>CM076576.1:491905781-492418182 GCA_034641835.2 Pinus albicaulis
GTTGATAAGAAATCAATTCCATGTGTACACACATTTTGGAGTGTAAAAACTTTGGTAAACTTGAATAAGTATATATTATTATTGATAAAAGATGAGAGATGAGTCTGATTTATTTGGGGAATCTGCAGGGCTGTATAGATAGCTCATAGTGTCCCTTGATGAAGAGGCATGATCTTTGATCTTGCCTTTCCACTAACAAAAACCTAATATAACTATATCTAACTAATAATTAATAAAATATACATAACATTTCCCCTCTCTTAAAGATGCTTTGTCCTCAAAGCATACATAACGATGGACAATGTTGACGAACGTCTGGGTTTCTTGAGCGGTGGGCTCTTGCTTCCCACATTTTAAAAAGATCGTGAAGCATCTTCTCGAGCTCCATATGTTGGTGATGTGGATAGCGACAAGATTTGATATTGACAGGGTCGGGTCCTTTCTTGACTTCTATTGGATGTTCATGTTCCTTATTAGGAGGTATTTTTATTGGTAGGTCTTGGAAGACTTTTTCATGTTTCCTAACTATTCCTTGTTCTTCTGGTGATTTTTCGTGATTTCTCTTTAGATTTAGAGGTAAGTTACCAACAATTATCGTTCGATGCAACTTCTCCTCATCATCAAACGCTTCCTTCTTAACAACCATATATGCGTGAACATCGAAGGCCTCAACAGCTTCTGGCACTGTATCAGTGGCTTCGAATGTGTTTATCTCTTCACATTTTTCTTTCAATTCTGGGGATGAAACATTTTGTTGTTTATAAGAAACTGTATTTTCATGGATTCTTTCATTTTCAACGACTATGTCTATTGTTGCATCTGTGATAACAGTCACGTTAAATTCTTTATGTGGCTCCTTCACCAACATTGTTTCTTTTTCTGCCATTGGATTTTCATTTATATAAAAAATTTCAATAACTTCTGTTGTTGCATTACTGGCTTTATAAGTAGATTGAGTTGCATTTTCTTCTCTTGGTTTCTCAGCTCTATAACTTTCATGGTTGATTTCAGAGTCTCTACTTCTAGGTGGTTCAACACTATAGCCTTCATGTGAGCTGATTTCCAATTCAACCTCATTTAATTGCTCTTTTTCAAACATGTCATATTCATGATTATGATTTGAATTAGCTACATTGTTTAGTTGATTATGTTCCACATTTGGGAATATTGGAGGTTGTGTCTGACTTAACTTATCTATCTTATCATTTAGCTTATTGAATAGTTCTGTCATCTTGTTCATTGCTTCGTTATGCTTTTCTGTGGCCTTGTGATGATTTAGCCACATTTGTCTTTCTATTCGATTTGTCGTATCATGAACCTTTTTGATGTCGTTGGAGTGTCCTGCAACTATACCTTCAAGATCGATTAATCTTTTTCCGAATTCTTCAGAATTATTATTGATCTGTTTCTCGAGATCCACCAATTTCTTCTGGAATTCGGCCATCGACATTGATGAAGACATTGAACGTGTATGAGGTGGGGAATATTTTTCTGCCAGTTTTTCCCTCTTTTTTTTTTAAAATTAATTAATTAATTAATATTTAATTAATTAATTAAATTAATTTTTTTTGAAATAATAATAATAATTTCTATTATTATTATTATATATATATTTTAAATAATAATAATAATAATAATTATTATTATTATTTTATTATTTGAATTATATATATATATATATATATATATGGGGAAAAAGATTGTAAACCTTGAAAAGTCACGTTGTTTTTAAAAGTCACTTTGTTTTGAAAAGGCACGTTGTTTTGAAAAGGGGAAATGGGTTTTAATACCATGGGCCCAAAACCACGAGCAATTACTCTTCCTTGTTCCTTTTTACTTTGTCTTCACATGTACGTATATATACTTCTTTATATATATATCTCTTTTTACTTTTACTTTTTTTTTCTTTTGGAACTATTTTCTTTTAAATATTTTTTTTCCTTTTAATTTATTTCCCCCTTTATGTTTACTTTCCTTCTCTCTTTTGATTTTATTAATATATATATATATATATATATATTTCTTCCTTCTTCTTTTTTAAAAAACAAATGTTGCTACCCACAAGCACTTGGTTTTTAAAAAAATCTGCAATTTTGGAATTTTCTTGTAATTCCTTAATTCTGGGTGATCACACAGATCCCGAAGAGCGATGGCTCTGATACCAATGGAGTGTAAAAACTCTGGTAAACTTGAATAAGTATATATTATTATTGATAAAATATGAGAGATGAGATATGATTACAATGAGGAATCACCGAGGCTTTAAATATAGCCTCATGGTGTCCCTTGGTGAAGAGGCATGATCTTTGATCATGCCCTTTCACTTAATAAAACCTAATATAACTATATCTAACTAATAATTAATAAAATATACATAACACATTTATGGAGATTTAAGATTATATTTAAATACCATGAACAACCCTCGATCCCCGATCCCCCCCTCTCGTAGAGATATGGGATTCTGTTGATCTTAGTCTTTCATCCTCCATGATATATATATCTATGGTGGACATTTACAATTATTTTTTTAAATGACTAATTTAAAATAAATTCAAAATAAATTTCAGAAAATTAATGTAATTTAGTGTAAACAAATTATGTAAAACACAACTTTCAAAGCACTAATTGATGTGTGAAACTCAATTTAATCAAAAAAATTTATAAAAATGATAATTTCACCAAATTGTGTTTTACATGGTGAGAGCACACTTGGTCACTAAAATTGAAAAAAACACATTGTCATTAAAAAAGAAGCGAAACTCCATTTAAACACAAATTTGTTGAAGTCCCAGCATTTTAATTTCATAAAAATGTGAATTTCACCAAGTTGCGCTTTACATGGTGTGGTGGGAGCACACTTGGTATATATACGTGAACTCGCTTGGACGACTTTGCTAGTTGCAATATTGGAAAGCACATATTTAATTACTGCTTTCTCTGGATTGGGATAGCAAGAAACTTCTATGCATAATTTCCATTTTTCAACCATATTTAATGGTTTTGTTATCCCTAAAAAAAAAACAAATTCAATAAAAATATATTAAATTGAGATTTATTGCAAATGCATGGGAGAAATGAAAAACTTCTATTTAGATCTATTCCAGAGATTGACTGTAGGGGCATTTACTAGATATCTCACCTTTCATAAAAGATGAGATCCAGAGGCTACCTGGCCCTTTACAGACTCTGCCTATAGAACTTGTAGAAGTTAACACTACCAGTCCTAATTATACCCTATGAAAGGAAACTATCACAATTATATGTTAATGTGCATGTGTTTAACATTGAATATTTTTCATTTTTTTAAGAATCTATTTTCAAAATATTTAAAACTGTATACTTGGTTAAAACCTATGTTTTGTATCAAATTACTTTTTGTTTCTAAATACTATACAAGTTGAATATAAAAGGTTTTTTCTCTCTCATTGTTTGAGACCATGGATATGAAAATGAAAAACTTCTATTTAAAACTATTCTAGAGATTGACTGTAGGGGCATTTAATCTTAGGTTAAAACCTATGTTTTGTATCAAATCACTTTTGGTTTCAATGGGAAACTTTTATGGCTAATTTGTGTTTTACATGTTGAATATAAAAGGTTTTTTTCTCTCATTGTTTGAGACCATGGATATGAAAATTAAAAACTTCTATTTAAAACTATTCCAGAGATTGACTGTAAGGGCATTTACTAAGGTTAAAACCTATGTTTTGTATCAAATCACTTTTGGTTTCAATGGGAAACTTTTATGGCTAATTTGTGTTTTACATGTTGAATATAAAGGTTATTTTCTCTCTCATTGTTTGAGACCATGGATATGAAAATGAAAAAATTATATTTTTATCTATTCTAGAGATATGGATAATTTGTGTACATTATGAAGAGTCATGAGATCCACATTTCCACCATACTATTTGCAAGTTTTATATGAAGATATGTAGTCTAATAACTAATCAGTTATGATATTTGTGTAAATATGAAAACGGTTCTATGATATAAAGGCCAACATGGGATCAAACTACAATGTTACATTTCATTCCATCACTACTATTCCTCTAAATCCTTTAGCTTTGTATTATGAAAGAAAATTTATATATGCTATGCTATATCTGAATGCTAGATTTAAATGTATACAAATGGTGAATGGTTAAATTATTAATGTAGAAATTGGTTGTAGGTCTTATAAAAGATAAACTTCATTTGTAGAAGAAGAATTAACATCATATTCTTAATATCTCTCCAAGAGGACTATATTTATCACAATTTTTTGAGTAGATCATGAAGATAATAAAAAAAAGACATTTGGAAAAGGAAAATAAAGATCTAAATGCATATGATAGTCAATAAGGTAGTGCATAAATTCAAGCAAACAATGAAACAAATCTTAAAGAAATACTAATATTGCAGGGGAATTTCATACATGCATTAAAAAAACAAGAAAAAGAGGGAAACAAAAAATTTCACAATCAGATATCATTGAAAGAGACACCACTAGTACTGATATATTGAATAACTTCATACATTGATCTACTACAAATGGAAATGAAGAAAGAAACATCAATAGACTCTAAATGGCCTTTCATACAATTATTTTTTTGACAGAAACCTCTAAGACTAAGACCAATGTCCTACAATGAAGTTTTCACATACATGCAGAAACAATAAAAAACAATTTATGTTCTAAAGAAAAAGAAAGAACCAAAAAACATGTATATATCTACAAAAATTCCTTACTCTATAGAATTGATAGGTGCAGAGATAGCTGGAGATAGAAAGGAAAATAAAAATAAAGCTGATAATGAATAGTGTCAAGAAATCTCGGCAGCTCTGAAACCTTACAAGAATTTTCAGAAGAAGCAGAAGCTTGAAGAATAGAGTTATAATTCTTTACTCTATAGAATATATAGGTGCAGAGATAGTTGGAGATAGAAAGGAAAATAAAAACAAAGTTGATAATGAATAGTGTCAAGAAATCCCGGCAGCTCTGAAACCTTACAAGAATTTTCAGAAGCAACAGAAGCTTGAAGAATATCTAGTTATAATTCTTTACTCTATAGAATTGGTAGGTGCAGAGATAACTGGAGCTAGAAAGGAAAATAAAAATAACGCTGATAATGAATAGTGTCAAGAAATCTCGGCAGCTCTGAAACCTTACAGGAATTTTCGGAAGTAGCAAAAGCTTGAAGAATAGAGTTATAATTCTTTACTCTATAGAATTGATAGGTGCAGAGATAGCTGGAGATAGAAAGGAAAATAAAAATAAAGCTGATAATGAAGAGTGTCAAGAAATCTCGACAGATCTGAAACCTTACAGGAATTTTCAGAAGCAGCAGAAGCTTGAAGAATATAGTTATAATTATTTACTCTATAGAATTGATAGGTGCAGAGATAGCTGGAGATAGAAAGGAAAATAAAAATAAAGTTGATAATGAATAGTGTCAAGAAATATCGGCAGCTCTGACACCATACAGGAATTTTCAGAAGCAGCAGAAGCTTGAAGAGAATGATTTTACCGGGGCCGTTTTCGAAGGGAAGTTTTATGCTTCCCAAGAGTTTAAGGCCTTGGAAACCATGCCTACAAGGGCATAAATCTATGCCAAGATCTTGGGCTCACTAAAGAAATTCAAAAATATCAAAATTGATAGCCTAACAATAACTGTGCTAATCTTAGTAAATTTTATAATACATACTAAATACTTCGACCACAACAATGATAACCACAAGCCAGAATAACGATAAACAACACCCCTCAAGCAAGCTAGTAGAAAGGACGAGAGACCAGGCCGACAACCAAGAACAACAGGGGGATGGAATGGAGCAGTGAGACTGTTTCTATATTACTGTAAGGCTACGACTGTTGCTTATATATATTTAATAATAATAAATATATCTTCACTTTCAAAATGTTAAATTTAAATTTACAACCATTCTAAATAAGGTGTCTTTTCACTTTCAAAATGTCTGTAAATTTTCTCTTAATTTTCCATGCCATCAAAGAAATCGAAGCAATCTCTCTTAACTGTATTGGCAAACACCTCAGCTAATTAATTTCATGGTTTTAGATTACCTGGAAATTCGCTCGGTGCAACTCCTAAGCAACAATTCGCAGGTGCCAAATCAGCAACAGAGTAGCAACAGCGCCACAGAAACAAACATAAACGAAAATTAGAGCAGAATCCCACAAAAAACAGAACATGTGAACGAAGGCACGCGAAAATGAGAACAGTTCGTGGGTGATATATTTATAAAATATGAGTTCGGCCGAACTATTTTAAAAGTTTGGCCAAACTATTAGTTCGGCCGAACTAAAACTTCGGCCCAACTATTATTGCAGGCTTTCCCATCTCCAGCCAAAAATCTATTTTCCCACGCCGTCAGTATGCCGTCAATCTAAATGGCAGAATGAGTTCGACAAAACGAGTTCAACCGAACTTTTGAGAAAATTCGACCGAACTATTGCGGAAAAATGTTTTCCGCCCCCGATTCTCACATAAGTGTAACCCAACTTCACATTTTCACCCATGATCAATTTGTTTTAATATTTTTTTGGTAACTACTATATATATATAGATATAGATATTTTTCTATTAATTAATAATTAATATTACTAATTATGGTATATTATTTTACTATCAATTAATATTATTAATTGATACTCCCTAATATATACAACCTTCTTATTCAATAATATTAATAATAATTAAAAATTATATATATATATATATATAAACAATTTTATTGCACAATAAATTTATAGATATATTCAAATTATTAGCATATATTTAAGCTTTTTTATCATTCTAAATTATTTGGCAGGGACTTTGTTGTATGTAGATCTTGTTTCATATTGGCATGGAAATATTTTTTTTAGCTCTTATTTCATATTCGCATGGAAATATTTTTTTTATATCTGACGATTTTTTTTGGTAAGCTTGGCAAGACTACATCTTCAACATGTCCAATATATCACCTTAATAGGGACGGGGAATTGAACCGATGACTTCACATCAAGAAGTTCCTTAACAAAGCACCCAATCACCATCTATCCAAGACCTTGTGGACACAACTGACATTATTTTTTAATTTAAATAATATTTTATTTTAATTTTAAAAGGGATCTGTGTCAACTCTATGTTGAGCGCGGACGAAATTACACACCGCCCTCATAGTGAGTTGTAGAATGAGAACACACAACATGTAAATTCCTCATATGAAATATAAAGCTAAACTTAAAAAAAAAAATAGTTGCAAATTAATATTTATATTATAATAATAAACATATTATTATCAAATTAATATTTATATTATAATGATGATGATGATGATTATTACCATCCGTTAAGACCAATGCAGTCTATCAGACGTTAAGAGATGAGAAATAATCTAAGTTTGATTCTTCAAAATCTTGTTTCTATGGTCAAAGAGAAAGGAAATCATAAAGTTATTTATCAAAATATATTTAAATAAAAATTATAAATAAAAATTTTGTTAACAAAAATCGAACTCCCTTTCTCTCTATATATATTATTCTATAAAATAAGTGAATTTTGGTACATTATATAATTACATCAATAAACATGGTCTATTTTGGAATTTATTTCTAGAATTTTCATTCCTTAATTTATAAAGAATCATGAATAGCGTAGATTTAATAATCAAAGAATATTCTTAGTTTTAATGGATGAAACCAAACGTTCCCAAATTGTTTTAATTTTTTAGACTTTTACTCCTAATAGACACACCTTTACTATACACTCATTTATTGGTTTTATAATTTCTCACTCCTTTATTGGTTTTACAAGTTCTCATCAAAGAATTATTAGCATCACCTACCCAAACTATTCAACCGAGTATGTGAAAAATAGATTTGAAAAGTTTTTTTTTTAATCTTTTCAGGAAAGAAAAAAAAAACATAATTTTGTATTGAATTTTTTTTGTACATATGACATAATATTCAAAAATTCACCATGTCTAGTGCCTTTAACTATAACACAAAAAGAAACACATATTCCATTTTTGTAATCTATGCTTGTAAAATGCTCACAAAATATCATTTGAAATAAACACATATCAAAAGAGTGTCTTTAACTAATCATAGGTTCTTGTAGATCAACATCATTTAAGTGTGGAAACTCAAGTAAACCATTTTCCCATTCAGTTGAAATTTTCCTTTACTGTATATGTGGAGAAATTGATCTCCCCCTGTTGGCTTGAGGGGTCCTGACCTAGGTTCGGAGTTAAGGTTTGCCAACAAACCCCTATACTACTGGCCCTTTCGGCAATGACCTACTTTCTCAGGCCAAGGTCTCACCCGAAGTAGTATGGGTGGGCGTTGGAACCAGGTTTCCACACCCTAGGAGAGAGTATGCAATTAAAGCAGATCTTGTTGAGTTCTATTAGGTTTGCATGGAACCAAGCCTATTATCAAGCCCTTAACAATATAAACAACATGTAAACATAAACACAAATACTATTTTTAAACAGATCTGATCAATACTTTCACATCCACGTGCGCATCATCAATTATAATCAAAGAACATCACAATCATAGCTAATTCATATATCGTAGATACATTCACAGCTTATTCAAATAAGACAGAGGTACTCCAGTAATAAATGCAACTAGTTCAGATAACATAAAGATACTTCAATAGATTCCACATTCATTAACATCCAAAACCAAATTACAAACCCAAATCAGCCCGCACACACAGCCAGCGGGGTCCGCACACAACAGGACTGAGGATCTCTACACACACAGCTAGGAGGAGTCCTTACCTAAAACTACCCAAAACAGATCTCAACAGTTTGTTCGTAGCATCAATATTACTTTCTTTCTTACTTTTAGACTCAAAACTACTCATCTATTTATATCATCATAGCCAGCGCTATCCTATGGTCCGCAAACTGTGGTTTGCAGACTCTAGGTCTACCCTTTGACCCATTACAACACATTGGGGGTTTTGACCCACCCCAAAGCCCACACGCAAGACCAATTACCACAAAAATATATAAAAAACACAACTTTGGAACGTATCAAAACGCAGCTAGGCGACCCTGTTCCAAAAGGCCCCCAACATAATCTTGTGACTCGTTACGAGTCACAATGGGCGTGGGGTTTGCATTTTTTCCTCGAGCTACTTGATGGCATCGATCAGAGGGGGCAACAAGCCTTCACTCTGCGTGGCAGCATTCTGTGCAATGTCCACCAAATTCTGCGAAGTTGGGCCTTTAGTGGCAGCAATGACACTTTCCAAGGTTTGATTCAGCTGCTTGAATGAAACATCCACGTCCTGGGATATCTTGAGGGTTTCATCGACCCACGACTTGAGGTGGTCACTCAAAACCTTATTCTTGTGGCAAAGCTCTTCCAGGTCATCTCTGAGCGTATGGCTGGCTCGTAGATGTCCTAGGCATTGAGCTAGAATCAAAGTGGTCATTGTAGTTTCTAGTTGCTCCAATTCTTCTTCCTTCTGGCGCAGTTATTGAGTAAATTTGCGCAGGATAGGGTCGCGCTGCACCTTAGACCACAACCGCATAGCTGTCTCAAGCAATTCTACACCATGAGCAATTTGAGCTGTAATGGTATTCGTGGCTTCTGTGACCAGCGCAGCTCACTGGGCTCGTACCTCAGGTGGAGTTTCCAGCTGCAATTTGGCATGCAATGCAGCAATCTGCTGCTCCATCTCAGTCTTGAAATTCTGGATCTCAATCCTAGAAGCCTTCAGGGCTGCAACGCGCCCCTCAATATTGGCCTAGGGGGTGGCAGAGGGCGAGATGTCCTTAGTCACATTTGTGCATAGTCTGTTGATCAGACACTCCAACTTGGTCTGCTGCGCGGTGGGAAGGATGCACACTTCCTGTGCTTGGGATGCCTCATTGGTCTTTTCAACGATTTTGTGCTCGGCTGTACTTAGCTGCTGTTGCACCTGCCAGTCTATGTGCTGGATTTCCTCAAAAAGGGATGTATGGAGAACCTGGAGTAGCTCGTGCGGAAGCCGAGCCAATTCTAGGTGAACCTCTGCACAGAACTAGACTTGCGTACATAAGGCAGGCAGACTGAGAGTGATTGTTGCACCTGGTAGGGGGCAGAGGTGGTTCTCAGTCGTGACGATCAACTCGGTGCTGGTTGCTGGAGGTAGCCTCACTTGAACCATGCTCGTCTGTAGGGTATTAACCTTGAGATGAAGAGCTTGGATCTCATATTGCAATGCAGAGACTGCAGCCTTCTTTTTTTCTTCCAAGGCAAGCCATCTATCTTCGGAAGCGAGGGTGACCGCATCTATGATTTTCTCCAAATCTTCCTTTGTTAAAGTAACCTCAGTTTCCCTATCGGGCCTCATAGCCCATCGTTTCTTTCGCTATCCCTAGAGAGGATCGACTGTCTGTTTCATACCATGTGGGGAATCAACACCCTGCACATCTAGACCCTCTCTATCCATGTCCTGCTGCGATTCCTGCTCGATGCCCTGCGCTGCGTCCTTCATCCTGGTGGAGCCTTCCGGGCCATGTCCTTCTACATTCTTGGCGGTATCAGGCGGGGTGGTCTTCGGGAATGTGCTTGTCCCAGCTGTTTTATCTACGCCCGATTTGAACCCCAAAATTCCAGTGTGGTGGCCAAGTGGCGATGAGCTAGTTGATTTCTTCATCGGTGATTAGGTAAGGCAGCGACATCCAAGCTGGATCCTTATGGCCCCGAACCTACACATTGTGCATTGTGACCTAGAATGCTACGATGCTTTTGTACTTGTCGTAGACCACCGACGACAGGCATGGCCGGGAGTGAATTGTTGCAATGAGCACGCTCTGAAATAGCACCCAAAACACTTTGTTCTCCTAAATCCACTGCTCATCCTTTGAATCCCATAGGTTCACGTATCGTTCCCCTTCACACATGTTTGGTTCAAGCTCAGGGAGGACTGATCCTTCACGGGCTTCCCATGCAACCAATGTAATTAAGAGCAACAACCAAGAGTAGCAGAACAACCTCCCGTGATCTTGGGCTTTGCGCATGTTTTCCAGGAAGTAATTGCAGAGGAACGACGACCAATTAAAACAGACCCCTTTTTCGCAGCGTCTGGCGAACTGAATCACAAAGGCAGGAACAGTCGTGGCCTGAAATTTGTGCATCATTTTGCAAGCCAGCAACAAGGTACCCATGCACACTCCAGGGTCATTAATGGTGTTGATTATGAATCCTCTGGTGTTGCGCTCGACATGGTAGTCTTCTCACACCTTGTCAGCGATTTGTTGCTCATACTTCTTGCAGACGCGCTCCATGGGATTCGAACCCTCCATGGGAAGACCAATGATGTGGTGAATTAGGGCAGCATCGAGGGGAATGCAGTCCTAGATCCACAAGCTGCCGTCATGGATCAGGGCTAGCAGTTGTCGTACGACTTGGTCAGTTACATTGTATCGGCCAAAGTGAGGTATCCACAGCAAGATTAGTAATCCGGATTTTTCTAACCCGCACGCCCACGACATTGGTACGACCCATAGCACATCGTCCTCCAATACTCTTTCGAGGTACAACTCAGGTGCCAATTCTAAGAAGGCCTCTAGGTTGGCCAGGTTGTGATCGTCAAACTTGATTGAGGAGAGTTTACCATATGCTTCTCCAATTATGGGTACTTCTCCTAGAATTAGCGGCAATTGCATATAGGTGCGTAGAACTTAGAGATTCTTAGTCGTGTGCACCGAGGGCCTTCGGGGATGAACATAGGATGGCAACCATGGGATTGGGGAAGCAAGCGGAGCTTCTTCCTGTGCAGAGAGAGGTTGCTTTGCCGAGTTAGGCGAACGTGCCTTAGGCACCGTTCGGGGAGTTTGCATATTCTAGGAGGAGGTGCGCGGCTTCCCCGCAGCCCATTTCGTGGCCCTCCCATGCCCTTGCTCTTGGCCCTTCCCTTTACTCTTCTTTGTCTCCACCTGCTTCCCCTTGGTTGGTGTGGACACAACTTCTTCGACTTCATGGGTGACCTCCAATACTTCATCGAAAGCTAGCTCCATAGAGGACATGGTTTGTGATGATTCAATGGGATTGGTCGCAGTCATTCTCACT
This sequence comes from Pinus albicaulis, assembly GCA_034641835.2. NCBI lineage: Eukaryota > Viridiplantae > Streptophyta > Pinopsida > Pinales > Pinaceae > Pinus > Pinus albicaulis. The sequence goes on from CM076576.1 coordinate 491,917,846, forward strand.
CGAAAGATGAACTCAAGGTTACTACTATCAGAGGGGGTAGCATACCTAGACATGAACATAGCACAATAGTTACGACAATTCTCAAGGAACAAGATTTTCAGCACATGCGGAACTCAATTCGGAACTGCCCTCCTCAATTTAGAGCATTGAAGAGTGAATAACGGTTGGATGAAACTTGGTTGAAACTTACCATCATGGAAACGGTAAAAAATCTTCGGAAATCACCGAATTAATTGCCTACTGCCCGCTCCTTCCAACGGTAAAGTTGGCTTTTTACCCCACGGTACTATTCCAACAGCTAGTTTTCACAGTTGTGTATTACCCCTGCACTCCCAGCACACCTCCTCGGGATTCCAGACCTGCGGTCGACCCTTGTGCTCCCAGCACCTCCTCGGGCTTCCTGACCTGCGATCAACCCCCATGCGTATGACGAGCCTGCCTACATTTCTTCTCTTTCCTGCACGTGTCCCTCCCAAAACAACGACTCCGGTCATATTGTCATTTGATCCGGTATTGTTTGAGACGACTGCCATTAAAATATCCTGGTACCATATCATCGTGCAATGTAGCTATCCGGACAACTCCTTCTTTAGTGATTTCCTTTACCATATAGGGGCCCAGCCAATGCTAACAGAACTTCCCCAGGTGTTTCGCAAATTGGTTATCGTATAACAGGACCAATTATCTTTCTGAAATACCTTTTTCCGAATATTTCTATCATGCCATGCTTTTTCCCGGGCCTTTTGAACTTGCTGATGAAAGTTAGCAATGAATGGATCTTCCTCCAAGGCGACTAGCTGCGCTAAGTGTTCCTCTATGATTTCGGGCTCTGCCATGTTCGTAAAGGTTGCGATGCGCAAGATAGGAAAAATATACTCCATGGGCATAATGGCCTCCTTTCCATAAACCATCCAAAACGGTGTTCTCCTAGCCAATTTCTTGCATGTGGTTCGATAGGCCCAAAGGAACGACGGGATGCACATGTCCCAATCGTTTCGATCGACATTACAAATCTTGGTCAGCACCTGTTCCAGAATTCTATTAAAAGATTCTACCATTCCATTTTCCTGCGGGTGATATGGGGTTATTTTTGCATGGTGGATTTGAAATTATTGAGTTAAAGATTGTATTGTTTCATTAATGAAATGCATACCTCTGTCACTCATCAAGATCTTCAGACAGCCAAACCTGGTTAGAATATGTTCAAAAATAAAGTGCACAACGGTATATACAATACAATCCTTCACAACTTGTGCTTCAGCCCATTTGGTTACATAATTAGTCGCAGTGATGATGTATCGAGGCCCTGTCTTCTTACATGGTGGGTTGATGGGCCCAACGAAGTCGATTGCCCATTTATCGAACGCCTGCAGGGCCATCTATGGTTGTAAGGGAATTTCATCCCTACGCGATGGTCTTCCTGTCCTTTGGCATGTGTCGCACGATTTGCAATAGTCCTAAGAGTCACTATGTAGTGTGGGCCACCATAGCCCAACTCTTAAGATCTTTTTCGTCGTTGCTTTCCATGCGTAGTGACCTCCTGCTACGCCTCCGTGGGCTTCTGTGAGAATGGCTTGTCTTTCATGCTCCAGAATGTATCTTCGCAGTAAATAATCAACTCCCAGCTTATGCAAGTGGCCCGCTATGATGGTAAAGTCTGCTATGTAGGTTACCAACTCCTTTTTCTGTTGTACTGAATATTCTACAGGTGCCTTCCCCATAGTTAATATTTGAATGATATCAGCAAAGTGCGCATCAACCACCTTAATAGAAAATAGTTGCGCATCGGGAAATCCTTACTCTAGGTTGGTCGGTTCTTCACCACTCTCGATTTGGGACAAGTGGTATAGTCTAGCATTTAGTTTCCCTAGCTTCACAATGATCTCAAAGTCATATTCTTGAAATAACAATAACCATCGGAAAATATTCCCCCCCAACACAGGGTTATTGACTAGGTACCTCAAAGCGGAGTGATATTTTAACATCTTGAAGTGTCCTCCCAGCAGATAATGCCAATATTTCTGTAGGGCATATACCATAGCTAGCCCCTCGTGCTCAATATTGGAGTAGTTATGCTTTGCACTAGAGTTTTCTACTAGAAAACACAACCGAGTGGTCAATGTCCCCATCCCTGGACTGCGTAAGGACAACTCCAAGGACGATCCCTGCAGCATCTACATGGACATGGAAAACCTTCGCCCAGTTAGGAAATATGAGGATAGGTGCAGATACCATATAATTTTCTTTGAGTAGCTCAAAACTCTTTTGACACTTCGCGTCCCAAAAAAATGAAATTTCCTTCTTTAGCAACTTCTCGATGGGTGTCATGATCAGTGCATACCCTTGAATGAAATTCCTGTAGTAGCCCGTGTGCCCGAGGATGGAACACAAATATTTCTTATTTGTGGGGACTACTAAGTTGATGATAACTTATACCTTGACAGGGTCAACCATCAATCCCTACCGATAGAAAATTTGGCCCAACAAGATCCCAAAAGGTACATAGAAGATGCACTTCTCAATGTTTAGGGAAATCTGGTGTTTTCAATAGGTGTCCAACATCATTCATAGGTTTGAAACGTGCTTCTTTACCAATCCAAATACTGTCCCATCATCAAAGTATACCTCTAATAACTTGTGAATGAACTCCTTGAATACAACAACTACTACCTGTGAAAAGATGGCAGGGGAATTTTTGAGCCCAAACGGCATGACAGTGTACTGGAAGGATCCCCATTCGGTGGCGAACGTAGTTTTGTTGCTATTTTATGGTACGATCCTGATCTAATGGTAGCCCAAAAACTAGTCAGTGAACAAGTATGATTCCTACCCTCCCACATTATCGGGAATTTCATCAGAAAATGGCATATGGAAGGGATCATGTATGTAGGCATCATTCAATTTGCACAGGTCGACACAAATTCGTATTTCTCCTTTAGTATTTTTCTCTTAAACCACCATATGGCTTACCCAATCTGACTGTTCTACTGGTTTGATGATACCTGCAGCTAGCATTTTGTTAATTTCTTCCCTGAATTTATGATTATACTTGGGGTTCAAGCGGTAAGGTCGCTGTCTGACAGGGTGCGTATCTAGTTTTAAAGTGATGCGCATGACCCCCAGATCCCTTGTAATACCCTTGAGTTCTGAGAATTTTGTAGGAAATAGGTCCTGGTACTCTATGAGAAGTTTCACAACTTTCCCAATGGTATCCTCATCCCAGTAGTCCCTAATCTTAGCTAGCTTAGCTTGTTATTCTGTTCCAATGTTGACTTCCCTGAGCTTAAGAGGCTCGGTCATGGTCTACAGTGGGGATCCAGAAAATTGCGCGTTCACCCTATGATTCTAGGATAGTGATATTTCGCATGTCTTGATCACATTCCTCCATTGATAGATTGCGGCAGTTAAAAATATCCTTCATCTGCGTATCCCAAGCTGGTGCCCCATACTCCACATGAGGGCGTGATTCATAAAATACTAGGGCATCTATGTCCTACAGGACTTCATCTAATGCCTCAGTTCTGCCAATCAACTCGAACGTTGCCAAAAAATTGTCCTTCATGACCTCCTAGTGGCGGGTATGCCGATGTATCTTTTCATCCAAATACCATGCGGTGGGGATTGGCCCCAAGGCATGAATAAACAGGTGGACCCATTCGTCCTTGGTCCTTTCGCACCACACCTCCATCCATGTGACGAAGTGCTTGCACGAGTCCCCTTGGCCAAGGAAAGTCTCCACACGTAGGTGAACCAGAGATTCAAACTATAGGATCATCATCTTGCGACATTCCTCCCAATCTTGGAACGTCCCCTTATGAGTTTCCCACCATCGCGTAGGGGTCACATGCATGGCTAGATTAAGCACCCACATTCTTCACTCCCTTGGGACTTCTTCTTCGAATGCTGTAAGAAAATCTCTAATACTACCAGAACCATCAAAGTAAGGAAACTCTCTTACCTCTGAGGAGATACACTAGAAGCTCTTCGTGATCCTAAGACGTTGTAGCGCAGATACATCATGTAACTAACTTTTCCAATTTTCAATCTCCTCGTCAGAGTCAGAGAGGCATTCACAGTCTTTCTCCCAGCAAAGCATGCCATCAACTATAGGATTAATCCAATCCTTGCCCTGAGTGGTTAGTTTATAGATATGATCCAACTCGTCTCCTTCGCGCATAGGTTCTGTATACCGTTCTCCTTCCACTAGGTTTAGAGGGACTATTACCGTCGTACCCTCACTCTCGAAAACCATCTTTCTCTTCTTCAAGTTGGTAATGCCTCCCATGTCTATAGCCCAATCCAGTCCTAGGAGCACAGGATAAGGGTCCACATCTTCCAGAATTTGAATTACCTCAAAATCTACGTATACCTTAACCCCTGCGATGTCTACCATAATATTTGACAGTCTCCCCAGCGGTATGATCTTCTGTTGGTTAGCCATGTGCAGCTGTATAGTAGACCATTCCAGCTTAGGTTCTCCCATCCTCTCCCATGTGTATTTGGGCAGGACATTCTCATCAGATCCAAGATCTAGGATGACCTGATCCATTTCATAATCGCCAATATGCGTTGTTAGCCGCATTTCTCGACCAATGTGTTTCTTATGCTTGTACAGTTTGTGAACATTTAACTTCTATTGGAGGGTCAGTTCTTTCTGCGCAACTGTCTATCAGTGCTTGAAGATTTTCTACTGCCTTCTAGTTGTGTAGCAACTTCATACATGCTTTCAGGAATGGTTTGACTTCGTCGTCCGCTATTAGGTTTGTTGGAGACTTGGAAGTAGATGCCTCATCCCTAGTAAAGTCTTTGCGAGCTTCGATGAAGGTTTCTTTCTCCTTCTGTAGGTCCAAGATTTCCTTTTTGATAACAGCTTTCCAGATAAGGGGTTCAGCCGCAACCCTCTCCTCAGCTCCTCCAGTAGCCATGTCGCTGCATGTTATGACATTAATACCAGGCCCCTCATTATGCGGCTCTCCCTTAACCCTTTACAAATTATGCATTGGCGTCTGCTATTTTTCCTACATTTTTGCTATCAGTACTGGACAATCTTCAATCACATGATCCAATTGTCTACAATATCTGTAAGATTGTCATGCAGGGTTCAGACAGTACCTTGTGAAGTGCTATACTTCTCCGCAGTTATAACAGATCAATTGCTCTCTTCCCTGACTTGCGCTTCCACCTCTTCCCCCCCGGCCTCCAGCGGGGGAGCCTCCTCATCTCGAGGGAGATAATGGTGAAGAAGGGTTAGCCTGTACCATGTACAGGTTTCCTCAGTCTATCATTAATTAATATGTCTGGAAGTTGTGTTCATCATGTCCCACAGATGAGCACAATTGGCACCATTGTTGCTTCAATTCTGGAACATAAGCACCAAGACAGGGGTAGTGGTTGGTATCATGTAGTCCAGCTACATGACAACCAGTGTACCATAACATGGGACTTCTTGGTCCTGTAACCTCTTTAGGGAATAATGGGCTGGGCTCCCCAGCCTACATGTAGTCCATCATCAAAGGGCACTGATCCTTGGTGTGGCCTGACACCCTGCATCTTATGCAACATACGTCTGTGCTAGCTTCCTTTCCTTGGTATTTCTGCAAATTCTAGATTTCTAGGTGCATTACCTCCAGCTGTGCCTAGATCTATTGTACCCCAAACTGGGCATCATCTCTTGGCACAAATTCTAGCTTCATAGCAATCTCCAAGGCTTTCTCTTGCATCTCAATCACTTGCTGACCTATAGGTCTGTGCAGGTGAGGTAATAACATGGCGATGAACCATTCATTGTGCTGTCTATCATCGTACTGAAATTCCCCATATCTAATAACCTTCTTTAGCTGCTGATCAGCCTCCCATACTAACTCAGTGGGCCCTTGTCTAAAGTCCTTCAAGTCAACCACCAGCTGAGCGTAGGACTTAGGCTTCTAAATTTTTTGTTTTAAAGCATTATTAATCTCTTGAATAGATGGATCCGCATGCTGGCCTACGTACCCCATGTACCTGTCTAGGGCCCTTCCTTCAAAGGCGAGGGATTGCTGCGCCCTTTTTACAGCATCGCTAGCGACATTCAGCGTAGTCCATACTAATTCCGCTACGAACCAAAATCAGTCCATGTCTTCGTCTCCTACACCCTTGAAGGTGGGCATCTTCATGTGTGCAGCCATATGTTCTTCCGATAGTGGCGGGGGTGTAGGGGAGTTCTTTCCTTTATGCTGACTCAACAATGGTGTAATCGGAGGGCAAGTTTCTGCGTATGCAGCTGGCTCTCTTAATGGGATGTACATGGATCTCTCCCCTTCACGGTTGACTCGGCAGTACTTACCACTTTGTGTTGTACTCTCACTATGATCAGAGGTCATTCATTTGGTGTGGCTGCACAAAATTCCCTTTTCGCACAGTAATATTTTAATTAGTAGTGGCAATGTTCACAAGAACTTACCTTAGATCCCTTGAAGAACCTTCGCTCCACCTCAGAATAGGATACAAATTGATTGAATGCGAATTCTGTTACAAATCCTCCTAGCATACTATCCACCCAATGATCTACCATGCGGGTGATTGTGTTGTTAGCCTTCTCCAACTATTGAATCAATTCTAGAGTCCACTATGTAACCTGATCGAATTTCCAACATGTTTGAAATTCTACTAGCCTTGCTAGCCACTCCTAGAGCTCGTGCATAAAAGTTACAAAGAAAATTTCATATACTTCGGTGAAAATATATTTTTTCTTCGAATTATTAGCTATTAGCTTCGTGTTGCGACTCCCTTTTACAGAAAATTCTTGAATCTGTCTTTCGAACCAGTCTTCGAGCTCCAATTTCTCAGGTCTCCAATGGCCTCGTGGCATTACACGATCTCTCTCTCAAAATGCTCTGGGTCCTGGCAACAGAACCATTTTTTGGGTTGAGGGGTCCTGACCCAGGTTTGGAGTTAAGGTTTTCCAACAAACCCATATACTACTTGCCCTTTCGGCAATGACCTACTTTCGTAGGCCAAGGTCTGACCCGAAGTAGTATGGGTGGGTGCTGGAACCAGGTTTTCGCACCTTGGGAGAGAGTAGGTAATTGAAGAAGATATTGTCGAGTTCTATTAGGTTTGCACGAAACCAAGCCTATTATCGAGCCCTTAACAATATAAACAACATGTAAACATAAACACAACTACTATTATCAAACAGATTTGATCAATACTTTCGCATCCACATGCGCATCATCAATTATCATCACAGAACATCACAATCACAGCTAATTCATATATTGCAGATACATTCGTAGCTTATTCAAATAACACATAGGTACTCCAGTAATAAATGCAACTAGTTCAGATAACATAAAGATAATTGAATATATTCCGCATTCATTAACATCGAAAACCAAATTACAAACCCAAATTAGCCCGCACACACAGCCAGCACGGTCCACACACAGTAGGACTAAGGATCTCTGCACACACAACCAGCAAGAGTCCTTACCCAAAACTACCCAAAACAGATCTCAACAGTTCGTTCGTAGCATCAATCTTACTTTCTTACTTACTTTTAGACTCAAAACTACTCATATATTTATATCATCATATCCAGTGCTATCCTGTGGGCTACAAACTATGGTTTGCAGACTCTAGGTCTACTCTTTGACCCATTACAACACATTGGGGGCTTTCACCCACCCCAAAGCCCCTACGCAAGACCAATTACTACAAAAATATATCAAAAATGCAGCTTTGTAACATGTCAAAACACAACCATGGGACCCTGTTCCAACACTCCAAATTGAAATATTTGTCCCATCTTTAAGATAACATCAAAACTACAATTTTATTCCTCGTATATATGAGAAATAGACATCCCACTGAAATTACCAATTAGCACCCTTACTTTATTCATCTAGTTATTGAGCATTGGTGGATCAAAAGTATACATTCCATTTTCTCAATCAGTAACAACCTTTGAATCCCCATAGATAACCTATGTCTTACTGAATAAAAATCTTTCACAATATAAAACTACCCATAGTGCACTGTTCTCAACCCGAGTGTTTGTGCCTAAACCATTGTTCGAACAAAAGTGATAAAAATTACATGTATTTAAGACAATTTATGCCCCTGTACAGCATATATTATGATTTGTTTCCCCATCGAAAAATCCCACAGGATATCTACTCCATATCTTCACTTGTTGTATGCATCTCAATGTTCTCTTATGTGCCCCAGGCTCAATCTAATTATAAAATGTGCATATTTTTATGAAAGTTTTGCTAATTTCCAAGGGGATATTTTAAAACATTTATGCATTTCTTCTCTTCCAAATGCCTCATAAAATATAAAAAGGAAGGGTTTAAAATTCCTTGTACACAAAATTCCATTCCTTTAGACATGCATCTATTGATGTAGTATCCCAACCAAAATTTATTTTTAAAATGTTTAGCACACCATTCCAAATGGAAAACACATGTGGAACTTGAGGAATAGATGGAAGATATCCTTATTAACCTTGCACATAACACATATTCCAAGATGAATGAATCTTCTCCTACATATATTCTCCCAACTTACTACTAAATGTTGACCCAATTTTCGATGATATCTTTTCATTCTTGTGATGATGATTTGTAGTTATAACGACAAAAGAAGATTTTGCGAAATGTCATTTCTAGTACAACCATACTTTTAAGCTCTCTATTTTTGTCAAAATTATGACAATAAGAGTCGTCGAAAAGTTTGCACTGTTTCATCAAAAAGCCTTTTCGGAGGATCAAAAACAAGAAAACTTCTTTGGGTCATAAAAAGTGCATCAGAAGATCGAAGATATCCTGATATAATTACCCAATTTATGTCACTGGAAAGGGTTTCAGTAGGTCAACATTGTTAATATTTTTTTAATAAATATTGGGATGAACTCGTAATAGTTGTGAAATTTTTTGTCGACGGAAAGGGTGTCACAAGATCGATGATATTTTGCGATGAACATGTCATATTTGTGATGTTTCTACCGCCAACAATAACATTGGAATATTTACAGTTGGGAAAATATATTAAAATATTTTGCAACAAAACTACCATAGTTTCTATATTTTTTCCATCATAAGGTGCATTGCAAGACTCACGTATTAAATAGGTTTTTAAAAAAATATTGTGTCAACCTGGCCATACTTGTGGCGATTGTCCCATTATAATTGATGTTGGAAAACCAATGTCCATGCACATAAGACCACTAACATTTAGAAATAATGGGCGTCAGAAGATCAACGACTATGGAAATTAAAAAAAAAAAAAACAATTCCCTATAGGGAATATTCATGATGATCATGGGACAATGTAATATTCCCAAATGGGGAATGCAGCAATACAATGCACTAAAAACACAATTTTTTAGAAATATATGAATTAACAGTCAAATGCATCCCATGGATCCATTAGATCAGACATTATAAAAACCAAATCTACAAGGAGATCAGAAACAAATCACTTTTACTTAGTTAAAGAGGCCTCCTATGCCCAAAACAATCCAAAAACACTGCAACCCCATGACTATTGCAACACAAAAATACTGAAGCAAGTAACAATGCATTTTGCTGAGGGTTTATACTCAAAAATAGAGAGACAAAACAAATATGATCATATATTAATCAATAGAGTTCAAAAACTGAGATCTAGTCTCTTTTACATAAATCAAGATGACCCGGCAAGGGTTTCTTGATAGACATGAAGTACAAGAAGTGTATGTTGTAGATCTATGGCTGAATCATGTAGTATGTCTGAAGCTATGCATAAAGATGGCTAATAATAAAAATAAATGGCTATAGCTCCTCCTACTAGATTTCTGGGAAAAAGGCTAATCCTCCTTCAGGGAAACTAGCTCATAAAATAGGGGTTAAACCCTTCCACTGCAACACCATGAGAAGTAACGCAGTTTCTCCAAGGGATTGTGTTGTAGTTGTAGGTGACTGCTTGGCCAAGTTCCAGATGGTGGAAATGAAGTTTAGAAAGATCCTCTCAGATTTCTTAAACAAGTCCTCCAAGGAAGAGTTAGGGAATTCCCGCATGAGAAAACCCTTGCACTAAATAGTGCAGCAAACTTAGCTAAAAAACTGAAGCATGCAATAAGTGTAAACAGAATCAATCATAAAATCATATTATCCCTCCAAAACTGCGCTGTCCCATCATTAAAGCCACTCCTCCATAACAACGTTGTTTGATTTGGTCAAAGTTGACCTATTCAACCTGCTCCAGCCCCTTTTCACACCTAAGGGTCTTCAATCCATCTTTTATACAACTATCTAAATTAATCCACAATCATACTGGCTGTCTCTATTGATGATTCACTCCCTCCATCCAGATCTGTTGACTTGGTCAAACTTGACCTTGTCCACATGCATTAAAACCTGTTCACACATGAGGGTGCTTTATCCAACTATGAATATGATCCCTTTTCACATTAAGAGGGACTTTATGCCTACTAAAAAGATTTATGGGCCTCCCTACCCATTTATTCCTCTAACTACATGTCAAGAGAAAAAATAATATTCCAATTAGTTGTATGCTAATTTAGGAATATGACAGACCTCCCCTCCCAAATGTTGCTTGTCCTCAAGCAACTGCAAGGATAGAATTGAAGAGCCTCCTCTCCTCCTCCTATAGCATCCTCATATGATAAAATCATCCGAGGAACAAGATGATGTCTTATCAATAAATATCCAAGTTGCCCCTCCCAAGTATGTAAGTTAGCTTTTGGTGACCACCCCAAATAGTTATCATCATGTAGAAGTAAAACACACATGGAAGCAACAATGTGTGGTCTAGATGTCTTCTTGAGGCATGGAACCTACGATATGTTGGAAAATATCATCCCCATGTGAATCTCCCATCCCCAAGCTATCATCCATACAAAATGAGTCACCCTCCAAAATGGTAACTCATGAAAAGTCTCCTCCACCTTTGGCTTCTGCAATGTAGGTGGGCTGCATAACTGAACATTGTAGACAAAATGGCCTACCCCACGCTGTATCTCCCTCCACTTATGGAAAGTGTGGAGCTGCTACTGATATTGGGCTGAGATAATTTTTCCCACAGAAGACAAAAGGACAATTGGATCTCCAAAGACCCCTTCTCTAGTTTTATGAGCCCAAACCATCCAATACAAAGTGAATGGTACATCATCACCATATGGTATCCAAATCAGAAAAATGTTGAAGGTTATGTCTAAGCTTGGATGATACCAATGGTTTCTCGAGTGGATACAACGTTGTTTTACCAACTGCTGTTTTAGAACATCACGTGGCTAGTGGTCCTCCAACAAGTTATTAGCTGTGCATGTTTGCTCATCTACTATGAGGTAGTAAATAGCATTATATATCAGCTGAGCATAATAAGAATGAAACCACACTTTCCCAAGGTCATGCAAAGAAGGATTATCTCCATCATAAATGTTGGTCCTAGAATGACCATGAAACCTAGAAATAATCTTGCCCTCTTGTGGAGCAATGCACTGTACATAGATGATGAGAAGATGCAAATACTTTATGACATGATCAATAAGTACAAAAATACATTTCTTACCATGCATAGTGAGTAGGCTGAAAGTGAGGTCCAAATATGAGCCCTCCCATGAGAATCTCCTCATAAGGATTTGAAAAATGAAACAATGCATACTCCCCTTGGAACACTCCATCAATAGATACATACTCCTAAGTGACAGTGCTATTGGCCTTAGTGATAAGGCTCTTGCCTCTCCATGACTCCATTATTTGACATGCCATATGGCAAAGTCATCCACCATCATGCTGCTATGTGTGGGAGTCTCCTTCCTATGTGGAAGTACCTCCTGATCCTCCAATGCTGAAGGGTAGCCTCTTTGCACTTTGAGTGTACCATCTCTTTCTCCTGAAATATCATGCCAAGTATGGGAGAAAATATTCCCATACTCTCCCAAGAGTAGCCAAAGAAGCAATAATTCTTGCTGCCCCCTCACACCTTGATCATACAAATCATGAGGTGAAGATATGATGATTGACATGAAGAATTTCATATCAACACAATGCACCCAAACTCCTTGCTTCCATACGATGCAAGTGTCTTGCCAAGTTTCCTCCACCAACATACCCTTTGAAAAAAGATATATCACATGATGGCCAAACTCTTTCAGAAGTAGCCAACACAGCCATGCCTCCTACTGCCCTGTGTCATAGATATGTAGGTGACTCACCAACCTCTTGCTTACCATCCATACCCTTCCATCCAAATGTGGGTGTCTCCTACCATGCTCCCGCTTGGTATTCCTCCAATGGAGAACACCATCCTCCCACATCAGATTTCTCCCCTTGCATTTCATGGGAAGTTGAAATGCAACCTCTTGGATATCTCCCAGTGAAGACCCCTCACCAATGACCATATTGAATCCATAAGGATCCAAGTATGCTGAAGGAAATATCTGATCATAAGGATGTATAATGCTTATCCAGAAAGATCCATCACAATGCTAAAATATAAGATGTATTTCATTAATCCTTTGCTCATCTAATGTCACACAAGTGTAATGGTCATCAAGATGCTTTAGTAATATTTGGGCCCCCAACTCATCACTGCTGCTCAATGACAGCACTGTTGATCTCCATAATGGTGTTTTTGCTATCTCATGCTCCTGCTCAATGCTGAACATATAGCTTTGCATTGGATTGTTTAGGACAAAGCTCATCCTATCCTTTATAAATCCACACCCCAACCCTATGAGTTGTGTGCATCTCCATAATGAATAGTCAAGAGGATTATTTATCCTTTGCTTGAAAAACTCAAGGCTACACAATGCAGTGAAAGTCTGTTGCTCCAAATTAACAATATGTTTTGACCCTTGGTCATGCAATGAAATTTTTCCACAACCCTCCATAAGATGTGGTGAAATAACTGAAAGTGGAAACTTATGCATACCTTAGTGAAGCTTGGGAACATCTTGTATTTCTACAAGGGTTCCTTCCTCCAATGTGATGGATCCCCCAACTGTTGATGATGATGGCTACTCTTCCAAAGTTGTATCAGCACGGGTATAAGTCTCCTCAAGTGGGGGTGAAGGCTTCTTCTCCTCTGATTTCTTCTTGTCAAATTTCTTGATCAACCTTTGAGTAAAATTTGCAAATGTGGTCACTCTTGCATGACTCAAATGATTGAACCACCAAATTTTTGCTTTACCCTCAAGGTGCAACGTTGCAATCTCAACATCTTCTTTCTCTACCACTGGATGTAGTAGGAATAATGCATCTAGCTTCATTCCCCAAGCCCTTGCTATACATGTGGATGACCCATCAAAAGTAGACAATAGAAATCTATTGCCCTTTATTTTCCTCTTGCTGCGAGGTCTCCTTTCTCCTTCAAGATGAATGAACTATGGGAGAGTTAGAGTCTCCTTGAAAGCTCTAGGTTGAGACTTATATTCTTCCAGGTATCCAATTAGGATCTCATGTTCGAAGTGCCCTCCATCTCCATGCCTCTTGTCTCGTTCCTCCAAAGAGAAGGGAAGAGTGTATTGCTTTGGAGTTCTATGCAACACTGGTTCTCTCTTCTGATGATAGGAAGTACATGGGCCTTCCTCTTCTTGAAACCCTCTAGAGGTCTCATTGCATCTCTCCTCTTTCATCTACTTAAACTCCTTGGGGAGGTTCTTCATAGATCTGAAAATTAATGAGACAAAGCTCACTCCTTCCATCATTTTAGATATATTCTCCTTTTCTTCTTCTTCTTATAGCATATTGGCTGAAAACTCACAGGCTGAGCCAAGATTATGCTCTAATACCACTGTAATATTCCCAAATGGGGAACGCAGTAATACAATTCACTAAAAACACATTTTACAGAAATATATGCATTAACAGTAAAATGCAGCCCATGGATCCATTAGATCAGACATTATAACAACCAAATATACAAGGAGATAAAAAACAAATCACTTTTACTTAGTTAAATATGCCTCCTATGCCCAAAACAGTCCAAAAACACTACAACCCCATGAATACTGCAACACAAAAATATTGAAGTAAGTAACATCGCAGTTTACTGAGGGTTTGTACCTAAAAATAGAGAGACAAAACAAATCTATTGATATATTAATCAATAGAGTTCAAAAACTGAGATCTAGTCTCTTTTACATAAATCCAAGATGACCTGACAAGGGTTTCTTGATAGACATGAAGTACAAGAAGTGTATGCTGCAGATATATGGCTGAATCACGTAGTATGGCTAAAGCTCTGTATAAATATGGCTGATAATACAAATAAATGGATGTAGCTCCTCCTACTATCTTTCCAGGAAAAAGGCTGATCCTCCTTCAGGGAAACAAACTCATAAAACATGGGTTTAAACCATTCCACTGCAACACCATAAGAAATAATGTAGTTTCTCCAAGGGAATACGCTGTAGCTGTAGGTGACTGCTTGGCCAAGTGCCGAATGGTGGAAATGAACTCTAGAAATCTCCTCTCAGATTTCTTAAACAATTCCTCCATGGAAGAGTGGGAGAATTATCGCATGAGAAAACCCTTGCACTGAACAGTTCAACAAACTTGTCAGCATGCAATAAGTCTAAACATGCCCTTATTGCATGCTGAAGCATGCAATAAGTCTAAACAGACTCAATCATAAAATAATATTCTCCCTCCAAAACTGCGTTGTCCCATTATTAAAGCCACTCCTCCATAACAACACTGTTTGATTTGGTCAAACTTGACCTATTCAACCTGCTCCAGCCCCTTTTCACACCTAAGGGTCTTCAATCCATCTTTTATACAACTATCTAAATTAATCCACATTCAAACTGGCTGTCTCTATTGATGATTCACTCCCTCCATTCAGCTCTGTTGACTTGGTCAAACATGACCTTGTCCACATGCATTAGCCCCTGTTCACACATGAGGGTGCTTTATCCAGCTTTGAATATGATCCCTTTTCACATAAAGAGGGATTTTATGCCTACTAAAAAGATTTATGGGCCTCCCTACCCATTTATTCCTCTAACTACATGTCAAGAGAAACATTAATATTCCAATTAGCTATATGCTAATTTAAGAATATTAAAGACAATTTGCTATGCAACTAGCTCACAAAATAAAAGAAAAAATAGATAAACGATGTAAAAGTTATGCACTTTGAGGGGGAAACCTCCTTTAAATTACATAAATGAATAATTCTTGAATGATTCAAATTACAAAACCTCCTTTCTATATATATGAGACTAAGGGTCCACAATATAATCAGAGCCAACATAACAATAATAATGTAATGGCGCAACAATAATAATAGTGGGCTTTTATGGGGCACAATAATAACAATATGAGGACCACATGGGCATAACAATAACAATAAGGGGATACACTAGTATTATAGGTACCTAACATGCCCCTGTCCTTTAAAAAAAATTTGTCCTCAATGCTTGAATAGTTATGGATGCTTTCGTATGAAATTATCATCCTCCCATGTGGAATTTTCAACTAGTAAGTTCTTCCACTTGATGATATACTCTGAAATTGATTGATTTCATAGTTGTCGAGTTTTTTTTTCTTTGTGACTGCTTCAGGCTCCAATATGAATTTTCCTTCCTCGTCAAGTTCTGGAAATATTGTTTGAACTGGGAGCTTGTCACCCATAAAGTTATTTAAGCATGAAACATGGAGAATTGGGTGCACTCGGGCAGATGCAGGAAGCTCCAATTTGTATGCCATATTACCAATATTTTTCAACACCTTGTAAAGACCATAATACCTTGGTGATAATTTATTATCCTTCTTAGCTTGCTTGAGGGACATTTATTTGTATGGGTGTATCTGTAAAAATACCCAGTCTCCTATATCAAAACTTCTTTTACTGTGATGTTGATTTTCCTCTTTTTTCATTCAATTATGCGCCAAACTGAGGTTATCCTTTAAGAGTTGGAGAATTTTTTGTTGATGCTCGATGTGATCTTGCACTGCTTGAACCTTAGATTTTTCTCTTAAAGATGATGTGATGGAGGATGGATGATATCCATAAAGTGCCATAAATGGGGTCAATTTTCTGCAGTATGGAAGGAAGTTTTACACCACCATTAAGCCAGAGGTAACCACTTGACCCATTTTGTCTGTTGATCAAATAAAAAGAAACAAATATATCATTCCAAACATTTTTTCACTATCTCAGTTTTCCCATCAGATTGAGGATGATAGGATGAACTATGAGATAATTGAGTACCTAGACAAGAAAATAATTCTGTCAAAAAATTTCCAGTGAAAATGGGATCTATGTCACATACAATAATATTTGGGTTTCCATGTGTCTTTTGAATTATTTCCATAAATGTAATAGAAACTTTTCTGTCTTTAAATGGATAAGATAATGCACAAAAGTGTGCATACATGGTATGTCTATCAACTACCACCATGATGACACTCTTTCCTTCATAATTGGGTAAACCTGTGATAAAATCCATTGAAACCTCCTCCAAACGTTTACTTGGAATGGATAAAAGTTGTAACATGCTCGAGTGTTTAATTTCCTCAACTTTATTTTGTTGGCAAACCAAACATTCTGCCATAAAATTTTGAATATCATATTTACGGCCATCCCAAAAAAATTCCTTCTTAACCACGTGGTAACTTGGTAAGTTTTTAAAAACATTGAGTTCCCTCCTAAGGGAGAGGTGTGAAATTCCAAAATAATTTTTTTCTTTGAGTTTGGAATCATTACAAAGATATAAGTGATATTTGTACCATAATGAATCATTTTTCCAATTAAATGTATCAAATGTACAGGGATTTTGTTGCAAGTTTTTAATGAGTGCTCACACTTCTTCTTCATTCTTCCATTCATCCCTTGCTTTGGTTGTCCACTCTCCTTGGATAATAGAAATGATACAAAGCAATGATTCCACATCCTCATCCTTTCTTGAGAGCTCATCTGTAACAACATTTTGCTTCCCTTTTTTGTAGATGATTTAAAATTCATAACCCAACATCTTTGTGACCCATTTTTGTTGCTCTTATAAATATAATATTTGTTCTAAAATGTATTTAAGACTATCATGATTCATTTTAACCTTGAAGTGTCTTCCCATTAGATAAGGCTGCCATTGATTAAGTACATGTAGTATTGCCAACATTTCCTTCTCATAAATAGGTTTTTGTAAATACTTTCCTTTGATTGGACATATTTCAAAAACAATGGGTCTTACTTCTTGCATTAAAACAACACCAATTCCATTTCATGAGGCATGGGTGAAGTCTGGCGTAGCTAAGAACGGTGCTTGGCACATTTCCTCTTTAAGGTGTTCAAAGGCCTTATTTTCTTCTATAGTCCAAAACAATGCATCTTTCTTGAGTAATGTTGTTAGAGGTGCTGATATTATCCCATAATTATTAACAAAATTACGATAACACCATGTCAACCCAAGAAAACCACGCAGATGATTTATGGTTGTGGGGATTTTTCATTCCTTAATGGCTTTAATTTTGTTAGGGTCTATATTAACACACATATGAGATACAATATTATCTAGATATTCCACCTCTTGTACTCCAAAGAAACATTTGGAGGTTTTTGCATATAATTTTTTATCCTCCAATAGTTTGAGCACTCTATCAACATGTTGAACATGATCCTTCCAAGACTTGTTATAGATTAGTATATCATCAAAGAATACTAACAAAATTTTTCTAAGGAAGGGTTTTAAAATAGAATTCATCAAAACTTGAAATGTAGAAGGAGCATTGGTAAGGCCAAAAGGCATGACCTGTAATATCCCAAATCTGGAACGGCTAGCAAGGCATGAATGGAAAACGCATTTCCCAGTAATGGCTACTACAGAAATGAAAACCAGCACTTGGATCCCTTAGATCTGATTATCTAATTCCTAAATCCAAGAGGGTATCAAAAAGAAATCCTCCTAGGTGGGTTAAATAGATCTCCCACACCTAGTTTCCTTGAAAAATGCCCCAAAGAGGGACTGCAACAATAACAAACAATTCTGCTCAGAAAATAATACAGTTTCTGCAGAGCAGTGATAGGAGGCTCATGAAATTTTCTTCAATAGAATTTACAACAGAAAATAATTTATATAATGAAGCTCATCAAATACATAGCTGAAAATACAAGTCCTAGACAAAAGAAGTCTCCTCAAAAGAGGGCTGCAACCATATGAATGACTGAAAGCTACCTTGACAATGTTATTTTATTAGGCTGCAATTGCTATACATTACATGTCAGATCTAGAGTAGATCTGTGCATAAAAATTCAGATCTATATCATATCCATGCACTAGAAGAGCTCCTCTTTCAGATCCCCTTAGAATTTTTGGGTTTACACCAAGCATGAACAGTAGATCTGAGATCTAAGAAAGCAGATCTGTATAAATATTCAGGAATGCTGAAGCATTTAGATTACTTAGATCAGATCTGAAAAGTACAATGTGTATATCTCCTCCAATAGATCTTCAAAGTGAAGGGTAGAACACTCAGAAACTAGCTCTCCAAATTGTGCACCCAAACTCACTGCAACACCTCCTACTAGAATAACGCAGATATGGAGTAGAAAATGCGCTATAGGGGATATATGGTTGATGGCCACATGCCAAGATCAGAATCTAAATCTCATGCACTTCAATACATTTCCTCCAATAGAGCGGAGGCCTCCTCCACTGAAAAAGAGAATTGAAATGAATTAGATTTGAAGAGATCTAATCTCCACTGTAAATAATGCAGTCCCGCAAGGGAGATTGTGCTGCAGCTTGAATAACTGAGTTGGCCTGATGCCAAGATGCAAAACTAAAGCTCAAACAGTGGATGCACTCTTACAGGAGGTTAAAAGACACACTCACTAAGAAGAGGCTCCAATACAATCTAGATCTGAATAGATCTAGAGTTCCACTTGTTGCAACTTAAAAAAGCAAACAAACCCTCACTGGATCTGCATTGCAGTTGGTAGTAGAAGCTTGGTCTCCAACCAGATAGTGGACAAGCAATACAAGATATCCCAAGAGCTCCTCAATGGGAAGAGATGGAAGTCCTAAACAAGAAATTCCTATGCTAAACAACATATGCAATCTAGGCTAAACAACCAAGAAAGCTGTGTGTCTAAACAGACAACAAATCAAAAACAAAATCATCAACAACCTCCATTGTTTCCTTCCCCCTTCCTTTTATAAGATGAGAGCTTTCCAAAACCCTAAACCACCTTCATCAACTTATCTCTTTCACAGAAGAGACTTCCTTCTAGAATTACAATGTGCCTCATTGATGAACACTCCTCCAACACTACACTATAGATATGGTCAAGATTGACCCAGTCAAGTGGATTTTTTCTTTTCAGACTTCAAGTGTGTTTATTAAAGTGGCCCAAATTTACCCTTTTTCACATTGGGCATGTATTTATTCTTTCATTAGGAGATTTTGACCCTCCTTTACATAATTATTCTTTGAACAAAGAAAATAAAATGAAATTGAATATTCCTATTAAAATAGGAATATTATAGTCCTCTCCTCCAGGATGTTGCTTGCCCTCAAGCAACTTACAAGGACTTGAAAAATATTCCAATGGAATTGTCTCCTCCCAATGGTATAAGTGTGCTCTTGGTGAATGAACCAATTAGCTATCATAAAAAAGAAGTGGGAGATACATAGAAATATTTTCTTACAGTCCATTGGTTTTTCTCAATGCATCAGAGATGGTAGATGTAGGGTACT
This sequence comes from Pinus albicaulis, assembly GCA_034641835.2. Taxonomy (NCBI): domain Eukaryota; kingdom Viridiplantae; phylum Streptophyta; class Pinopsida; order Pinales; family Pinaceae; genus Pinus; species Pinus albicaulis. Next base: position 491,937,534 of record CM076576.1, read on the forward strand.
TCAACCCCATGAGAGGCTCCAATCGCCATGCTATCATCCAAATGAAGTGATCCATAATGGGTAGCTCACAGAAAAAGTCACCAATTCCCCCCATTTGCATTGTGTAGGGGCTCCATGCATGGAAATGAGAGATGAGGATACTCAACTCATGCTGTCCCTCTTTCCATTTTTGATGAATGTGGAGCTGCTGATCCTGGGCTGCAATAAAATAGTCCTCATGAAGCCAAAATGAACTTGGACCTTCATGATGTTCTTTTTTGATTCTAGTGAGTCTCCTTGCCCAATCTCCCATGCATATAGTGAGCAGATTATCTTCACCATATGTGCTCCAAAAGAAACATGGACTAAGTGTCAGATGATATAATGGATGGTGACAATAGTCCCTCCCTTGAGACCACCATTGTCCATCATCTTGCTGCCTCAAATCATGGTACAATAAGTGGCCATCCCACCACCTTCTTGCTGCATTAAGCTTCTTCAAAGCTTGAAAAGGATGGAGGATAATAGGTGTTGGCTGAACATGATTCCAACAACACATGTCTTGCTCCAAGTGCTCCCTTGTGAGAGATATTTTCTCATGACATAAGCCCAATACATGACCCTTTGCATAAGAAAACATAGTATATGAAGCAGCAGTCATATAAGGCCCTATCCTCTTCTTGAAGTACAAATAAATATGGGAGATTGCATTCCCAATGGACACATACACACAATGTGTCATTCCTCCTCTCATGTTCATAACAAATATTGGAGCATTATTAACATTATGATATAAACAAGCTCCCTCATACCATCTCATGAGAAGGTTACATTCTCCCCCAAGCCAAGGTACATACATGATTGTGATATTCATTCTACACAAAAATACATGTACATACATCATAGGTATAAGAAAATGTATGGACATGGAATTCATCATGGGGTGCCCATACTTTCTTCTTGTCAACCAAAACAACCATGCCTCCTTCTTATGCATCCATTTCTTGAAAAACAAGGCATGAGACAAGAAAATCAAAAACTTTGGGTGGTACCCACACTCACCCAATAGAAACCAGTGCAGGTCATCTCCTCCCTGCTTCAGATATATATGTGGTAAGTGGTTTACATGCCACTTACTTGCTACCCTCATAATTCCACCATGGCTAAAGGTGAAATGTATATTTGGTGCTTTAGGGAAGCACCCATCATGCTGCAAGACCTCCCTTAGCCCATCAAGGGAGTGGCCATATTTGGAAATAGTTTTGGCCCATAGTTGGCCATGAAGTTTATATGGTAAGACACTCCTTTTAGGAGTCATGGCTTGCACATGTAAAGAAAAAGAATGCATGAAATCATAAAGTAAAATGCTATTGACATAAGCATGCTTCTTACCCAAAGTCTCCAGTGCTATGATAGTTCCTCTCTTGGCGAAATGTATCATCAATGTACAAGGTTGAGAGAACACTTTGATTCTTTCATCAAGAGGTTGCCCTGGTGGGCTTCTTCCAAGTAAGGAGACATCAAGGCATAGATCATGATAGAAATATATATGGATTGATGTGTCCTTGATTTTCTTGCACAGATATTCATGCCTTCTTAGGACATCACTCCTTTGAAATAAAGAGGGGTAAATGTTTCTTACCCTATGACGCTTTCCCTCCCCTTTATCTTCTGTAGTTTTCAGGATCTCACCATCTAATAACGATGCCACATGCCGCTCATGGATTGTGCCATCATTTCTATATGTGATACTCTTTGAAAATTCTTGCAATAATGCAAGAGCTTCTCTCCTTGGAGCAGCTGCCCCTTCTTCTTCTTCATGAAATGCTAGAGATGCCTTTGTTATGACTACGCTATCACCCCTAGCCTTTTCTTCAATGGTGGAAAATGCCTCATCATCAATAGGAGACCTTAGATCTTTGTCTACCTTTGAGAGAGGAATCTTCATGTCTTCTTTTTGAGAAGAAGACTCTTCATCCAATGAGGATCTTGCCTTAGGAAAGGTATCAAGTAAGTTCACATTCTCCTTAATGGTCATCATAGGTGGAGTTGGATTTGTAGATCCTCCCTTTGGCATATCTCCTCTCTTCCTTCTCCTGAAGAAGTTGCTGATAGAACATGGTAGCTTCGATGATATGGTTGAGTGCTCATACCCATAAGATGAGGATGTAGAATTCTCCTCATGCATAGATCTTGTGGATCCAGTGGGGGAAACTTCATGGTCTATCCCCTTTATTTATTTGTTTCTTTCCTTAGGCTTGAACAGAGTTTGGAACAGAGTCCTTGAGAACTCTTTCCATCCCATTCTTCCAAGAAAAGGGTTTTGACCCTTACTTTCTGTGTCTTCCATGAAAGCATTATTCATCTTCTATCTCCTTTCTTCCTGAAAATACATCCTGGCTTGATGATCACAGGCTGAGCCAAGGATCAAGGTCTGATACCATTGTAATATCCCAAATCTGGAACAGCTAGCAAGGCATGACTGGAAAACGCATTTTCCAGTAATGGTTGCTACATAAATGAAAACAAACACTTAGATCCCTTAGATCTGAGTATCTAAGTCCTAAATCCAAGAGGGTATAAAAAAGAAATCCTCCTAGGTGGGTTAAACAGATCTTCCACACCTAGTTTCCTTGAAAAATGCCCCAAAGAGGGACTGCAATAGTAACAAACAATTCTGCTCAGAAAATAATGATGTTTATGCAGAGCAGTGATAGAAGGCTCATGAAATATGCTTCAATAGTATTTACAGCAGCAAATAAGTTATACAATGAAGTTCATCAAATACATAGCTGAAAATACAAGTCCTAGACAAAAGAAGTCTCCTCAAAAGAGGGCTGCAACCATATGAATGACTGAAAGCTGCCTTGACAACATTATTTTATTAGGCTACAACTTCTGTATGTTAAATGTCAGATCTAGAGCAGTTTTGTGCATAAAAAGTCAGATCTATATCAGATCCATGCACTAGAAGAGTTCCTCTTTCAGATCCCCTTGGAATTTTGGGGTTTACACCAAGCATAAACAATAGATCTGAGATTTAAGAAATCAGATCTGCAGAAATATTCAGGAATGCTAAAGTATTCAGATTATGCAGATCGGATCTGAAAAGTAAAATGTGTAGATATCCTCCAACAGATCTTCAAAGTGAAGGGTAGATCCCCAACACTCAGAAACTAGCTCTCCAAATGGTGCACCCAAACTCACTGCAACACCTCCTACTAGAATAACACAGATATGGAGTAGAAACTGCGCTGTAGGGGATAGATGGTTGATGGCCACATGCCAAGATCAAAATCTAAATCTCATGCACTTAAATATACTTCCTCCAATAGAGCAGAGGCCTCCTCCACTAAAAAAGAGCACTGAAATGACTTAGATCTGAAGAGATCTAGTCTCCATTGTAAATAACGCAGTCCCGCAAGGGAGACTGTGCTGTAGCTTGAATAATTGAGTTGGCCTGATGCCAAGATGCAAAAATGAAGCTCAAACAATGGGTGCACTCTTCCACAAGGTTAAAAGACACACTCATTGAGAAGAGGCTCCAATACAAGCTAGATCTGAACAGATCTAGAGTTCCACTTGCTGCAACTTACAAAAGCAAGCAAACACTCACTAGATCTGCGTTGCAGTTGGTAGTAGAAGCTTGGTCTCCAACCAGATAGTGGAAAAGAAATACAAGATCTCCCAAGAGCTCCTCAATGGGAAGATATGGAACTCCTAAACAGGAAATTCCTATGCTAAACAACATATGCAATCTAGGCTAAACAACCAAGAAAGTTGTGTGTCTAAACAAACAAAAAATCAGAAATAAAATCATCAAAAACCTCCATATGTTGCCTTCCCCCTTCCTTTTATAATATGAGAGCTTGCCAAAACCCTAAACCACCTTCATCAACTTATCTCTTTCACACAAGAGACCTCCTTCTAGAATTACGCTATGCCTCATTGATGAGCACTCCTCCAACACTGCATTGTAGATATGGTCAAGATTGACCTAGTCAAGTGGATTTGTTCTTTTCACACTTCAAGTGTGTTTATTAAAGTGGCCCAGATTTACCCTTTTTTACATTGGGCATGTATTTATTCTTTCATTAGGATTTTTTGACCCTCCTTTACATAATTATTCTTTGAACAAAGAAAATAAAATGAAATTGAATATTCCTATTAAAATAGGAATATTACATGACCAAAAGTTCATAAAGATCCTCATGAGTTATAAATGTTTTTTTTTTCGGAATTCCTTTATCCTTCATTATTATTTGATGATATCTTGAATGAATATCCAACTTGGTGAAGTAAATTTCTCCATGTAATTCATCAAATAATTCGTCAAAGATATGAGTTGGAAATTTATCTTTAATAGTGAGCTTGTTGAGTTCCGTATAATCCGGACACATGCACCATGATCCATCCTTCTTGTGCACCAATACTACCGTAGAAACACTTCGTAGAATCAAATGAATAGCTTGATCATGTTCACGAATAGGTGGGAGGCATTTGGGAGTCTCAAATATCTTGGAATGATTGTCCAATTTTTTTTGGAGATATGGAGAAATAGACGATTTCGATGTTTGAATCTATAGTGAGAATAATTGTGCAATTATGCCCCATTTTCTTTATTTAGAAGTTTTTTCATACCATTAGAGCTGATTAACATTCCTAGTTTCCCTGCGATACCCCTTAATTCAACTTCCTTTCCTTCCCCAAAAAATTTGAAGAAGATTTCTTGAAAATTAAAAACTACAACACCCAAAGATTGTAACCATTGGACTCCTAGTACAACAACAACACCACCCATTGGAATGGAAAGAATTTGACTATTTAATACATATTCCCCCATGGTTAGCTTTATATTATAGCACTTTATAGATAAATTTATAGTTCCTCCATTTAGAACCATCACTTGACACTGTGGTGCTGGATATAGGAAGCAATTCAATTCTTTGGCTATCTTACAATGAATAAAATTATGAGTACTGCCTGAATCAATCAACACTATTACCTTTTTCTTCTTGAAATGTCCTTCTACCTTGAGTGTTTCAGGAATGGTAATTACTGCCAATGCATTATAAGATATGGTCATTTATTTCTTCTTTCTCTAGGGTTTGTTCCTAGTGTATATCTTCTTCTTTTGAAGTTTCTCGTTCCTTTTCTTCCTCATATTCAAAATATTTGTAAAATAATTTCTTCTCAGCACACTTATGACCCTTAAGTATCTGCTATCATAAATGTAACACAACCCTTTTTCTATTTTTTCTTCCAAATTTTGTGGTGTCAACCTTGTAGGTTGTGGAAGGATAGGAGTAGCAACACTTCCATCTTTATAGTTGTGAGTGGTAGGCTTCCTTGTTGCCATAATTTTTCTTTCAAATTTTCTTGCCAACTTGAATTCCTTCTCCAATGAATCAGGTTCCCAAAGGAGAACCTCATGTTGGATGTTATCCTTTAAAGTCCCTATAACTACATCAATCCTCTGCTCCTCTAGAATGTCATTTAACCTTATATTCAATTTTTGGAAGTCCTCAACGTGCTCCGCCATTGAATGCTTTTGTTTGAGATTTATTAATTGGATAAAGAAGGTCTTTGTATATTCATAATGTGCTATCATTTCCTCCATAAAAATTGGCCAAGTGATAAGTGGTTTACGAGAACAAAGCTATAGATACCACACAAAATTATTGGGCTCTAAATATAAAGTTTCAAAGCATACCTTTTGTGTGTGTTTCACATTATGGAGATCAAAATATTGCTCCATATGTAGTATCCATGTTACCAGATCCTGGCCATCAAAATTCCTCATATCGATCTTTGGAATATGATGGGTCTTCAATCCAACGTTAGATTCTATGAAATCATGATTAACATTTCTTTTGTTCTCATCATTAGTTTCATCTAATACCTTTTATCCACTAGGAAGCATTTCTTGTAGCAACCTTATCAAACCTTCCTTCAAACCTTCCATATGTCTTATAACAATATTCATATGAATTATTTTTTTATTAGTGCATTTGTATATGTTGGTTGGATTAATTTTTTATATCATAATATTTTGTGTGTTTTCATTATAATATTTAATCATTGGTGTAACATTTCATGACATTGGATGACGCAATAGAATAAATTAAAATGCATTTTATTATATATGAATAGGAGGCTCTTTGTGATACAAAAGGGGATATTTATTGGCAACTTATCATCTTTCAATTAGGGTACTGCATCCATTATGTTAAACAAAATTTCTGTTTTTCATAGAAAATTATTTCAAAAAATACAAAAACTTCCATTGATATCAAAATAGATCATCATTCTTTGTTGGAACCATTTTTAATACTGCTTGGACTTCTTCCATGACTTGAGTTATTTGGAAGGAAGTTTTTTTTATTGCATTGATTGTTTTTGTCTTGTTCTTGTTCCATATGAAAAAATAAAATTAAAGTGTAATGATTGTATCTACATTGGTGAGAATATTGAAAATTGAAATGAATAAGATACATCAATGTAAATTGAATATCAATGTACCATAGCAAGAAGTGACTCATGAATTTTACACATGGTTTCAAAACCAAGTCTCATGCCTTGTTGCAACAACACTTCTGTTGGCGTAGTTCCATACTTTTGTTTTCTGCTAGTTTTGTAGCCCATAATAAATCATAGATTTAATATAAATGAATATTTTTCTATTAATGATAAACTCAGAGAAGTAAAACAACATAGATACTTACAAAATCCATATTTAATCTTTGATATGCCAAAATATTATCACAACCCATATTTAACCCAATGTCAATCAATTCTTCTGATGCATCTTCATTGTATGTTAGAACATATTTGAAGACATGCAAGGATGGTTGTTGTAAAATAAATTAAAATATACAAAAATGAAATCGTAAGTTATTATAAGGAAATATTAAAAATTAGTCACAAACTTTGATATCAACATTTTCTTCCTTTCCATCATGTTTTATGTGCTAAATGGGTTCCATTTTGTTTTATTTTCTGCAAGAAAATACATGAAAATTAATATTTAATGCTAAATTATTTGTTTATATGTACCTAACAGAAAAATTATATGGTTACATACATTTGAAGCACACTTTTATTAAGATGGCTCCTCTTGTGATATTCCTACTAGCATGCTTCAAATATCATCAAGTTGTTCCTTATTGATTTTCATAATATTCTTGTAAAAGTAATAAACTATTTTTATATTTATATTTATATATGAAAAATAAATATAACAAAATTAATATTAATAAATGATAGCTTTTTAGTAATATATAAATATAATTATATAAAAGAATTTTAATTAGTAACATTACTTTTTGAATGATTATTTTTAGTTGTTGTATGTTTCTGCTATTGTAAGTATGACAAGTTTCATTGACCATAGCTCTAGAAATACTCCATATAGTTTTAATATAGCTTGTTCTTGGAATCATTGGATTAATTTTTGTATTGTAAGTGAAAAGTATGTCTATACATTCATTCCACTAAATCCCTCATAGTTCTGTAAAAAATTCCCCTCTTTAATTAACCTCCAACCATTCACTCTAGATGAGCTAAGGACCAATTCATCATGATCTTTTCCTTTGTTGTTGGTTTCTATATAACATTAAACATATGTGAATTAATAGTTTCTTTTAAATGTGTTACCTAATATTCTTAAGTATATTATTAATGAACATTCTAAAGAAAAAAAAACTCATATTGAATAGTATTTTTCATTCACATGATTCATCTTTCTGTAATGTTTCCATTAGTATTTTACGCTCTTCTACACTTAGATGAGAAATAATCTTATCGAGCTTCCTCATTTTGTTAATCTGAATGACACACACTAACTAATAAATATTACTTAAACTTACATATAGTTCAAACACATTAATTTTGTAAATAATTTACAAATAAATTGCATTTTCTATTTTTTGGATGAGTTATCATTTCGTTGATCAATGTTTTTGCTACTTGACAACTTCTTAGACATTGCTTTTGAATATACAACCTATACGAAAGACATTAATAATTTATAAATAAATCACATAATTTTTAGTGAAAAAAAGCTATGGAAGCCATTGCACTTGTGTGATATAAATAAATCACATAATTTTCAGTGAAAAAGAGCTATGGAAGCCATTGCACTTGTGTGAATAAATGCACAGTGCATGTAATTTAATTAACACACCTAGAATTTGATTATTAAGCATCGACAACACAAATTATTTTAAAAAAAAATTTAAATTATGATAAAGCGATATGTAACGGTAAAAGAACCACCATTTATAGTAAAAAATTAAAACAAGAAAATAGACACGTGTTTTTTACCTTAACAATGTTATTTATCATAGGTACCGTGGTGCATTATATAAAAATGGGACACTGGTGTGTTATAATTTATTAAAAGGACCCAGAGTTTAACTATTGAGCACCAACAACGAAAATTAATTTTCTTGACAAAATTAAATTATACGGTGCGATATGTAATGATAAAAGAACTCTCATCGCAATAAAAAAAGAAAACAAGAAAGTAAACATGTTTTTTGACTTAACAATTTTATTTTTCATAGGTGTTATTGTACGTTATATAAAACACGGGGCACCAATGCGTTATAATTTAATAAACACACCAGCAATTTAATTATTAAGTACCAATAGCTAAAATTATTTTGTTAAAAAAACTTTAAATTATGGCTGTGAAAAATATAATGATAAAAGCACTATCATCACTATAAAAAAACGAAAACAAAAAAACAAAAACATGTTTTTTTTTTACTTAACAATGTTATTTTTCATTTATTAAGTACCAAAAGCTAAAATTATTTTGTTAAAAAAAATTTAAATTATGGATGTGAAACATATAATGATAAAAGAACTATCATCACGGTAAAAAACGAAAACAAAAAACAAAAACATGTTTTTTTGACTTAGCACTGTTATTTTTCATAGGTGCCCGAGTGTGTTATATAAAATAAGCACCTATGTGTTTTATAAAATATAGCGCATCGGTAAATGAGAGTGGTTTTCTAAAAAAATGGACATGTCCCATGGACTTTGGATCCCATTCAACAACTATTTGTCATGCTTTACATGTGAAAAACTTTAATACACAAACCCCTTAAATCTAAAGTTCCTAAAGTGAAAAATCCTAATTGTGAAGTGGTACAGGGAATTAAACCATGAGGTGAAATTTTGCACTGACATAAGCAAGAATACACAAGAGTTTAGGGAAAGTATTGAACTTTTATGTTTTTTATTTTATTTTATTTTAATTAAATATAAATAGGAATAAAGATTGTAAAAAAAATTATTAGTAAAACAAATAGTAATATTTTTACTCTGTAGGGTTTTTATTATTTTTTGAATATTAATTAAATGTAAGAAAAATTGTAATTTTTAAAATTAAAATCAACTGTAAAATTTAAAATTTTACTATGCATGAGTTTGAGTGAATCAACCTATCTTTCAAATTAAGTTATTATGAATAGTTGATATGTTATTCCAAAGTATTCAACTACTTTACAGTGCTCCCGATATGTCTCTCTTGCAAACTAAATCTATACAAAATTGCCAAAAAAATTATTAGTAAAAAAAAAAACTAAAATTTTAAACTTTTACCATGTAGGTTTTTGAGTGAATCACCATACCCAATTCTCTCATTTTATCTCTCTTGCAAATCTCTCCATTGAAATTTTGGGAAAAATAATGAAATGGCTAATAACTTATTATTTAAAATAATTTATGAAATTAGATTTTAAAAAATCATTTATTGCTCATTTTTCAATTAGAAAAAAAGTGTGCATTTTTTTTCACTTTTTTCTTAACGTTATTGTGTTTCATAAGAAAATGCACCGATGTGTTTTTGTATACAATATAATTCATTTTTTAATTTTCAAAATACCAGAAACTAGTGCGGTTACTATTTTAACACTCTAGTGTGGTTATTAGTGAAACACTTAGGTGTGATTAGTTTTATAGGAGTATTGATACGATAGAATTTTTTTTTCCTTTTCGAAATCCAAGAAACTAGTGTGATTGTTATTTAATCGCATTAGTGAAATTTTTATTTAAATTCATTGGTGTTATTAGGATTAGAAGAACACCGATATGATGGTAATTCTTTTTTATTTTAGAAAACCCAAAAATCAATGCGGTTATTACGTTAACACATTGGTGTTGTTATTATTGAATGTGTTGGTGGGTTGAAGTTTACGAGAGCATCGATGTGCTTTAAAATTTATGATTTTTTTTTATTTTCAAATAAAATGGCATATTCATTTAAAATTATCGTTTAGGATGTATCCACATGATTTAAAATAGTTTATAGTATAATTTTTTTGCTTAAAGTCTCCTTATTCTTGAAAAATGGTTTGTAAACTATATTAAAATTTAGATTGTGATTAGATGGTTCTCGAAATAAATTTGAAAAATGTACACAAAAGTTTATTTTTTATTTTAATTAAATGTAGGGAGAAAATATCATAATATCAAATAACCAATTCTTTAGGTTCTAGCTCATTCCATATTGCTAAAATTCCTTCGGGGAGTTCTCCATTTCCATTACCAATGAGTTCAAATTTTATTTATATTTCGATTATCGAATTGAATTTTTTTTATCCATGTCAATTTGAATAAAAATGTATCCAAATTTGTAGGATACTGATTCAGAATCGAGTTCAGATGCAGAAAATATTCCCCCATTTCAAAAATGTCAGAAGCTCTTATCAGAAGCATCATACCACAAGCAATTGGTAGATGAAAATGGACAGTCACTTCACCCTACGAATTGGAACATGGCATCTTCCAACCATAGTCCTGGGTCAACAATGGAAATAATTGTTTGGTATAATGTAATTTCAATAAACCAATTGCATTGTGCTTACTAATATCATTGATTTACTAATGTTCAATCTTTTTTGAAATTTGTATTCTAGTAATGTTGAGTGACCCACCTACCATCTTTCAGAGCACCCCACTACAATGTCAAATTGGGAGAAGCCTACATTAAGAGAAAAAATCAGAGAGGAAGCATACAAATAATGGTTGAATCAATCACCTATTCAATTCCCACTATGTCCATATTCACCAACTAGTAATGACTACAACAATAGTAGTTCGTCATCACAAGTTGGAAATGGAGGAAATCAAATAGAGTTTGATATGGATGATTACTTACCATATACGAATTCAATGGAGGAAATGTTTTTATATGCATTCTTAAAAGGTGAGCTATGGGATGATGCTCATATCACTGATACCTTATACAAACACCTAAAATTTGTTTCCACCACCCCTCTCTTTGGACCGAACGGTTATCAAAGTATACCCAGCTAGGGAAAATGATGTTACTTTACACTTGAAAGTAAAGTTTGGCATGCTGAATGCATGTTTGTAGGAAATATTAAGGTAATTGACCATGATCAATTCCCTTATATTTTTAGATGAAATCTTGTCACACAATCAACATTAAAAATGGCTAATTTTATGAACGTAAAATATTGACGTTTTATATTTATATTTCCCACCAACTTGAGCTTATTCAAATATAGCATTCTTCTAAGTGATAATGTATTTCCTGGTAGCTAATAAGACATAAAGGATTTGTTAAAAATTTTGGGTTTTTAGTACATATCATATCATGCATGTCCGGATGATTGTATTCTATATAAAGGAGAATACACAGACAAATAGATATGTCTAAAATGTGGGCATGAAAGTTACCATAAATAAAAAAAGGGTAAATCACATGGTCCTCCTCATAATATATTGAGGCACATGCCTATAATCCAAAGGATTTGAACGATATTTCGTTGCAAAGAATTAGATATGTTGCAGGGATGACAGACCTCACACAAAAGTGAGTCGGGAGTTATTTGAATCCCAACATATTCAATATCCACAAAGCATATAACAGATACATGACTCGAAAAATTCAAGGATGAAGTACGAAGTCTACGACTTAGCATATCCATGGATGACGTCAACCCATATTCCCTCCAAAACATCAACTATTTTTTTTGCCTTTTAGTAGTGATCAATAACAATATCCTCCCATGGTTCTCGATGAAGAATGAAAATCTTATATTGAATCTCATAATCCTTGGTAGAAGACAAGTTAAGAATATGGATGTATACTTACAACCATTGGTAGATGAATTGAAGGAATTATGTTATGTAACCAACTCACAAAATAGAAGAAAAGATATATCAATGACTTAAAAATTATCCTCTTCAAGGGAGAAGCCTCCTTTACATTACATAAATGAAAACTTCTTGGATGATACAAATGATAAGACATCCTTGGTATATATAGGAGTCTCAGGGGTTACAATATAATCAACGTCTACATAAAAATAATAATGGAAGGGAACAACAATAATAATAGCGAGCTTTTATTGAGCACAATAATAACAATATGGGGGATACATGGGGAAGAAAAATAACAATAGAGGGCTACAATAACAATAAAAACAAGGTGGATACACTAGTATTATAGGTACATAATTTTAGTCATCAGTAATTTTTACTATCTGTAGATGACTAAATATCATTTCTAGATTTCTAAAAACAAGATTCCTGAATATTGCGATTTTTAGAAATCTCACTACCTTCATTATCCTTATACCAAGCTTTTCACTATTATACTATTTTTCCATTCCATGGTTAACCTAACACTCCTAAAATACCCCTCATGGGCTTGTGCCACTCTTCTAGATCCTATTTTCTCGCCTATAACCTCAACGCTATGTTTTTCCTTTTCCCTTCACTCCACTTCCCATATAGGGTTACCAAACAACCTTCCCTTCCCATGTTCACCAGGTTCCTCAGGCATTGATGGTATCAAACTATCTCTATAGGATCTTTAAATAAATCAAGTACATTGGATTTTGGATCTTCAATACATCAATTTGTCAAATACTCTGTTTTCACACTTGAAGACCCTAAACCAGATTTCAATCAAAGACCAAGTCAAAGAACCCTCCCACTAGGTCATTAGGGTTTCATAGATTGTAGGGTTTTCATTTGGTGTTTAAAGCACTGCTTTTCCTGTGCTAGAAGTTGGCTTAAATGTAAAAGAAGATCAGCACATGGTTGTCCAAGAAATATCAGAAAATATCCAACAACGACCACATTATCAAGTTCAAGTTCTTCAAAGGGTAACTGTGAATTTTGACATTTCTGCAGGAGTGTTAAAGTCACTATTAGCAGGAAATTGGTAAGGTAAAAGACCTGCTCCTCAAAATGAAGACATTCACAGCAAAGAGAGAGGAATAAGTTTGTGTTCAAGAAGAATCAGGGTTCCTAAACCTGATTGGGCCAACAATGTGCCAAGCAAGGATCCAATGCAGCAAATCACATGAAGTAAGAACACCAAGAAAACCAAACATGAAGAGAAGATTTTTAGAAATTATAGATGAAATAGGGAAAAAGGTGAGGTGAACTGGACATAAATGAATGAAATTGAAAGGGCTATAGAGAACTTAGAAGACAACACTAATAATTGTTCTCAAGCATCCCAGAAACCTAGGGTTTTGGGAAGATAGTCAAAAGAGGTGAAATAAGGATGTTAAACCTCCATGATGACAACAAAGGAATATTTTCAAGGAGCTATTGTGAACGAGCATCCCAAAAAGTTTGCCAAGGTGATGTCTCACTGCCTAAAAGGAACAAAGATGTAAAAGATATTAGAAAAGGCTAAGTCAGTATGTTATGGCACCTGCAAATCAGAAGTGGCAAAAACAGAAGGTAGAAAGCATGGTTTTGAATTCCATAGTGCCTATCAAAGGTTATTTTATCATGCCTAAGGATCAGTGAGAAAGGTGAAGATAGGGTTTTCAGTCACCTTCCAAGCACAAGGTAGTTTGATCTCCAAGGTAAGAACACAGGAATTTTTGAAGATACTGCTTTGTGCTTAAAATCCTAAGGTTGTCAAGGGTAACGTTATCATGCTTCAAAGATCAAATGGAATAGCCTCTTCAAGGTTCTCATAATCACCTGTCAACAAGGGATTTAAAAGGCATCAATACGCCAAAGGGAAGTCAACTTCATAACTCAAAGCAAACCTGCAAGAGTAGAAGGTAATGGAAATCAGTGAGAAAGGGAAAACCATGTTTTCAAGTCATCCACACTCAGAAATGTCAAAAGGGGTAAAAACATGATTAAAACTTCACAATGCAAGAAAAAAGGGGTTTTGACAGTGTTTCTATAAGAAAAAAACCCCTCAAACATGTTTTAAGAAGCTTACCATTACTGAATGAGCAAATGAGATGTGCTAGGTTTCAAAATGGCAGAGAAGGAATTTTTTAGGGTATTTTTTGTGTCAAGATGAGTGAATCAGACCCTCAAGCTAAAAATAAGACAATTTCATGTTTCCAGCAAGCTACCACCAAAGAGGAAAGAAGAGTCACTTAAAAGTTTTCAAGTCACCTGCAGCAAAAGCCAAAGAAACATCAGTAAAAAGTGAAAAGGATCAAAACATTAGGAGATGGGTTTAAAACGATTTAATTTAAATCCCAAGCATGTAAAGGGTCATTTTATTTCTCATTTGACTCATTATTCCCTTGCAGAATAATTATAAATGCTCAGGAGAAGGAACTGTCAGTTTTTTGATCGAATTTGGGCAATTATACCCGGCATTGCGCATTCAGGACAACGATGTGCGCCTAGAGTCATGTGCTGTGCACCTGGGCAGTTTCCCCATTCAAATATACACGGCGCTGCACGCCTGTTAGTACGTGCTGTGCGTTCAACATCATAATGCACGTTCACCTGGAAGATCGACAGACCCGACAGAAAAATGGTGGATGATGTGCGCCCGACACAAAACTTCACCCCACAACATGTTCAACACATGCATGGCGCTGCACCTTTGCCAACTGTTGTGCATTTAGCCTAACCTGACAACTCGATAGCCCATTCAAGAGCTGCATATTTGTCCAGGAGGACCTCCACACCAGCTCCTTCACTCAAATCAACTCAGAGTTTTCCCAAATTGCCTCCAAAGGTTTTTAAATCATCTTTAAAGGGTAACTGCAAGATATCAACTCCATTTTAAGATTTTTTCTAGAATTTGATTAAAATAAGGAAGCCCTAGGGTGAAAACCTAAATTTCATTCCTAAGAACATTGATTAAGCCTCCCTCATCTTCAAAACAAGGAGATATCAGTCAAGACAGGGATAAAGTAGTGTGTTGCAGTAATTTGAAGTTGGTCATCCATCAAAGCTTAAAGGCTCTTTCCATACACTGAAAAAAAAGTGACCTTACATTGCCCTCTCCATTTCAAATTTAACATCAGTACAAGTTGTTGTCAAAGTAGAATTATGACAAGTAGCTAAGTTTTTCCTTGAGTTTTACTTCTCCCTCACAGTCATACAATTACACCTTCATTCATCCCTCTCACTCACTTGTTAAAAGGGTTTCCCTTCCACCACCATTCCAATTCCTTTTTCATATCCATTTCATAAGCAGGGCTAGGGTTTCTAAAGGCAGCAGGCGTCAAAATGTCAAGAGAAGGAGGAAATGGTAATGGTGAAGAAGGCCAAGTGCCAGGGAGAAATCAACACAGAGGTGGAAGGATTAATAGGTTTGAACCTCAAAAAATAATGGATCTTAATGCTTCTGCTATGACTGTCACATGTTTCCAAAATGTGGGGTGTTTTCATTTCTATGAAAGAGTACAAAAGGTACAAACTCACCCTGAGCTCACTAGGCTGTTCATCCTCAACTTGCATAAAAAACAAGTCAATCTTGCAGGGGTAAACTTTGAGCTATCATCAGATGCCATTGCTATTGCCACTGGGATACCTAGTATTGGTGAAAAGTGGTTCAAATAGGTCAGATTAGACATAAGCCACTATGAGCCATTCCTTAAACCTAGATACAAAGAAAACTGCAAATCTATCTTCCCTTTCTCACATTTTCTAGAGAGGTATGCACCTTTGATGAGGGTCATCATGAAATATTTTACATGTGAGGGGAGTTACTCTTTGATTTATTCCTATCATATCAGATTACTCATGCACTTTAATAGGGTTAAGATGCTGAATTTACCCTACTACCTCTACAGGAGTATTGATAAGATGTCTTATATTGTGCAAAAGAGAGACCCTTCACAGCAAATGGAAATTTTATTTCATCACTCTTTGACTAAGATGGTTGTGTTACATCAGTTGCAACAAAAGGGTATTCCATGGGAGGTTTTCATTGCCCATGAGGTGTTTACCAACCCACAACCCCATCCTCAACAAAGTGGGCCCTCATCATCTCATCCTCCTATCCTTACTCCTCCATCATCTCCTGCTGATCCTGTTTCACCACCTACACATATACCTTCACCTCAAGACAACCTTCCTTCCTCACCATCTCACAATGCATCAGACAATGAGGTAAGTGACCATGAGCAATCAAATTAGAATGAAGGAGAGGGAAATGATAAATCAAGTAGTGAGGAAGAAGGATATGAAGAAGAAAAGGTCAGTGATGAAGCATAAAATAGGGAAACTGAGGGTAATGATGATGTTGGAGATGAAGAGGCAGAGGGCAGTATGGATACAAATGAAGAAAGTGACAAAGAGATAGATGATGATGCTAATGACAATAGTGACACCAAGGACCAAAATGTCAGTGAAGCTGATGATAATAGTGAAGAAAATGAAGAGGCTGATAATAGCAGTGAAGATCACAATAATGAGGCAAGCAGCAGTAAGGAGGGAGACAGTGAAAATAACGGCAGTAGTCATAATTTCCATGAGGACAGTAAAAAAAATGAGGCTCATAGTATAGACAAAGGCAGTGCAAAAATTAGTGAAGAGGAAAACAGTGATGAAGAAACAAATGATGGAACACCTAGCAGTGAAGGTAATCAAGAAGCTGACATCAGTGAAACAAATAACAGTGAGGTTCATGGTGATCATGAAGACAGTGAAGAAGATAGCTATGAGGAAGAAAGAAACAATCATGATGGCCATGATATCAGTGCAGATGATAATAATAATGATGATGATGTTGAGAGCCATGAAACCAACCAAGAAATCAGTGATCATGATGGCATTGAGCCTAAAAGTAGTAATGATATGGAACACAATGAGGTTCATGGTAGTGTTGAAGGCAATAAAGAAGGTAGTGATGTCAGCATGAAGGAAACAAATGAAGAAGTAAGCCAACATGTCAGTGATCCAAGCAAATATCATCACAAAGATAGAAACAAGACATATGGCACTGAGGTAAACAATATTGAACCTTTTCCTTGACATACCAAAGAGGAGAAAGGCATGTGTTTGCTGCCTCTAAAAGGCAAGGGGACATTCCTTCCACATCAACAAAGAAGCTTGACAAAGGCAAGGAAAAGGTCATTATTGGAGATAATAAAGGTAAGCATGGAACTAAACAAAAATTTGAATTGATTGACCTAAAGGATGAGAATAAAGAGAGGACCACTAACATACTGCTCCAGAGCAAAGATGCATAGATTAGGGAGCTAAAAAAAAGGCTTGCCATGGTAAAGTATGTCATTAAGTATTATAAGGTTGAAAACAAATAGCTAAAGAAGACACAAAGGGACCTTGGATTACAAAAAAAGATGGCCAATAACTATGAATTTAGAAATCAAATTGCAAGGGCCAAGCTCAAAAGAGCCCTTGCCAAAATTCAAGCACTCAAGGAGGAAAAAGACCAAGAAAACCTTGAAATCTTAGCCGATGCTTCTCTATAGGCATCCCAAACCCTATGAGGAAGATAATTGCAAATTTTGGCAAGTTTCTTGACATTTTTGGTTTTTGGCTGATTTTGAGGGCCAAGGGTGCAACGCCCTTGGCGCTGCACTTTTTCTCAGGGAATCCTCAGGAGAAATGGTTTACATTTTTGGATTTTTTAGGTCAATTATAGCACACACACAAAATTTCAGGTCATTTGGAGTTGATTTGGTCTTCAAAAAGGGTAAAAAGCAACTAAAATTTAACCTTTCTGCCATGTTTTCAGGGCTGGCGCCGTGCCTTTAGAAGCCTTAGGAGTGTTGATTTTTGAACTAGTAAATGAGGTCCAATCAGAAAACCAAGGGAAGTTTTAGAAAGTAGACTCAATAGGCTTTCCAATGAGCTATCACAGAGCTCATTCCGACATCGGAAAGGTCATCAAAATTCAACTGCAAGGTGACCCAGTTTTTCAGTGCAGGCGCTACGCCCTTGGACCTCTGTGCTGCGCCCTTACAAAAAAGTCAACAAAATACGCTGGAGTTATTTTGGAAGTTATTGGGAGGCCTCAATGTCAGTTTTTCTTACCAAAATTGGTTGAGAAGATATTTTGCATTTAATGAATTAGGATATTTGTGCCTTGGGCCTTGCATGGTCTCAAAGGAAAAAAGTGACATTTATGAGTAGTTAATGGTTTCTCAAAACCTAGTTATGATTTTGACCCTCAAATGTAAGTGAAATAGAGCATGGAGGCCTTATTGTATTTTGTTGGATATTTGCTGAGCATATGAGATAAACTTGGAGTTTATTGGTGAAATTGTTTTTGGTGCCTTGTGATGGTGTTGGATTGTGCTTTTTGTTAGAAAATTATATATTACACATAAAATATGTGGAAAGCACAAGCACAAAAAACACATAAAAACCAGAGATACACAGATATACGTGGTTCACCCAGTTTGGGCTACATTCACCCTGAACAGCCAATCCTTCCTTTCTATTATCCAGCAAAATTAAGAGACACAACCTACAACATATCCTCTGTAATATCCTTTATTCTCTCTCACAATCCCTATCTGTTTCTCGCCCTGAAAATACACATACAATACATAGCCGCAACACAATACCCTCATAAAAAATAGGGGTGGCCTTCTAGGGCAAAAAAACCTAAACTAAACATAACTTCTATTGTCAGATCATCTGCCTAATGAATGGCCCAGATTGACTAGAAATTACTATACTTTTACAGGGAAATTTTACATCTGTTTTTATCTTTGGGGGCACTGCCCCCGAAATCCCTCGCCAGGGGGGGGGGGGGGGGCTCCATAAAGTCGTAGCCACCCCCCCTTGGACCCCCCAGGCAGTGTTTAATTACGGGCGGTGTTGCTGCCCCATTAAGGTACAGGGGTCCAACGCTGTGATACAAAATAAACAAGATAATCAGGCTCCACACCCAACACTTTTATGGATCAGGCTCACTCTTAGGATTCATTAAGCTTGGCTAGATGGTGATGTATTCCATATTTGTGTTTGTTTTCTTCAGTTATTCATTATGTTTATGGTTCATTTAGTCCTAGGATAGAAACAGAGAATAGGATTTACCTTCTTGGTACCCTACTTCTGCTTGCTTCCTTGGTTTCTATGTTTTCTTCTTCAAAGTTTTGCTAAAGAATCCTTAAATGGTCTTTAGTGTTACTAAGATGTTATGTTAAAATGCTATGTATTTGAAAATAAGTTTTAGAGAATCATTTACTACTCTCTTAGCTTACTTATCTGTTGTTTTTAAGATCTTCTTAGCCTAGTTGATATTGAAGAATCCTTCATTATTCTTCAAGTTTTTATTATGCTATCATCGTATAAGATTTTTCTTGTTTACTAGCTTGTTAGAGGATACTTGATTGCACATTAACTCACTATTTTCACAACTCCGGGTCATTTCACTCTCCCTAGACCTACTTAGATCCATTTGGCCTTGCCAACTTGACCTTTGAACTATCCTTGACTCATTTTTTACACCTTTCAAGACCTTTGCAGACTCCATAGCCAAATGGATTGATACTCTCTCACTCTATTAAACCTACTTGAGAACCTACCCAACCAACCAAAGAAGAAAAAAAACCCTAATCCCTATAGCTAGCCTAAAATCAAATCCCTAAAAATCAACAACTTAAATCCTTTACACAAATATAGAGAGAGCCCTCTCTAGTCCAGGAAGGCTAGGTCCTAAGACTCTAAAGATTGGTCTGATGTTACCCTTGTACATTTTTTCTTTCCAATCTAACAAATTATGGGGACCTAACACATAACATGCCACTCTCCTATAAAAAACGTGCTTTCCTCAACTCTTTAGTAGCTCTGGATGCTTTTGTATACAATTCTCATCCCCCCTGTGTAGAATATTCAGCAGGTAAGTTCTTCCACTTAATTATATATTTTGAAATTAATCAATTCCATAGTTTTCATGTTCTTGTTTTTGTGACTGCTTCAGGCTCAAATATGATTTTTCCTTCTTCATCAAGTTCTCGCAACACTGTTTGAGCTAGGAGCTTGTCACCAATATCCTACTTTATGCATGAAACATGGAAAACTAGGTGTACTTGGGAATATGTAGGATGATATCCATAAAGTTCCATAAATGGTGTTATTTTTTTTGTAATATGGAAGGAAGTGCTATACCACCATTCAACTAGAGGTAAACACTTGACCCATTGTTTTATTTTATTAAATATAAAGAAACGAATATATCTTTCTAAACATTTGTTCACTATCTCAATTTTGCCATCATATTGAGGATGACAAGATGAGCTATGAACTAATTGAGTACCAAAAAAATAAAATAATTCTGTCCAAAAATTTCTAGTGAAAATGGGATCTCTATCACTTATAATAATCTTTGGGTTTCCATGTAGTTTTTGAATTATTTCCATAAATGCAGTAGAAATTGTATTGGATTTAAAAGGATGAGATAATGCACAAAAGTGTGCATACTTGGTAAGTCTATCAACTACAACCATGATGAAACTCTTTTGTTCATACTTGGGTAAATCTCTGATAAAATCCTTTGAGACATCCTCCCATTGTTGACTTTGAATGGCTAAAGGATGTAACAAACCTGGGGTCTTAATTCTCACAACTTAGTTTTTTTGGCAAACCAAAAATTTTGCCACCAAATTCTGAAATTCATATTTAAGACCACCTGAAAAAATTCCTTCTTGACCCTGTGGTAAGTTTTTAAAAATAACGAGTTCCCTCCTAAGGGGGAGGTGTGCAATTCCAAAATAATATTTTGTTTGAGTTGGGAATTCTTACAAATATATAAGCGACCTTTTTTCCATAATGAATCATTTTTTAAGCTATATGTATCATATGTACTGGGATTTTGCTACAAATTTTGAATGAGTGTCCACACCTCTTCATCATTATTCCATTCATCCCTTGCTTCAGTTATACAATTAGGTTGGATAATAGAAATGGCACAAAGAAATGCTTCCACATCCTGATCCTTTCTTGAGAGTGCATCTGCAAAAACACCTTTCTTCCCTTTTTTGCAGATGATTTCAAAGTCATAATCCAATATCTTTGTGACCCATTTATATTACTCTTCTAAAGATAATATTTGTTCCAAAAAATATTTAATACTATCATGATCTGTTTTTACCTTGAAGTATCTTCCCATTAGGTAAGGTTTCCATTTCTTTAGTGCATGTAGTGTTGAAAATTTTTTCTTCTCATAAATAGGTTTGTGTAAATAATTTCCTTTGATTAGATGATTTTTGAAATAAAGGGATCTTCCTTCTTTCATTAAAACAACACCAATTCCATTCCTTGAGGCACCACATTCCACAATAAAGGTTTTTATGAAGTCTAGCGTAGGTAAGTCTGGTGCTTGGCACAATACCTCTTTAAGATGTTCAAAGGCCTTGGTTGCTTCTAGAGTCCAAGAAAATTCATCCTTCTTCAGTAATGTTGTTAGAGGTGTTGTTATTCTCCCATAATTCTTAAGTCAACCCGAGAAGTTCTCAAATATACTTTATGGTTTTGGGGATTTTCCATTCCTTAATTGATTTAGTTTTATTAGGCTCTACCTTAACACCCTCATGAGATGCAACATGACCTAAATATGCCACCTCCTGTACTCCAAAGAAACATTTGGAGGTTTTTTCATATAATTGTTTCTCCTCTAATAGTTTTTGTTAGTGTAAATATTTCAAGAAAGTGTACCAAAAATGTCTCACTTAAGTCACTGGTGACAAGTGACGCTAACAACAAAATATGGATGTTTACTCTTTAGGTCTACAATGAAAAAATAAGAAAACCTTGTAGAAAAAATATCAAATGTGATCCAAAACATAAAACAACAAGAAATAACAGATGTGTAGGAATTTACAGGGTAAGTTCCTAAGATCAAACACCAAATATCAATGCTCACAAATAGATCACAAATCAGTACACCAATATTTGATGTGGTTAAAACCCTCAAAGAGGGAAACAGTCCACGACCTGAGCCAAGGTGGTCACTTTAGAAAATTTATGAATATAAAGAAATAAAATTCACATAAGCTTCTCTCATAAATAGGTTACCGGATAAATTACCCTCCATGCTCTTTAAATAAATATCATGGACAACTCGGGTGTTAAGCCACATATCAAGTGTCGTTAATACCAAGGAGAGAGTGAACCATTGGATCACTACATATCATGGCCATCAAATTATAAGTTACAAATGTACATAGTAAAGAAACACACTTTACCTAACTCTACGCTAGACCAAGTTATACTTAACTATTTCCTATGTGTCAGAATATCCTAACATCACCCCTTAAGAACAACTTGGGATAGGATTGAAGGTTTTACAAAGGTGACACAATAGGAGACTATTTCCTATGTGTCGGAATATAGTAACATCCCCCCTTAAGAAAAACTTGGGATAGGATTGGAGGATTTACAAAGGTGACACAGTAGGAGAAGGAAGGAGGCATTAGAGCCTATACCCCCTTAATGATAACTTTCCTGAACTCCAAGCATAGATTGAAGTTTGGTAAACTTCACTTCCGTGAGAGCCTTTGTAAAGATTTCAACAACTTGATCATTCATTGAATAATACTGCACTTTGAGAACATGATCATGAATGAGATTTCTGATGAAGTGTATGTGTATCTCAATGTGTTTCATGTGCTGATGCTGAACAAGATATTTTCATAAGTGAATGGTACTCTGATTATCACACCAAAGCATAGTTGGATGTTGCTGATGAAGATCAAATTCGGTCAGGATCTGACGAAGCCAGAGGGCTTCCTTGTTGGCTTCACGATACTCTGCTTCTGCTGAATAAAGAGATACGGCATTCATTTTTTTCTTACAAGACCATGTAATAGGTCCTGAACCAAGAGTGAATACATAACTTGTAGTAGAGTTTCGATCATCAAGGTCACCAGCCCAATCAGAATCAGTGAAACCAATCAACAATGGAGATGATCTTGCACTGTAATGAATCCTGAAATGAACTGTACCTCGAATATATCGAAGTATTAATTTAGCTTATTTCCAGTGACTTTCATGAGGTTTGTGCATAAAACGAGAAACAAGACCAATGACAAAGGAAACGTAAGGACGTGTATGGGTTAGATATAGAAGTTTACCAATATGTTGATGGTATAAGGTAGCATCAACTTCAGGGGTAGTACAAGTGATTGAAAGATTGACTCCAGACTGAAAGGGAGAAGGGGTTGGCTTACAGTCTTCCATGTGAAAGTGGCGAAGAAGATCACATGCATACTTGGACTGAGAAAGGGTAATACCTTCTTTGGATTGTAATACTTGAAGACCAAGGAAATAATGCAAGTGTCATAAGTTTTTCATTTCAAAATTATCTTTAAGGCTAGACTTATATGGTTGGGATCACTACCAGTGAGGATAAGATCGTCAACATAAATAACAAGGATGATTAAGGACTTACCCACTTTCTTGGTGTAGACAGTGTTGTCAGAATGACATCTAGAAAAGTCATTATCTAAGATAAATCTATCCATTTTGGCATACAAAGCCTGAGGGGCTTGTTTGAGACCATAAAGACACTTCCTAAGGAGAAAAATAAGGCCAGAGTCGTTTTTGATAAAGTCAGGGGTTTGTTCCATGTAGATTTCTTCATGAAAATCCCCATGTAAGAAGGCGGATTTAACATCGACCATCTGATGGAGTTACCATTTAAAGGAGACATAAAGGGAAAGAACAAGGATGATAGAATTCATTTTGGCAAGAGGGGACAAGTTTTATTATAGTCAATGCCGTAAACTTGTGAAAATACTTTAGCAACAAGATGAGCTTTATGTTTATCCACTTTTCCATTTGGTCCAAACTTTGTTCTGTAAACCCATTTGCATCTAACAAGTTTTCTTCCCTTTGGAAGACGAAAAATATCCAAAGTATCATTTGCCAATAAGGAACGATATTCTTCATTCATAGCTGTATCCTAATCTGGATGACCTGAAGCTTATTCAAAGGTGTCCAGATCAGGATTTTTCCAGAACTTGAGCCAATAAGGAAGAGGCTCTTTTGAATTGAGAACATGTAAGCCATTGATCTGCAGGGTCACCTGCAAGAGAACCTGCTACATCCTGAGTAGAGTGGATTTTAATTTTAGGAAAATAGGCCCAAAATCCATGTTGCACTGCTCATATGATGATGGTCATAATTTTTTTTACTCCTCTTTCAGAGAGGTGCAATATTGATCTAAGTATCATCTTGATCGAATGAGAAAAACATTTATTTTGAATTTATTTTCCACATGTGCAGGGTCGGCCAGATTTGTAATGTAGGCTCACATGCCTAATAGATGTGTCACACATGCTCATTGATGAATATAAACTGGAAGGACATGGAGGTCATTCTCTCATTGTGATCTGATTGGTTCGATAGCCTTTGGAGGCATTTTCCACCTCACACGTGTGGAGCGATGCTGCTGCTTTCTACGAATCTGTCTAGGGATTTTTGCTGCAACATTGACGAGCATTGACCATGGTCAATCCTTGGTCGTTGATCTCAAACTTCTGCAAATATGATTTTAGGTGGAAGTACTACCGAACACTAAAATCGAGGAATTACAGGTTGTTTGACCGTAGCCCTAATTTTCTACGTTGACTTTTCTGTTGCTACATGTGTTGACTTTTTTGCGCTATCATTGGGTTGATTAGTGTTGACTTGTGCTGAGCTATCTTTGAGGGCTGTGGGTGTGACACATGGAATATTGGCTGACCGAGAAAGACTTTGCTGGTTGAAGTATCGTGTTCACTGCCATAACACAACAATATCTCATATCTTTGCTGGACAAAAGGAATTGAAAATCTGATCTATATTTGGCTTGTCTTCTATTGATATATTGTTGTGTTCTATCAGCATTTTACTTTCAAGTTTATTTTTTATTGGGCCTAAGAAATATTGATGTAAAAGTGCATCAAGAATAAAACACCATGGTTATCTAAATTTAACATAGTATCATAGCTGAGGTGAAGACAAAATCCAAGATTCCAAGCTGGTGTTAGAAGAAACATCTGAAGGAAGAAATTATATCAAGGAAAAATGGCCTCCTCAACCTACAAGGGTTTCAAGGCTGATGATAAGTTGACTAATAAGTATGATTATCATGCATGGAATATGTCCATGGAGTTGGTGCTAGAAGATCAAGATGTCTTAGACTATGTGCAAGGGAAGATTCAAGAGCCTCCATCAAATGCAGATGCTGCCACGAAGATGAAGTATAGAAAGGGAAAAATCAAAGCAAATATGATTATCCGGGATTTTATTCATAAGCACTTGCTTGCTTACATTTATGAGCTGTATACATCTAAGGAGATGTATGATAAGATGGTGAGCATTTTTAGGGCTAGCAATGCTAATAAAATCCTCTTCTTTAAGAATCAATTGAAGAATATCACGAAGGGTAAGGATGAATCTGCTCAAACCTAATTTATGAGGCTCACTAGAATCAAGAATAACCTCCTAGCTATTGGGGAAGAAATATCTCATCGAGAGATGGTTCTTATTGCACTTTGAAGTATCCTCCGTGATTGGCATGTATTCAATACCACTATTCTTAATAATAATGTGATTCCTGATTTTGATGAAATATTGAGGAGATGCACTCAAGAGGAAACAAGAATGATGGTGTATGACTCTAATGGTAATGGAAGTGACCATACTACCTTCACCACTCATGCAAAGAAGAAGAATAATGATGGCCCAAGAAATCAAAACCATGGTAAAGTGGGGCCCAAAGGAAGGAAGGGAAGATGTTACACTTGTAACAAGTCTGGTCACTATGCAAGAGAGTGGCCCAATAGAAGGGACTCTCCGAGGGATGATGACAACAACAACTCAAGAAGGAATGGCAGGAACAACAAGTTCCAATGAAAAAGGAAGGCTCCCTCTGATCGTAGTGGAAATTGAAAACCTTTCAAGAGGTCAAGAAATTCCAGGTAGGATGAGTCTAATGTTTATTGATAATAAGAGAAATGAATTTATTCTTGTATCTTCCCTCTTTTCTGCATCTCCACTCGACACCCTGGATGTCTGGTTGATTGATAGTGGTGCTTCAAGGCACCTCACTAGTTATAAAAAAGCCCTTTCTATTTTGGTTGAGAAGTATAATAATATGAAATTATCCTTGGAGATAATGCAACCTTTCCCGTGAAAGGGACAACGACTGTGACACTCCAGCTATCTCAAGGTCAAGTCCTGGTCTTGATCGGATGGGCATAACATTTATTTTGAATTTATTTTCCACATGTGCAAGGTCGACTAGATTTGTAATGTAGGATCACATGCTTAATACATGTGTCACACACCCTCATTGATGGATATAAATTGGAGAGACTTGGAGGTCATTTTCTCATCAAATCATCACACATTCTCTCATTGTAATCTGATTGGCTCGATAGACTTTGGAGTCCTTTTCCCCCTCACACGTGTGGAGCGAAGCTGCTGTTTTCTGCGGATATGTCTAGGGCTTTTTGCTGCAGTGTTGAACAATGTTGACCATGATCAATCCTTGGTCATTTGACCTCAAAATTCTGCCAAAAATCTGATTTTAGAGGGTCATACTACTAGGCACTAAAATCAAGGAATTCCAGGTTGTTTGACCGAAACCGTAATTTATTGTGTTGACTTTTCTACTGGTGCCTGCATTGACTTTTCTGTTCTATCTTTGGGTTGACTAGTGTTGAC
Source organism: Pinus albicaulis (assembly GCA_034641835.2). NCBI lineage: Eukaryota > Viridiplantae > Streptophyta > Pinopsida > Pinales > Pinaceae > Pinus > Pinus albicaulis. The sequence continues at coordinate 491,964,414 of CM076576.1, forward strand.
TTGTGATGAGCTGTCTTTGAGGGCTGTGGGTGTGAGACATGGAATATTGGCTGATCAAGAAAGGCTTTGCTAGTTGAAGCATCTTGTTGACTGCCGTAACACAAAAATATCTCATATCTTTGCTGGACAAAAGGAATTGTAAATCTCATCTATATTTGGCTTTTCTTCTTTTGATATGTTACTATGTTAAATCAACATTTTAATTTCATGTTTATTTTGTATCGGGCCTAAGAAATATTGAAGTAAAAGTTCATCAAGCATAGAACACCATGGTTATCTAGATTTAACAACGAACCCATCTTGGAAGCTATGGATATGAAAGAAGATCTTCAGGAGGTGGAGGAGGATAGTCATCCTTGCTTTCATCATCTGAACTAGAAGGAATTTTGTCAAAAATAGAAGAGATAGAGAGAGGTGGCACATATGCCGAACCAGGCTCGCAGGCCAAAGGTGGCACACCCGCCGAACTAGGCTCACAGGTCGATATAGTTTCATCAAATTTTACATCTCTTCTAATGATTACATTTTTGTATTTTGGTTGAAGAAGTCTATATCCTTTGACATCTTTAGAATATCCAACAAAAAATCATTTTTCACTCTGAGGTTCTAAGGCTTTATGCTTCACACCTAGAATATGGGCCCAATCTTCACTTCCAAAAACATGAAAGTGACTTACATCTTGTTTGATTGAGCCCCGGGCTTCTTTTGGAGTTATATTCCTTAAAAAATTAGTAGGAGTGCAATTTACTATGTAATTTACACAGTTAATTATCTCTGCCCAAAAAATAAGACCAAGTCCTTTATATTGAAGCATACAATTATCCATTTCCTTTAGAGTGCTATTCTTCCTTTCAGCTACACAATTTTGTTGTGGAGTATGTAGAACAATATGTTGCAATTGAATTCCATGCTCAGTGAGAAAGTGGATAAATTTTTTGTCAGCATATTTTCCTCCATTTTCAGATCTTAACTTAATAGTGTGATTTCTATATTGTTTCTCAACAAAGGCCTTAAAGGCCAAGAACATGTTAAAAAATTCACTCTTGAGTTTTAATAAGTATACCCAAGTGCGTCTGGAAAATTCATCAATGAAAATTAAGAATTACTTGTAGCTAGAGAAAGAAACAACTAGAAGTGGAAAACATAAATCATTGTGCAGAAGTTGCATTGGGGCTGAAGCATGCCAATAGGCATGTTTGTCAAAACTATGATGATGATGTTTTCTGAGTACACATTCGAAACAAACACCATCTCAACAAGATATCATAGGAAGACCTGTCACCATATTTTCTTTACATAGAGTTTGAAGAGAGCAATATTTTAAGTGACCAAATTGCTCATGCCAAAGTTTTCTCACTTAATCATTATGAGCAAAAAAACCAGAGGGAAGACATGATGACCCAATTTTGTAAGACTTATACATCCTTGTGGAATTATCAGCAATTCTAGTAGCTAAAATATGTCTCAGGTCTCTTAGGTCCTTAATTAAAACATCATGAGGTGATAATTCTATTATTTTCCTTTCACCTAAATGAGTTATTTGATAAAAATATAGAAGGTTGCAGGACAGGGTAGGAAGACATAATACATCCTTAAACTCACCATTATCTAGATGAATGGTTCCAAACCCTACAACACTAAGAGATATATCATCACCAACATAAATGTTTTTGGTGTTACAATAATTTAAAGAAGAAAACATGGCTTTATTTTTGGCCATGTGGTAAGAGGCTCCAGAATCAATGAGCCACTCATGAGAATGAGAAGAAGAAGATAAATTTGATGCATAACTAGATCTTTATGCTTGACAACCACAAGCAGAAAGTTCCATTCCTGAAGATGAAGTTGAAGAGTTCTCCAAATTGATGTTGTGCTTCTTCATTGCATCTTCCAAGGCTTCCATATTCTTAAAACATTTTGACTCTACGTGGCCATCATGATTACAAAAGTTACAATGTTTATCTGTCTTCTTCCCTTTGTTTTTATTTTCATTATCACTTTGGTGAGTTACTTTTTCAGTTTGCGGCTGAAAGTGCTTAAGACCCTTTTTTGGTTTAGGACCATTATTTTTAGGATGCTGCTTCTTAGGATTTTTTTGATATGGTTGTTGTTGGGCTACTAAGGCTTTCTTAGAAGAGTTTCCAGTATTAATAGGACCAAGGTGTAAGAGTTGTTCTCTTATCAAAGAATGAAAAAAGGAATCAAAAGAGGGGGACTTATAGGTGGAAACAAATACAGATTATGTAGGGCCAAGCATAGCAAGAATGGAATAGATAAGGCTACCATCTTATTTTTTGACCTTAAAACCTTCTAAAAGAAGTCTAAGGGTATTGAATTTGGACAAAAAAATCATCAATAGAAGATATATTATCGAGGTCCAAAGTAAGCAACTCATTTTCTAGCTGGCAGGCTCTGATTTCATTTTTAATGCCAAAAATAGCATTTAGTTTTTTCATAGTTTCACCAAGGGGGTCAATTTCTTGGATATGAAATCTAAGTTCTTGTGCAATGGACATTCCTATCAACCTTCGTGCTTGATCTTGTTTATTTTCCCATTTAGCGGCTTTATCTGCTTCGAGAGGTTTAGATTCTTGTCCTGTGGCTATTCTGTAAAACGATTTACTTCTAAGTAAGTCTACCATGTAGGATAACCATTGGAAATAATTGGTGCTGTTAAGAATAATCAAACATGCACTTTACATTTAACAAAAAAAATGAAGTTGAAAAGGATAAAACACACTACTCCAATGGAAAGATCTCAAAAAATTAGGCCGGTTAAAAATAAATGGCTTTGAAAACGACTTTCAGATGAAGAAGTTATGCCTTTTTGAAAAAAACGATGTAGTAGATGTCGAATAGTTACGTGATAGGTTGAAAGTTGATGATGAAGTTATAATTTTAAAGCCCCCCCCCCCCCCCCTTTACAAACTTAACACAAGAAGCTCACTTAAAAAAAAAACTACTTTATGTGAGCCACTTTTATAAATAAGTGAGAGTCAATTTTACATGTGCTTTTTAAATTAAACCCCCTTTTAAAAACCAACAACTTGCCAAAAGGCTTTTTTTAGAAAAATTAACTTAAGAAAAAAACCTTTTTAGAAAAAGAAGCTTGAGAAAGAGTCTTGAACCCAAGACCTCTATTCTCATAAAGTAACTTTACACAAAGTGAGCTAGTAAAAGGATTCTGGAAATTTTTGAAAGAAGAAAGGGTTTTTTCTTCTTCAGTGTGCTTTTTTTTCCTGAAAAAAAATACAATCCGTGCAAACAAAAAAATACAACCTTACGGCAGAAGGTTAGATTTCTAGTTAGTCTTACCGACAACTATCTCTCTCTATTTCTGATTTCCCGAGATTGCACAAAGTCGTGGGGAAAGAGCATACATAGCAGAAAAATCTCATCTTCCTATTTCTGATTTGCTGAGATTGCACACAGTGCAGAGAAAAGAGCATACACAGAGAAGAGGGTATATATCTGACAATAAGAAAAATACTATAAATCAAAATAAACAGAGAGATTAATAAATATAACTGTAACTTTTTTATATATACCTCCAGATCTAAAATGACATAACTTGGGCAACCAGAAACCTTTTCGCATGAAACAAAAGGGGTTCCTCACTACAATAGAGGCTCTAGACACAAAAAAGCAGTTCTCTCAGCCCTAAAGTGGTCAGAAATAGTAGATCTGGAAATGGCAGTCACATGCAGTCAAATCGGCTTCAGATTTGGATCAACAATAGATGCAATCCTCAAAATAGCTCTGATACCATGTACGAATTTACAGGGTAAGTTCCTTAGATCAAATACTAATCGTCACCACTCAAAAATAGATCAAAGATGAGTACACCAGTAGTTGACGTGGTTAAAACCCTTAAAGAGGGAAATAGTCCATGGCCTGAGTCAACACGACCACTTAAGGAAATTTATTAATATAAAGAAATAAAATTTACATAAGCTTCTCTCATAAACGGGTTACTGGACAAATGAACCTCCATGCTCTTCAAATAGAGATCATGGACCAATCAGGGGTTCAGCCATGGATCAAGTGTCGGTAATATCGAGGAGAGAGTGAGTCGTCACATCACTACATATCGTGACCACTAGATTATAAGTTACAAATGTACATAGTAAAGAAACACACTTTACCTAAATCTATGCTAGACCAAGTTATAGTTAACTATTTCCTATTTTTCGAAATGTCCTAACAAGATGCAATAACCCAATAGAGAACAATTTAAATTAATAATATTTTTCTTAGAAAATACCTCATGAAGGAGGTTTATAACATGGATTTTCAAATCCCCCTCCATGGGATGGGTCCTTTGATTTCATTGTGCTTCAAAAATATTTTCTCTCTCAATATGTAGAAAATCCAAAAAGAAAATGGAATTAAAGTGGGAGCTAAAATGTGAGAAGATGATAGTGGTGACGATGATAATGGGCATAATGAAGAATGGATGGAAAACACCCTTATTTATAAAAAAGTATTGAGCTAAACTAGGAAATGGAAAATAATAAAATATTATTGATAAAATCTAAAAATAACCCTTGATAGTACTTTATTATATTTTTTGGAGAGTGAAAAGATATTCAAATGTCTAATATCTTTATTTAGAAAATGGTTGAAGTAATTAACAAATAAAATTATTTATTAATTACTTTTGTGAGAATTAAGAAAAGTGTGAAATCCAAAAAATTATTAAATAGCGATTTAACAATTATTTCAAAAATAAAATTAAGGAATAATAAATAAATAATGATTTTTTTAAATTATTCCAAGGTGATTTAGACAATTGTAATAAAAAATAATTATCAAATATTTATTTAATAATTATTTCTAGAGAAAATTAAATAATAATGATTTATTAAATTATTCTCATGGTTTATTTTCTTAATTTTTATTTTATTTTGAACATAAATAATTTAATAAAAGTGGTTTACTAAATTATTTCCTTTGTTGAAAGTGATTTTAGTATGGTAAAAATTAATCTTACATGGTCTATTTTGATCCACCTAGTTAGAAATGGCTAGGTGATCATTTTTTAGGTGATAACAGTTTGAGCACCTTGTCAACATGTTGAACATGATCCTTCTAAGAATTTTTGTAGATTAGTATATCATCAAAAAATACTAACACAATTTCTAAGGAAGGGTTTGAAAATGGAATTCATGAAAACTTGAAATGTATAAGGTGCATTAGTAATGCCAAAAGGCATGAAAAAAAATTCATAATGACCCTCACGAGTTCTGAATGTTGATTTCAGAATGTATTCAACCTTCATTCTAATTTTATGATGTCCTAAACAAAGATCCAACTTGGTGAAGTGAATTTCTCCATGTAATTCATCCAACAACTCATCAGTGAAAATAATGAGAAATTTATCTTTAATAGTGAGGTTTTTGAGCTCCCTATAATCCAGACACATACACCATTATCCATCCTTCTTGTGTACCAACACTATTGGAGCAAAGAAAGAACTTTGAATAGGTTGAATTATACTAGCCTCTTGCATTTCTGCAACATACATTCAATTTGACTCTTTTGGGCATAGGGATATCTACAAGGCCTGATGTTTAGAGGAACACTTCCTGGAATCAAATGAATAAATTGACCATGATCGCAAATAGGTGGGAGGTATTTGGGAGTCTCAAATACTTTGGAATGATTGTCAAATACTTTTTGTAGATCTAGAGAATTAGATGATTTTGATGTTTGAACCTCTAGTGAGAATAATTGTGCAATTATGCCTCGTTGTCATTTATTCATAAGATTTTTTCATGCCATTAGAGCTTATTAAATTTATTGGTTTCCCTATGATATCCATTAATTCAACTTCCTTTCCATCCCAAAAAAATTCAAGAAAAGTTCTTGAAAATTAAAAGCTATCTTCCATAAAGATTATAACCATTGGAGTCGTAATACAATATCAAAACAACCCATTGGAATGGAAAGCATTAGAATATTCAATACATATTCCCCATGGTTATATTGATATTATGGCACTTTCCAAAGAAATTTATAGTTCCTCTATTTACAACCATCACTTGACACTATGGTGCTAGATATATGAAGTAATTCAATTCCTTGGCTATCTTATAATGAATAAAATTATGGTTACTATCCGAATCAATCAACACTATCACATTTTTATTCTTGATATATCCTTCTATCTTGAGAGTGTGAGGAGTGGTTATTCACGCCAATATATTACATTATATGGTCATATTCATTTCCTTTTTCTCTGGGCTTGGTTCTTGGCATACATCCTCCTATTTTGATGTTTCTTGTTCATTTTCTTCCTCCTCCTCAAAATGTATGTAGAATACTTTCTTCTTAGTAAAATTACGACCTTTAGTGTATTTTTTATCACAACTATAAAAAAAATCTCTTTTTCCCTTTCTTTCTCCAATTATTGTGGTGTTAACCTTGCAGTTTTTGGAAGGCTAGGAGAAAAAACACTTCCATATTTATAGTTGTCAGTGGTAGGCTTCCTTGTTGCGATAATTTTTCTTTCAAATTTTCTTGTCACCATGAATTCCTTCTCCAATGAATCAAGTTTTGAAAGGCGAACCTTATTTTGGATGTTATCCTTTAAAGTCACTATGAAGACATCAATCCTATGCTCCTCTAGAATATTAGTTATCCTGATATTCAATTTTTGTAAGTCCTCAATGTGTTCTGCCATTGAACCGTTTTGTTTGAGATTTATCAATTGGCTAAAGAATGTGTTTCTCTTTGTATAATATCATTTCCTCTGTAAAAATTGTCCAAGTGACAAGTGGTTTACGAGAAAAAAATCCATCGATGCCATACAAAATGATTGGTTATAAATACAAATATGCAATGTGTACCTTTTGTGTGTGTTGCACATCATGGAGGTCAAAAAATTGCTCTATCTATGGTATCCATGTTACCGAATACTTTCCATCAAACTTCCTCATATCTATATTTGGAATGAGAAGGGTCTTAAATCGAAGATTGGAGTATCTGAAATCATAATTCATATTCCTTTTTTCCTCATCGTGATTTTGATGGATTACCTTGTCACCACTTGGAAGCCATTCTTCTAGCAACTTTACCAAACCTTCCTTGAATCCTTCTATCTTGACATTCTGCATTGCTTCCATGTCTGTTTTTAAACCATCATTCTGCATTGCTTCCAATTAATTTTTTGTTACTTTTTGTGAGAGTGAGATTTGTTGCACTTGGTCTCGTAATTTTGATATATCATGCTTCATTTCTTCCTCTTCTTCATGTGTCATAGTAGACATTTTTGGTTGCTTATTAGGTGTATCTTTATTTTTTTCAAGGCATTATAAATTCAAAAAATGATATCTATGATTCACTATTCCCTTTGAATCACTTCAAATTTATTTTTCAAACATAAGTTACGCAAGAGTTTTTTTAAAAATACACACCTTTTTCTCGCTTTTTGAAGCTCAAACTTGCAATGATTATATCTATGTAATTTCGGATCCTAAAGGTTTTAAATTTCTTCCTATGGTAGCTCTTTGAATATTTTTTCTAACTCCACAAGTCAGACTAAGATTATATTCTTTAAGATAAAATTATTCCCAATCTCCCATGATAGCTTGATTTTGGATTGGTTCAGTAGAGAGAAATTTCATGGACTTCCACATCTTACTGTTTCAACCTCCGGCCCTAAAAATGATACATGATTGACTAAAGTTCATACAATTTCAATCACTTTCTACGAAATTCAAACCTGTATAAAAAGTTATGATGATTTTCAGTAGGTCCCCTGTTTGAGACTGAATTCTAGAGCATGCAGAAACCCTAAATTATTCAAACCATATTTTAGAAAATATAGCGATCCAATATTTGAAATTCCTACACAAATTTCACCATAATTTCGGATCCACGTGGTCGAAATTTCCTCTTCTGAATATTTGTAGAAAAAAGGTATTGTAAAAATTCCATGATGACCTATTTGATGCTGCGAAACATTATGATCCAAAGATTTGATACCAAATATTATGCAACCAACTCACAAAACAGAAGAAAAGATACATAAACGACTTAAAAATTATCCTCTTCGAGGGTTAAACTTATTTTACATTACATAAATGAAAAATTCCTGGTTGATACAAATGATAAGGCCTCCTTGGTATATATAGAAGTCTAAGGGGTCACAATATAATCAGAGCTTACATAACAATAATAATGTAAGGGAAGAACAATAACAATAGCGGGCTTCTATGGGGCACAAAAATAGTAATATGGGGGATACATGGGCACAAAAATAACAATAGGGGGTTGCACTAACAATAAAAATAATGAGGATACACTAGTATTATGGGGACCTAAAAATTTATGGGAAGGGATACATGTATACAATGTATCACTGATATTGGCCCATTGCAACAAAGAGGAGTTTTACGTTGTATGATATATTTTCTTGCACCATACATGATTATACAATTTTAGGAGTTTTCTCTTGTAAATTACATGTTTATTGATTTGTTTATATACATAACAATATTGTTTCTCACATTAATTTAATTAGTTGCAATTGTTTTGATATTCATGATAGCTAACATGCCATGTATTATATAATAATTTTGTAGGTCTTTTAACAAAAGGGTATAATGGATTTAAATTTTGTGGACCCTCTCTGAAGTCTAGGTGGTCCAAACACCTATAAAATCCAGCATATGACTGCTCCAGGGTATTCCTCCCAGAAGAAAACCCTTATATAAGAGAAACATCTTCTTTCAATGGTAAGCCAGAGAGAATCCAAAGGCGTGCAATAATGACACTAGTTGAATGGCTTAGAGACTATGAGAAAGAGAAGGAGAAGGATATTACATAAATGTGTGATTCATATAGGGAGCCTGTGTTAGATTATCTAGAATTCTTCGACACTTATATTGAGAAATTTCCCATTAGGATGAAAAGGAAATCATTCTTTTATGAGCTCCCATATTGGGAGCATCTTAATATTTCTCACTTACTAGATCCCATGCATATATTTAAAAATGTTTCATATTATTTATGGAGGCTCATATTATCAAAATAAACTGACACATTGGTTGTTAAGAGAGATCTTGTTTCTTCAAAAACTAAAATGAAAGATTGGCCAAGACAAGAAAGTACAGGAGATGATGGTACCTCTTAGTCTTTCAAGGAAGGTGACGTCCCATGGATTTTAAAGACATATAATATTTCTTTGGAAAAGGAAGCTATAACAGGTATGAGGGTTCCTTTTTTATATGGGTCTTCACTACAAAGTTGCTTCACTATGGAAGACCATTTGTCATGGGTGAAATCACATGAACATTTGAACCTTATAAAATAACATATGTCAAAAATATGATATTATTATTTTTGTATTGTTTTTATGAAATGGGATAAAATATAATTAATTTTTGTATGTGCTTACTTTGTAGTGTCATTATCCTCTTCTCGTCCATGGGTTTGTGAACCATGAAATCCCCTAAGGCCAATGATGTGCCATCTGTAAATTATATACATTTGTACATTGGATCACATCAAAGGAGATTCATATGGCTAACATTCCATGGTGGTGTGAAGAGATAGTTGAGAATGTTTATATGTTTGAGAAGGAACTACCGACGAGTTTCATGGAATTTTAGGTTCATCTTCCAATTTAGCTAGTAGATGAGGTTGAATTAGTTGGGGTGGTTTCTTGTCATTGGATGTTCTTCTTAGAGATATATTTACATGAAGAAATCGGAAAAAAAAAATTGATAAAGGGAAAAAATTGAGGGGTCTATGGCAAAGGGGTACATATCGTATGCGTATTTCGATTATACCAGTGAGTACATAAATTAGATCGACAACACGCCAGGTGCGGTGATTTGGGATGGAGAAAGGAATGAAGAAAAAAGAGAAGGGTAGCTTCTGCAAATGAATGGAAAAAGGAACATGATAAGTATGAAGTGACTTATCATTTGTCAAATTTCTACACAGTAACTATTCACACTGAACTTCATAATTAATGCATATTTTGATCTCATACATACTATATATGTTTATTTTATTTCATCAGTGAATTATGAAATTGAAGGCATCAACAAATTCATTTTATATAATTTGGAAGTGATATACTAGTGGGTCGCATTATATGAACAGAAGAGGAGGAAATGGGACAGTAATAGGAAATTCAGGCAGTTGAATGGTAGAAGCATACCTTATCCTGATCATTTAAAAGAAAATATATAAATTACATGACCTAAACATTGGGTTTCTTATCAAGTTAGAGAGAAATACATTGCATCTGGTCATACTTGTGTGTTGAGGAGGATGCACAAAACATAGGGATTGGGTGCAACAACTCGGTAATAATCTCTTTCTGTACATTTTTAACTTCATAGTGAACCTTTGAATTGTAACATATATGTTTTATATTTTAATTATGCTCGAGTTATTAGACACATGAGAACCCCGTTGGCTTGTTGATCTATGTTCAGAACATTCCCAAGACATGCGTCCTAATTGTTCATAATTGAAATATCTTGGTTGATAATCTCTTCCTCACCTTTGCTTCCCGAAAATGATATCCTCCATCTAAAATCACTTTCTCTAGGTGTTTTACTACTAGAACTTCCTTCTTCTTCCTTCATCTTGTACCTCATCCCACCATAGGGTTGGATGTCCTTTAAGTCTATTCACTACATACTTGATTTTCTTATCCCTTTCAACATCCTCATAATCAAAGTATTTATATAATGCAATTATTCAATCCATTAACTCATCAAAATTCAAGTTACCTTCATATAATGGTACTTCCATTTTTGGCCTGGTGGAAATCTTGGAAAAAATATTCAAAATTTTCTCCTCTAGTGTCTCCTCTACTTCATTCTCACTAGAAGCCTCTTCTTCAACATCATTGACATTTCCCATGTTAGTTCCTGTTTTTTTTGCAGAGTCCATGGCTTCCACCCTCTCTTGAAGTATTCGTAATTCTACATGTAAAGCCACACTTGTTGCAGGCCTCTCCACTAGTGCTCCCTGAGCTTCTCCTCTTGTTGCTCCTCTTTGATCTACCATAAGTACTGTTTGCTTCTCTGGTACCAAAAATGATGCAAGTTTCAACTTCCTGCAAATTCTAATCTAGAAATTTAAAAACCCACACAACAATTACACTCAAAACTCAGATATAATTCATTTAATATAAAACCATTTACAATATAATATTGGCCTCATTATCATTGTCCATTTAATCACACTCCACACCCCTCCCACACTCACACACAAATTTTATAAAGCCTCAAAATAGTTCCTTGGAATATACACCAAATCAAAAAGTAAGTTGCATGTATATTCATTTTCAATACTCCACCAAAACCAAAATAATATCATATCCTGAAAAAATGTATTACAACAAGATAGTTTTTTCCTTCTCTAGTTCTCGATATACTTACTAATTTATAAAAATCACTCTAAATCTAAAATAGGATCAAGATCCAGAATAAGAGGACACGACCCATTATTTTAGTAACTAATTTGGAAAAAATCAAAACTAAGACTACTTTTAGATATAGATTCCGGAATCTCCACAGTCATCATTTTTCTGTCGACGTTTCGAGTCTATATCAAGACTCATCCTCAGGACCAACCTGCAAAGAGGAGAGTAGATTAAGTTAAATAAATAGAGGAATAGGTTAAATAAGACTACTTTTTTTTTTTTTCTCTAGCCTACTCCGTAATATTCGATGATAATGTTTCTAGAATCCAACTAATTATTACAAAATTTAAATCATTACATGAGGAATCCAACTTCCTGAAATTAATAATAATATCTAATAAATTTTATAAAAGTTTATCAATGCTCCTGCATCAAATGATTTTCTAGATTTTAGAGGAAGGAGATCATTTTCTAGAGGCAGAGGTCAAGGAAGATATTATCAACCCAGATGTTTCAATTATGGGAAATTAGGAAACATGCCTTAGGAATGTCCTGAACATAGATCAACAAGCCAATGAGGTGCTCATGTGATTGAGGCAAATGGGGAGGATGCAAATCTAGTTGAAATTGAAAATTCTGATGAGGAAGGTGAATCTTTGTTATTAAAAGGAGTGTTGACCCAAGCAAAAAAAGAGACCAAAGAACTAGTTCAAAGGTGGAGTTTGTTCAGAACTGTGTGTAACTCCAAAGGTAAGTGTTGCAAACTTGCGATTGATAGTGGTAGCACAGATAATATAGTCTCTATTGAAATGGTAGAAAAGTTTAACTTAGATAAAACACCACATCCTACACCTTATAAGGTCTCTTGGTTAAAAAGGGTCATTAATTTTTGGTTATTGAGCAATGTAAGGTATAATTTCAAATTTGAATTTATAAATATGTATTTTTCTGTGATGTCTTACAAATGGACATTTTCCATATTCTGCTAGGAAGGCCTTGGCAATATGACAGGGTTGTAACACATAATGGAAACCAGAACACTTACATTTTTGAGAAATATTGGAAATTACATACACTTCTACCATTAAAGGATGCAGGCAATAATCAGGTATTAATGTTGGATAACAAATAATTTTTGAAGGATGATGCAGAATGAAAGGAATGTGAACCAGTAATTGAGGTAAGTCACTTGTTTCAAGCAAAGAAAGATTTGTTCATTGAATATGAGAATATGTGATGCAGGAGCATCATGCTCAAATTTCATTATTTATTTGGGTGATTTAGGGGGTGATGTTTTTTTAATTATTTTATAAATTATGTACATTTTAAATAAATTAAGAGGAAAATATGAGTGTGAGGTTTAATGTAAATATTCTCTTATAATTGAGAATATGAGAGGAGTTGGGTTGTATAGATATCTTAGGGATTATGAACTCCTTAAATAGAAATTAGTTGAGTCAAAGGAGGGATAAGCTATTTTAGGATTTGGTTGAGTCATTTGTGGAGGAAATTATGGATTCAAATTAATCCACAACTATGTATAAATATGAGCTTCATATGAGGATGGAAAATATAGATAGAGGGTGGAATAGGATAGAGGAAAAAATGTAGAGAGGGATAGTGTGCCAGTGTGAAGAATGGTGAGAGCCAAGAGGGCAACAAATGTAATATTCAGCCAATAAGAGTTTGACACAGTCATTATTGTTGTAGTTTATGAAAGTGTTTGGTTCATTCACTATTCTGTTTATATTTTGTTTATTTACCTCTGTTAAATATCATACGCATTATACCATGCAGTATTCAAGTGCCATTGAAGTGCCATTGAATTGCAAGTATTCAACGCATCACACGGTTAACTTCTAGATTGTCATGTAAAGTGGCAAGCAAAATTATGCAGATTTGAATGTGAAAGCTGAGAACTGAAGCAGAGTCATCATGGGATAGGTGACAGATTTCAAAAATTGACATTGGATGCAAACAATCCCAAATCATTTTGCACCCAAGCCTCCTCTGGCTGTGACATGATCTAGCATACACATGTAATCACATAGCGTTTAATTGACAGTGCAAAGCTTCAAGTTTGATGACAGTGTCCAGGCCTGAAACCCACGAATGTAATATGAAGTAGTAATAATGGACAGTTTGTAAATGTGGTTAAAGAAAAAAAATATATTGCTCCATTTTGGTGGCAGAATTCGTAGATGGAAATCATATGGGCTTGATTTAAAGATAGTGTTGGAATAATCTGAGATGTATATTAAATTTTGAATGGTGGTTTATTTGAAGACTTTGAAAATTTACATTTGGTATTATAAATAATTTGTGAACCCTCTATCTCCACGCATATTCTGATTTGTGTAGTATTCACTGCATCATTTTGGTATCAGAGCCCAAAGATCTAATCCGTGCAGCCACAAATGAGAGATGAGTGCGATTGTGCATTAGTTGAATTAGTGGTGTGCTTGGGAAGAGATGCATAATTTGGCTAATCACAGATTGTGCCTTTAGTTGTTGCTTGAAGATGTTGTTGTACAAAGAATTGCCGGAAAAATTATATGAAGCATTGAGTTTATTAATATCCTAGGTGTGGTGGCATGTTTACTAATAAACCATTTGTGTGCTTGCATACACTACTGTCTGTTTGGAAAAGCATGAAGATTTTTAAGGAGCTAAAGTTTTCAAGCGCCAGGCACAACGATTTGTCAGATTCTTGAAAACCACGAGCATTGTGATCCGTAGAGCAAGTGGTGAACCCAATCACAGTGGAAGTGTGCTTGAAAACAGAGGCAGTGAGATTGCGCCGACAGTGGTTGTGGTGAGTTTTTGATTCATGTCAGTGTGAGAAAATTAAGTTACCCAACATTAAAATATCCACGCGTGTTGAGATAATGTGGGGAAACAATCAGTAGGGTTGATTCATGTCTTCAACAAAAATATTCCATTGAAATAATTCTTCTCATTACCGTGTTTATATTGAAGATAACCCAAGGTTCTGATAATATATGACTTGGGTAAAAATAAATTGCGTCAGAAAGGTGAGAATTAAATTGATATGAAACTGTGTTTGAATATGGATGTGGAATGTTCCATGGAGTTTATTCTATCTGCAGGTTAACACGGTGAACGATTTTTACCCCGATGATAAAGGGATTCAAACTCATCCAAATGCACATTCCTTTGCCATTTCGATTGAGTTTCCATAGTGTAACAACAAGGATAAGACACTCGTTCATTAATTTTCTGTCAAGCATGAGCAAAAACTTGATTGTGGAGGTGGATGCTGTGAATGGTTCATACAAAAAGATAAAATCCATTAAAAAGTGAATGAGAAAGTTGAAAAGGTAGATGGGTGATTTTGTTTGTGGAAAAGGTGCTTTGTTTTGAAGTGACTTATAATTAGTTTCACACAACATATATTTAAGATCTTACTTTTATATGGGATGTATATCATAAAGTAGAAATTTTGGAGGAGAGAGATTAAGTGCTCATTAAATTATTTAAGATGGAATTTTATGGTATAAGAAGTGGGATAATTAATTTACTATTGTTAAAGTTGAAGTAATTATTTGTATATCATGAAGTAAAAGGAGTCTAGTACATTATGTTGAGGTCAATTGTTTTTTTGAGAAGATTTTTTTAAAATTGAAGAAATTAGTCAATCAGGTGAGTTTGTCAAGATAATTAAAGTCCTTGCACAAGTGAGCATTTTTTAATGTAGAGCTGATGTCAAGTATGGATTCAAAGAGTCTTAAATCAAGTCAAAGGTTTGAATGTAATTGGGTGCATGATCGGCGGAGCTCGACACCCAAAGAGTTTGGTCATTGTAACGCAGAAAATACTATAGTTATTGTTTGCAGCAAAGAGGAGCAAGAGAGTTTCCTAGAAGATGATTCCAAGACAAAGAAATAAAATATAACAAGAGGTCAAGCGCAAGAAGAGAGCTTGCATTGTTGGATGGAAAGTATGAAGGCTTGCTAAAAAGGGGATTGAATAAAATCTACAAGTGAACAGATGAAGTTCAAAAAGGAGGAAAAAATGACTTTTGATAGTCATTTCAGAGGTTCTGAGAAATACCACAATAGAAGAAAGAAGAATGAAGATGCCAAGGCAAATGTCATATGGAAGCAGTTGAGTGATGAAGAATATGAGAGGGAAAAGGCTGAGATAGAAGTTGACCTTGAGTTATTGATGGAATTGTTGCAGAGAAATAAGAAAGACCAGAGACATGGTTGGACAAAAGAAAGTGAAATGGCAGATAATAAAATAAAATAGGAATCAACAGGTAAATATGCAGTTAAAAAAAGAACTGAGAAAGCTTAGGCAGATGATGAGTGTGCAATTGAGATGTGAAGAACTTAGAGAAGCTGAGTTGGAAATGGAAGTTTCAATTTGTGGACCAGAACAGGGTGAAATTCTGGGTGAAGAGGATAATGAGAAAGATCTCATGGACTATTGGAATAGTTCAGAACAATTTGAAGATATGTTTACAAGGGAAGCAGATGAGGCTATCAAGCCTTGTATTTTTAAATCTCATAGTTTGTGTGTGTTTGCGGGATGTGCAGAAGACGATGGACAGTCTAGTGAAACTGTCACAAAGATGAATAAAGCCCTTGAGATGAAGTATGATGGAGAATTCCTTTTAGAGGAGGAAGGTACTAATTTATTGCAACAGAAAGAATTCATAGATGAATTTCTATTTGGTGTAATACAACCAGTTGAAGCTGTTATCGAGTAGAAGCATAATGAAAATGCCGTAGCGGTATTCCAAGGAGGTAAAAAAATGAAATTGTTTAATGAAATTGATGAAATAATTTTTCAATGTGATGATACAGAAAATAGGATATCTCAAGAGGATTGCCAGAGGAAGAACGAAACTGGGAATGAAGGTTGTGATGAAAAGATGGAAAGATTTCACATGGCAATAGAGTTCTTGGAAAGATGGCTCAAGGAACTTGAAGGAGAAAGGAAGCTTGCAGGACCTGATAAAGAAGAGATTGCAGTTATCGTGCATGATAGGGATGAAATGTCTCTAACGTTTATAGATTTAAGTGAATGCTTTGACTCTTTAATTAATAATGTGGTTGTAGGTACAGAAGACAAAATTAATAAATATGATGTTGAAATCAGAGGAATTGAACATAAATTATTTGAAGATGAGATGAAAGATCAGGAGCAACAAGAAAGTTATGTCCTTAGAGACATAAAGGAAACATAAGTATTAATCCAGCAGGATAAAGATGAAAGCAACCAACAATTTAAAAGAGATTATCAGCAATAGGAAAGTAAATTTGAAGAAGGCATTAGATTGCAGAAGTATATAAATTGGCAGCAGAATGAAGAGCGTGAAATTAGCCTGGCAGTAATGAGAGCAGAAATGGATATATTAATGGAATGGCTACAAATAAAGACAAATGAAGACCAAATATACAGATGGAGAACGAAGAAACGAGCCAAATGGAAGCTATTGCAACTGAAGTGGAATGGAAAGTTGGTGAACGAGTTTAAAGAACTTGAACGAATTCATTTTGATTAGTTAGAGAAGGAGAGACTCAAAGGAATGGAGTCACAACAAAGAGGATCTACTGAAATCTAGAAATTCTATGATGGGAGATTGGTGCTTGAAGCATCAAAAGACGCTGAAAGGTCTTATATTTTTAAAAATAATAATTTGTTGATAAATGCAAGCACAACACTTGATGAGAAATTTGTTACTATAGGGGCATTCAATGACTATAGTTGTGATCAAGGAGAAGTTCTTGATTATTCTTCATTTCAAAAAGTGGAGTGTTCACCAAAATTGGAGAAGGAAGCAACAAACAAAGAGCTAGAGGCTGAAGAAGATAAGACCAGAGAAATTGTAACAGAAAGAGGAGAAGACACTATAGAAAACATCAATCGTATTGATGTAATTGACAAAGAGGAATTACTCCAAGGAATTGGTGGAAGTAATTGTTGTAAAGGCCGATGGAATCCAGTTGACAGAGTGAGTGATGTTGGTGATGGTGAGCTTTCTGATTTAGCTCTTATTAAATTCAAGACTACCGAGTCAGCTGATAAACATATGAATGCTGATGTAAAGCCAGTTCGAGATTCTTTCAAAGCCTGGAGAATAGAAGAATGGGTATCGGAATTTCTACGAAAGTCTGTATTTCCAGAAATAAAGATGGTGTAGTATGGAAAACCGAGAGTTACATTCAATAGTGTTATGAAAATACTATTCTGGGAATTCTATGCAAAATTACAAAATGGACTTGATACTTTAAAAGATCGGCGGAAAAATAGAGTTTGGAATCCTAGAGGTAGCAAGTCATTAAGACTTGTGGATGTCGCATTATTACAGAAAAGTGACAGACCTCATAGACAGGAGTCTATGGAAACTTTTCTACATGGTGAGTCTGATGCAGGAGCATCGTGCTCAAATGTCATTATTTATTTGGGTGATTTAAGGGGTGATGTTTTTTTTTAATTATTTTATAAATTATATACATTTTAAATAAATTAAGAGGAAAATATGAGTGTGAGGTTTATTTTAAATATTCTCTTATAATTGAGAATATGAGAGGAGTTGGGTTGTATATATATCTTATGGATTATGAACTCCTTAAATAGAAATTAGTTGAGTCAAAGGAGGGATAAGCTATTTTAAGATTTGGTTGAGTCATTTGTGGAGGAAATTATGGATTCAATTAATCCACAACTATGTATAAATATGAGCTTCATATGAGGATGGAAAATATAGATAGAGGGTTGAATAGGATAGAGGAAAAAATGTAGAGAGGGATAGTGTGCAAGTGTGAAGAATGGTGAGAGCCAAGAGGGAAACAAATGTAATATTCGGCCAATAAGAGTTTGATACAGTCATTATTGCTGTATTTTATGAAATTTTTTGGTTCATTCACTATTCTGTTCAGATTTTGTTTATTCGCCTCTATTAAATATCATACTCATTATACCATGCAACAGTCAAGTGCCATTGAAGTGCCATTGAATTGCAAGTATTCAACACATCGCACGGTTAACTTCTGGATTGTCATGTGAAGTGGCAAGTGGAATTGTGCAGATGTGAATGTGAAAGCCGAGAACTAAAGTGGAGTCATCCCGGGATAGGTGACGGATTTCACAAATCGACATTGGATGCAAACAGTCCCAAATAATTTTTCACCCAAGCCTCGTGTGGCTGCGACATGATCCGGCATACACATGTAATCACATAAAATTTAATCGACAGTGCAAAGCTTTAGGTTTGATGATAGCATCCAAACCTGAAACCCACGAATGTAATATGGAATAAGAATAAGGGAGAGTTTGTAAATGTGGTTAAAGAAAAAAAAGATATTGCTCCGTTTTGGTGGCAGAATTTGTAGATAGAAATCATATGGGCTTGATTTAAAGATAGTGTTGGAATAATCTTAGATGTATATTAAATTTTGAATGGTGGTTTATTTGAAGACTATGCAAATCGACATTTGGTATTAAAAAGAATTTGTGAACCCTATATGTCTGCGCGTATTCTGATTTGTGTAGTATTCACTGCATCAATATGATAATCAAATTTTTTTTTTTATGGTAGAAAATAAAGATCATTGAAGAATATCCATGGTAGAAATGCTTATGAATGAGGATATTTTAATAAATGAACAATAGAATAATGTCAAGGAGAAGGTTGCTTTGGAGACTAGTGAGAAGTTAATGTGTGAAAGTCTCCATATTCCACTTGAAGACAGACATAATGAAAAATATTTTGGACAAGAAATGGAAGCGATCAAAAAATAAATCACCTTGGGAACCATAAAGAAAAATTTTCAAATTAATTCTGACATATTTTTTTCATGCGTAGGAAATATTGTTTCAATTGTACAGGTTCAGGTCCTTCCAAAGAAGTTCCTAAAGGAATTATCCAAAAGAATTGAGAGAGCTAAGTGATCATGAAAAATTTCAGCCAAAGACACATTACAACAAAGGGTTAAAGATCTTATGGACAGGAGTCAAGAATATTTTGTTCTTCAGGAGTTTGATGCAGGAGCATCAACAAAATTTTATAAATTTAATTCAATAATTTTTTTTTTTTTTGAGGAATTTGAATTCCTGATGTTATGATTTTAATTTTGTAATAATTATTTTGACTCTAGAAAAATTATCATTGAATATTATGGATTAGGCTAGAGAAAAAAAATAGTCTTAGTTTTGAATTTTCCAAATTAGTTACTAAAATAATGGGTCTTATCCACTTATTATGGATCTTGATCCTATTTAATATTTAGAATGATTTTTATAAATTAGTAAGTATGTGGAGAACTAGAGAAGGATTTTAAGTATGAGTGTAAGAGGAGGATAAAGCTAGTTCATTCCATTATGAATCCTCTCTTGATTCATGGAAGGAAAATAACTATCTTGCAAAGCTCCACAAAACTGGCATAAACTATCCTCCATAAATCTCTCAACATGATCCTCTTCTCAAAGATCTCAAGATAATCCCTAAGATCCCTCACGGATCTGATTTTTCAAGATTTTTAATAAATCCCTTTCCTTTTGACGCACTTTTCTCATTTTTTCCTTCCAAAATTCGTTCTTATTGATTTTCTAGACAATGGGTTAGTGCTTCTACATCATAATCCCTTGGTCATATGTTATCTAGTCTTCTCATAACAACTCAACTCATGAGTCGCAACATGCCTCTGTAATATCAAGGCTCCACCTTGTTACATGATACCTCACCAAACTTTATCCTCAATTTGGGCTTTTGGCATCCTCTTAGTTCTTTCCTCTAGAACCATTTGAGCACTCCTTGCTCTAGGATACTGCAAATCTTCTCACCTTCTTTTACTGGCACCTACATAGAGAAAAAAAATATCTTACTAGATATTCAATCATTTTTACTTTCTTTCGTTGCTTCTCCTCCAGAGTACACACAGGAATCTTTTGCGCTCTGATACCACTTTATCTGGTTAGTGGTGCTCAAAGGTTTCCAAAAAATATAACCAAACCGTCTATGTGTGGATGATTATAAGACTAGAGGAGTGACAAACAATAATATAGTTGCATGGGGACCATCTCAATGGAAGTGATGTCCATTCCCCAAAAATCCATATTTTTTAGTTGTATCTCTCATTTCTATTCCAACTAATCAGAGAAACATCCTTTTGCAACAAGGAAAAAATTCATGGGATTGAAGAATATGAAACTTTATCATTGATTAATGATAAAACCCTATTAATCCAATTGCTTTATTTTCTATTTCATCTACCTTGAAATTGTTGGTCCTTAAACCATGAAAATATTGATAGTCAACGAATCAAGATAGAATAATCCTTATATCGCTACATATTTAGTTGAGGAAAGGATACTTATGATTGACTCCATTTTGAAGGTTGCCTATTATGATTTTGAGGCCCATGATTTTGATGCCTCATCCATAGAAATCCCTTGAAATAGTATGCATTCTTCATCTTTGTTACTAAAAGCCATCCCCAAATTCCAAGAGAAAATAGTTTCTACATTCGATATTTTGTATCAAGGTGATAAGAATAAAGATATATAGTACAATTTCTAACAAGTAGCCAAGGTATTCTATTGGGAATATATTTTATGTTATTATGTATGGATCTTCAATAACATGCTCATGAAAATATAAATCAAAACATAAAATAAGATAAAAGGTATGATCTGAAGAGTATAAAGAATATTTAACTTGAAGTGGTAGATAAATTGTTGTAGGTTCTTCTCAGAATGCATGTAATATACGTTCATCCATTTTGACACTTCTTTCTCTATTATTCACTTACATGTGTTATAAAATAAGACAACCATTTTTAATAACGAAATGAGAAAATCTATACAACCTAGAATGACGACCCTCCTCCCTAACAAGATCTTTCTAACCATATGACATCTTCAAGATATCCATTCAATCTAGAGTGAATTCTACCTATTTTACTATCGTTGAATGAATGATTTGATAGATTAAAGAGTAGATTCAAGTATATCTCCCAAACATGGAATACATTTTGGAAGCTTCCACAATCAATGATTCAAGTATGTCTCTCAAACATGGAATACATTTTGGAATCTTTCACAATCAATATCCACTCTACGTTGACCAAATATATTCAAAGGAATGCTAGTTTCCATTAAAATAGGAGGAATAATGCAATATTTCAGAGAAGAAAAAGTAAGTTTTGAAGCATCCACGTGATAAGAGGCTCCAAAACCTAAAACCCAAGTATTAGATGAGGAGGAAAGAGAAATCAAAACATGGTGATTAAATTTATCATTAGGTGGATTATCTCCATACTTCTTCTTACGTTTCCTAATAAAAAAAATGCAATACTATATTGCTAAAGAACTTCTTCAATGATATAGATGGTTTTCATCATGCATGAAGTGTCTTAATGAAATCCTTTGTTAAAGTAGTAGCACTTTTCTCTCTCCTTTTTTCATTTCCCTACTTTGGAGTCTAAATGCTTGGTGTTTTCATTGCTTACTCCCTTCTTGTGATCAACACCTATATTTCCTTTTGATTTATTTTGTTCTTCTATACAAGAAGCGGATGAACATAAAATACTTGAGACCACCCATTTGTATGAGTATATTTTTCTACTATATGAATGATTCAATGAAGCCATCAAAAGAAGGTATGGCCCATGCCTTATCCATTGATATAATTCTAGTATGAAAAGAAGAAATAAAGACATAATACCCAATTCTTGGGTTATAAATGATAGAGAATATTAGTTTCTTCTCTTTCCTATCAATACCATGTGTCTTGACCTATTGAACCAAATTATTGAAGTTGGATAAGAAGTATTGTAGGGTGTAAAAATTTATTGGGATTAAAAATATGAGCTCATTCTCTAACTAGTGTCCTCTTAGTTCATCCGTGTTCCTAAACAAACCCTCCAATTTTTTATAGACATCTCTAGGTGATTAATAATATTCTACATGGAAGAGTGAATCTAGAAATATCGACAAGCCTAACAAACAATAACCTTCATTAATAATGTATAAAAACTTTTCCTTCTCCATAATTAAATTAGAATTTAGTTCTATACCAATACTATTCTAATAAATTATGTTGCTTCTCAATAAGAGTAGAAATTTTCACTTCCATTCAAATTAATTGAATGGAGTAAGGATCACGAATATGGAATTTTCCATTTTCATTGTATTATTTAAATCCATGTCATTGTAAATGAAATATATGCATTTATTCATACAAAAACCTCATGTGCTGTGACACCATGTTAGATTTTGATCATAAGCACACAATAATCTAGTTGTGAAAAGGAAGCAACATTAGCAACTGCAAGCTTGAGACAAAGGAGAAAGAAGAAAAAACATCACACTTTATACCAAACAGACAATGATATCAAATTGAATTATGAGGCCAAGAGAATAATGTAATCATGGAAAATTTTAGGGGTTAATATTCGCAGGTGGGCTAATTTTCCATGCTTTTTCCAAAAAAAATATTCGCCAATTTCCATTTTTTTTAAAAATTGATTTGCCCAAATTTGATAGTATAGAAATATTTTACCCTAAAAATCACCAAAAAATTATATATACTAATATAAAATGATTAGAAAACTAAACATTTTTACAAAAATAACATCAAAAATTTTACAATTTACATATTGTGGACTACTAAGATTCACCAAGTTTTTAAACTTTAAAATAAACATCCATTCTTAAATTTTTCCCTGAATGTAATTTATTGTATTGCATTGAATTCCAGATATATATATATATATATATATATATATATATATATATATATATATATATATATATATATATGGAGAGGAACAATGTGCACTAGTTTTTGGTCCTTAGTGCATGCCCATTTAAGAAAAAATAAACCTCCCCCCTCTATAGTTCCAATTAACTGGCCCAAGGATGGATTTAGCTAGCCAAAAATGTATTTAGAGAGATAAATAGAGTTAGGTATCCCAAAATAGAGAGAAAAATCAAGTAAGAATCACATGGAAAGTGAAGTGCACTTTCACTACTAGAAATTATGGTCTAATCTCTCCTCAAAATTTCACTTATTCACAAAATATAGGAATTATCCCACGGTATTATGAATGTGAGGGACAATGCATGTGCAACTTTAAGCTCCATGTGTAATAGATAAATGGTGTCTTTTCGATTATCTAGAAAATGATATTTTCTATATAAATGACTAAGAAAAAACATTTCTCAGAAAAAATTGAATGCAAGAAGAAGAAATATACAAGACCTAGCCTTAAGTGATATATCTAACTCTACCGCTCTTTGGTGAAAGGAGGGTTTTCACTTGATTTTCATATATGGGGATGCTTTTAAAATTCAATTTGAAGTTCATTTTGCATATATGATTATGGTAATAGTTTCTATAACTCTATAATCTGTAAGAATTTAAATAGTGACTAAATTATAACTAAATTACTTACTTTTGTATAATTTTAGAATTAATATAATTCACTATATAATTTTTTTCAGCTCATCAATTAATAAAATTTTTAAAATATATTATTTATATTTTAAATAATCACAAATCTAATTTAGATCATAAACACTTGTTCCTAATTTTGAATATAAATTTTTATTGTAAAACTCAATAAATATGATTATAGTGATAAAAATAATTATTTTATAGAAACGAAAACTAACTCTTTTATAAATAATTACTTTCTACCTTCACTTATATCACAACTTTGCATTCCGGTTATTGTAATTCAATTCAACAACATCTTTATAAAAAAAATCATTCAACTAATCCTTAATGTGATAAAGATCATAATATTGCCAAAAAAATGTATTAGATTTTTCTTTGATATAACCTTAAAAACACCAAATAAAAAATATAGAATTTTATTGAAAACTGGAAAAATAATAATTCATTACCAAATATAATGCAAGATATCTCAACCTTTTTAAGGACGAATTCAAAATGTTCTAGAGAAACATCTTAGTAAAAAGATAAAGAAAATTGTAAACTTATAATGAGTAATTGGAATTCGTACTTTATAAGGTTATGTAAATTTCATGTAAATTTCTTAATGTTTTATTGGTCAATCAAATATTACATTATAATATATTTTTATTATAAAATAAATATTATACTAGAATATATTTTTATTATAAAAGGAATTGAAAGTAATATTAACTAGTAATTGCACTACATGTTGTAAAGGAAATGCCTTAAGACAATAGCATAGAAAATAATAGCAGAGAAGAAATAAGTAAAAGTTTTAGGCATAGGAAATAATAGCATCTAGAAGAAAGAAGTAAAAATTTTAGGTAATGCACAACCCCTTAACTCCAAAGGATTTATGAAAAAGGTCTTGAACTACACTATTCCTTTCACCATTCCAAAGTGTTATAAGTAAATGATTTAAATCAAACATTTCATAGCACACATAATCTCATATTACCTTTGATTAATAATGAAATTGAAAATATTTTTTGTTAGAAGGAATTCAAGATAATGTATCTGAATTTTCACTCATTTTTTTATGTCAATTCTAGCGAGTTGTCACAATTTTGTTTTTGTGATTAAGAGTGTAGATATTTTAGGGTGGTGTTCTATGTGCACTAAAATACCTTTGAAGTCCACCACTATGTATGGGGTTTATTTTTCAAGGTATCATTTTCCTGAGTAAAGAAGATTTGAAAGGTTTTCTATAGTAGGGAGAAGTCTAGGTTGTTGCACTTTTTAGCCTTGAAAAAAATCTAGAAAACAAGAAGTAATGAAAGTGGATTTCTTTGAGTAACATATTAACAAATAGAACCTGAGTTTATGAGATTATGGTCCACATGGGCTATGTTAAGGGATTAATCGTAACTTGTATATAATCTAAGAAGAAGAAGCACCACCTCGTGACTAAATATTGCATGTCATCAATGCCTGCAAGTAAAATAATCCAAATTAAGTTTGACCCCATATAAAGTCCAAGAAGAAGCAACATTTAAATCAAGTGTCAAAAATGTCAAAGTGACCACAACTAATGCAAACATAGAAAAACATTGCAAGCCTATAATTACATGTCTTCAGCTGGTAACTGCAGCCTTGTCATTTGTAAACAAGAAGGGCTACTTCAACATGGATTCTTTGAATTAAAATATATCACTCACATTCTACACTACTCGAGTAGAAATTTGAAACTAGGATCTCGATGATGACATGTGTTTCAAGGCATAATGAAAAGGTTCAATAGGTGGAACTCCATTCTCTTAATGAGGATTTTTTACATTTTGAATAAAAATGGCAAAGAAAAAAATGGCAAAGAAAAAATTTCTTACCCAACTGATAAATACCAAAAATGAATATTTTTTCATTACAACTTTCTCTCAGATATTATATAAGATAAAAAGATAATGATATCATCGAAGTCATCTTTTCTCGGATTTACAAAATTTTAAATTCCTGCTTAGGTTACTCTTGTGAAAAGATGGAAGTGTGCTTAGGTTACTTTTGTGAAAAGATGGAAGTGTGCTTAGGTTACTTTTGTGAAAAGATGGTAGTGTGGCATGTCAAATGGAAATTAAACTAAACAGGAATAAAAAAATATTTTGAGACTGGGTCAAGACAATATCTAAACAATTTTTGTTTTAAGGTGGCATTGATACTTAGATTCCTCGTGAATCCTTTCAACCAAATTTTATTGGAAGATCACAAGTCATTCTAACTTGAAAATGTGATAACTTTGAGAAAAAAACAATTAATCTATATCTATAGTACAATAATTAATAATTTTTTTTGTAAATACCCAAAGTGATCTAGCACTTTAGTCACCTACTCTTCCAGATTGTCCAATTTAAATTATGTAAGATGAGTAGTCAATACATCTAAAACATCAACTTATCTAAGACATATACACAAAATATGATGCATAGTGCATATATAAATAATTGTGAATTCTAATAAGAAGAAAGTGCTAATATTGACCTCATGGCGAGGTGCATCTATGTGATAGACAAAAAAGTTATGGAATAGTAATGAAGAGGCCTCTGGGTTAAGGAATTACCCTAGAAAGCCTGACATATATGTTCCATTGTCACTACATTATCAATAAATGAATATATAGTTACTAAAAAGGGGAAAACAAATATGTTCCACTGATAGGCATTAAAAAAAAAGAAAATATCACTTACAATTCAAGGCCATGTCTCGTTAAGTGATGAGAGGTGGTTTCCTCTGATCTCTACAAACAAATAGAGACTGTCAAGCCCATAGCTAGTTTGAACAACTTCTTCCTAAAGCCAAAATATACCAAGAAATTTCCACAATCATAAATAGAATTAAAAGGTTGATCCACTAGCAATGTGCAAACAAGAAATGTGCACAAAGACATGGTTAGAAAATATGGTCCTTAAGAGTTTTGGAAATAGCACTTGTTATTAAATTAGATCTTTATCAGCAAACATATCTAGTCCTAAATCCAATTTTGACAAGATTACTCTAGTCCTAATAGGATAAATCAGGTATCTACTTCATGTATCAATACAATTTCAATCTGTAATTCCTATTTTCTTTGAATCAATACCCAGGTTAAAATTGATTTTAGAGTGTGTGAGAAGCTATTGTGTTGAAATTCAATTAAAGGGAAATTTGGATAAATTGTTTAATGGTTTGAAATAGTCAGGTGCATAAGCCATTTTAGCCAAAATATGAAATAAATTTCTATTGAGGAGATCAAGTTCTATTATCTAGTCCTAAATCCAATTTTGACAAGATTACTCTAGTCCTAATAGGATAAATCAGGTATCTACTTCATGTATCAATACAATTTCAATTTGTAATTCCTATTTTCTTTCAATCAATACCCCGGTTAAAATTGATTTTAGAGTGTGTGAGAAGCTATTGTGTTGAAATTCAATTAAAGGGAAATTTGGATAAATTGTTTAATGGTTTGAAATAGTCACATGCATAAGCCATTTTAGCCAAAATATGAAATAAATTTCTATTGAGGAGATCAAGTTGTTCAAGAAAATATTTGAGGAAAGTTGTTCAGCTCAAAAATGTATTAAAAAATCTCCAATTTTGAAGTTAAAAGCCAAAACAAGTTGAAAATCCATAGCATATCTTAGTTTCAGAGCTATCTATATATTTTTAAAGAATAACAGGTACATGTTGTTTTCAACAACAAAATACAAAACATTTGAATTTAATTAAAAATAAAATAAAATTATTTAATATATTAGAAATAGAATTAGATTTATAAATTAATAAATTAGTTTAGTTATTAATAAGTTAACAACTTAAAAAAATATAATCAAATATAATTAAATTATTTAATTAAAATAATTTTCTATTAAGGAATATGCATTTTAGTAGTTTGGTTTTCTCAACTATGTGGGTTCATTGTTGTGAAAGGAATGAAACTTTATATGATATAAAGTAAATTAGAAAATTAATAAATAAAATAGTAATAAGTTTAAAATATTTAATATGTATTATATAATTTTTTCTAAATTTAATAGTAATTAATTAAGTTAAAAGAATATATTTTGTATAATTTTATAGTTTAATGATAAATTAAAGAATTTAATTAAAAAATTAAAAATTAAAAAAATATATTATTTAATATATTAAAAATAGAATTATAATTATAAATTAATATAAATTAGTTTAGTTATTAATAAGTTAACAACTTAAAAAAAATATAATCAAATATAATTAAATAAGCTAATTAAAATAAATTTTCTATTCAGGAATATTCATTTTAGTGGTTTGGTTTTCTGAGTTATGTGGGTTCATTGTTGTGGAAAGAATGAAACTTTATATGATATAAAGTAAATAAGAAAATTAATTAATAAAATAGTAATAAGTTTAAAATATTTAATATGTATTATATAATTTTATATAAATTTAATAGTAAATAATTAAGATAAAATAATATATTTTGTATAATTTTATAGTTCAATGATAAATTAACGAATTTAATTAAAAAATTTAAAATTAAAAAAAAAAATTATTTAATATATTAGAAATAGAATTAGAATTATAAATTAATAAATTAGTTTATTATTTTAGTGGTTTGGTTTTCTCAACTATGTGGGTTCAAGTGTCTAAAAATATGTTGTTGATGGCTTATTTGTGATATATATGAAATAATTACTTGTTGTAATAGTGAGAAAAATTCTTTTGAAGTTACTAATTAACTAAAAAATTAAAATTAGAAAAACACAATTAATTTACTAGTTTCAATCAACACAATTTCAATCTATAATTCCTATTTTATTTCAATCAATACTGCGGTTAAAATTGATTTTAGAGAGTGTGAAAAGCTATTGTGTTGAAATTCAATTAAAGGGAAATTTGGATAAATTGTCTGGTGATTTGAAATAGTCACGTGCATAAGCCATTTTAGCCAAAATATGAAATAAATTTCTATTGAGGAGATCAAGTTGTTTAAGAAAATATTTAAAGAAAATTGTTCAACTCAAAAATATATTCAAAAATCTAGAATTTTGAAGTTTTAGGGCTATCTATATCTTTTTAAAGAATAACAAGTATGTTGTTTTCAACAAAAAAAAAAATACAATACATTTGAATTTAATTAAAGAATACACAATAAAATAAAATTATTTAATATATTAGAAAGAGAATTAGATTTATAAATTAATAAATTAGTTTAGTTATTAATAAGTTAACAACTTAAAAAAATATAATCAAATTTAATTAAATTAGTTAATTAAAATAATTTTCTATTAAAAAATATTTATTTTAGTGGTTTGGTTTTCTTAACTATGTGGGTTCATTGTTGTGGAAGAAATGAAACTTTATATGATATAAAGTAAATTGGAAAATTAATTAATAAAATAGTAATAAGATTAAAATATTTAATATAAATTTAATAGTAATTAATTAATTTAAAAGAATATATTTTGTAAGATTTTATAGTTTAATGATAAATTAAAGAGATTAATTAAAAAATTAAAAATTAAAAAAAAAAATTATTTAATATATTACAGATAGAATTAGAATTATAAATTAATATAAATTAGTTTAGTTATTAATAAGTTAACAACTTAAAAAAATATAATTAAATTAATTAATTAAAATAATTTTCTATTAAGGAATATTCATTTTAGTGGTTTGGTTTTGTCAACTATGTGGGTTCATTATTGTGGAACGAATGAAACTTTATATGATATAAAGTAAATTATAAAATTAATTAATAAAATAGTAATAAGTTTAAAATATTTAATAGGTATTATATAACTTTATATAAATTTATATAAATTTAATATTAATTAATTAAGTTAAAAGGATATATTTTGTATAATTTTATAGTTTAATGATAAATTAAAGAATTTAATTAAAAAATTTAAGATTAAAAAAAAATTATTTAATATATTAGAAATAGAATTAGAATTATAAATTAATAAATTAGTTTAGTTATTAATAAGTTAACAACTTAAAAAACTATAATCAAATGTAATTAAATTAGTGAATTAAAATAGTGGTTTGGTTTTCTCAACTATGTGGGTTCAAGTTTCTAAAGATATGTTGTTGCTAGCTTATTTGTGACATATATGAAATAATTAGTTGTTGTAATAGTGAGAAAAATTATTTTGAAGTTACTAATTCTCTAAAAATTTAAAATTAGAAAAACAAAATTAATATACTGATTTGATATGACAATTTGTGCTTTAGACTATTAAAATATAAAATAGATAAGATAATAAATATTTATAAACAACCATGTTAATTGTCCTTTAAAACTTCATATATAACACTCTATACCACACTATAAATTATCAAATTAACTTCACATTATAAACAGTGCTAGTAATTTTGTGTAAATCCTTATAAAAAACTTGTAAAACAAACATTTCATGAAAAGAACTAAAACATCCAATTACCTCATTCTACACGAACCATAAATTGTCAATCTAACATTGAAATTATAATTTTGTATACCTTTAAATAAACAAATATGCTCTTTTTTTTCAATACACTACACCATAAACAAAAACCAAAAGCATTGGAGACATGTTATAGTCCGTGGAAAAACTTGTAAAACTGACATTTGCGGTGGCCTTGACTATGTATCTAATTTATCATTTATTTAAAAATATCTAATTTATCATTTATTCTAATTTATTGACTTTATATTTAATTTTTCATTTACTTAAAAATTAAAAAATACTAAATAATAACTAACATAAAAAATCAACAAACCTTTATAAGAAAAAAAATGCTAGTTTTGTTGCAGATAGACTACAATATGCAACTCGAAAAGCAAATTTGCATTACAAAAAGGGAAAACTATGCTTGTGCTTCCTACAAGTTTATTGTTCAATGAAAACAACCAACAATACGTTAAAACTATGACAAAAATGACCATAAAAGCAAAGAAAACTTCTGCTTAAAAACCTGCGTTTTTCATTCGTCCAAATTGGATCACAATATTTTAAGCTCAAAGTTCAACACATTTGACTGCACATATTTCTTTTTTTAAATAGTATAAATATGTCGTTTTAGCACAAAAGACAACTTGAAATTCAAAGAATAAATTAGCAGGAGAGGAGAAAAACTCTTGGTTGAACAAGTTTGAATCCGAATCCCTTTTAGTTAGAGGTTTATAAAATCACGGAACAAAAGAAAATTAGCTAGATCAAGATCAAGAACAAGAACAAGAAACTGGATAGTGGGAAAAGAACAAGAACCTGGAGAGTGGGAAAACAATTTTCGGATCCGTGTGTCGAGAGTCATAGGCTGCGAGATTGAGTTTGCTACGGAGAAACCAGGTTCCAAGGTTCAGTGCGAAGTTAACCAGAGCTAAGGAAGTTGAAATTACAAAATTATCTATACTATGTTTATTGTTTATAATTATTTTTATATCAAAAAGTTGAACGGTTGTACAAATCAGAGTTTTATTGACAGTTAGACCAATGAAATTTAATGGTTGAAGAATTCTCAATCGTTTAAAAATGGATTTTATGATCAACAATAGTATATAGTGATAGCTAAGAAAGTTGTTTTCAAATAAAAAAACTTTAAAGCCTAAATATTACATTAAAAGAAAAAAAAACTAAAAATAATAAACATTAATAAATACAAATTTTTAAAACTAAAATTATACTTTATTTTCGTCAATAAAATCCTCTTCAATTTATTCATGAAAGGAAACTTCTCTAATCTTTAGAGAGACACCCTCATTGTTTATGCCTTTTACCGTTATGATAAAACACCCCTCCAATTACACTACTAGTATGATAAGTGATAAAAATAAAATGTATGAATTAACAGTAAAGAAATTTATTCATGAAAGAGAACTTCTCTAAGCTTTAGAGAGACACTCTCACTGTTTATGCCTTTTACAGTTATGATAAAACACCCCTCCAGATTACACTACTAGTATGATAAGTGATAAAAATAAAATGTATGAATTAACAATAAAGAGATATATTAGCTTATCAAGATTTATGATAAGTGAGTTGAGGAAAAGATGATTTCCCAATATCTCCCTCAACTTTCAATCCAATAAATCCCATAGTTATATTTAAAATTCAATCTCATAGTCACATTTTAAATTATCATAGAACTATATATATATATAATTTTTCTTTCTTATCATTCATATATATATATAATTTATAAAAAGATGTAGAAAAAATAGGTTTTGTCGAATATTATTAGTTTATATGAGGAATATTGTTTTTTAGAAAAATATCAAAAATTTAAATATTACTTATAACTTAAAAAAAAAATAAAAAATCAGAAAGTCATTTAAACATATAATTTCTGAATTAAAATTAAAAAATAGAAATTAGAAATTTTAAAATAGTATTAATAATTCATATTACTAAAAATTAATAAAAAATATAAAATTATTTAATATAAAAAAATGAATATAAGATTTATGGGTCTTGAATAGAAGGTGTTGTGTTAAGGCAATGTTTGATGTGAAGTCACTGGTTTAATTTCCTGCTTTTATTGGAATGATATATTAAACATAAAGAAGAAGATGTAATCCTGCTAAGCTTAAAAAAATAATAATCTATGAAATTCTTTAAATTTATCAAAATAAAATAAAATAAATAAATAAAAACTAAATTTAATGATTTTAATAATACCTTGAGAGTAAAACCTAACTCACTCTCACAAATTTTCCGTTATAAAATAAAGGTTTTTATTTTAAATAATATAAAATAAAGATTAAAAAAATATACAGTCAATAATCTAATAAAAGAAAATTTAATAAATTTATTAGATTAGAGTTTTGACATTAACTCTATAATAGAGGATGACAAAACGTATTGCTCGAACCTTTTTAAAACTGGCAATTGCACCAAATGTTGCAAAGAAAGCATCGTAAGTAGGTAGAATACGATAAAAATGCATAAATGAAGCATATGTAAAAAGTGCATAAATGAAGAGATTTTAAATTATTAGCATTTAAATTAAAAATTAATAAGGTGTGAAGTGTGAAAACATAGGGGAAAAGGATTGAGTTACTTACTGAGAGATGCATATGGGTCAAGTGGCTTGTAGTTGAAGGTGAAAATTTGGGTTAAGTTGTTGAAGTTTGGATGTTTAGCAACAATATTCTAATCAATGTAATTCATCATGTACTTGAAGATTGTGATAGGATTTTCACTCTCCAATACTCTTTTTGTAGTTGAGCTTGATATGCCAGTGTATTCTAATTGGGCACATGTGAAAAGTGCATTGTAAGGGAGGAGATGTATTGCTATTAGTGGGTGTTTGTACACCTAGACTCGTCTCGTCAGATGTGGAGAATATCTCCTGAAAAAAATTGAAAGTGCATGAGCTTTATATCCTGTCAATTGATTCAATTAAAATAAAAACAAAATTAAGAGGACTCTGCCAAAGTGGATAACAATACAAGCTCCAAGATAAGTGAGATTTTTGTGGTAACTAGAAGAACTTGTAGGGAAATTGCAGGAGTGTACGTAGGCCAGTAAAGGATGTGAAAACACTTGGGAAAAAGAAACTACAAAGAGAAAATTTGGCCTCTATGTGTCTCGTAGGTTATGTTCTATGTAGTCGTGAGACTCATGAGATTATTTCTGCAAACATCATGGCTTGGATTTCAAGTGACAAAAAAATCCAAGGAAGACCTATA
This sequence comes from Pinus albicaulis, assembly GCA_034641835.2. NCBI lineage: Eukaryota > Viridiplantae > Streptophyta > Pinopsida > Pinales > Pinaceae > Pinus > Pinus albicaulis. The sequence continues at coordinate 491,997,885 of CM076576.1, forward strand.
AATCTTCTGAAAAATTATGTGACTAACACCAAATGGAAAATCAATGACAAAAGGCTTGTAAAAAAACCAATTAGAGAAAAAAGGGAAGTAAGTGGAGTCACCATTTTGTATGGTGTAATTGGTAGCATATGAGTCCCTAATTCACTTATCTAGTAGTTGGTTGCATCCTACATGGTGTAATAGATAAATGGTGTCCTTTGAATTATCTAGAAAATTGTATTTTCTATATAAATAACTAAGAAAAAAATATTTCTCAGAAAAATTGAACGCAAGAAGAAGAAATATACAAGCCCTAGCCTTAAGTGATATATCTAACTCTACCGCTCTTTGGTGAAAAGAGGATTTGCACTTGATTTTCATATATGGGGATGCTTTTAAGATTCAATTTGAAGTTCATTTTGCATATATTATTATGCTAATAGTTTCTATAACTCTATAATTTGTAACCATTTAAATAGTGACTAAATTTTAACTAAATTACTTACTTTTATATATAATTTGTAACAATTTAAATAGTGACTAAATTTTAACTAAATTACTTACTTTTATATAGTTTTAGAATTAATATAATTCACTATATTATTTTGTGCATCTCATCAATTAAGAAAATTTCAAAAATATACTATTTATATTTTAAATAATCACCAATCTAATTAGATCATAAACCCTTGTTCCTAATTTTAAATATAAATTTTAATATAAAACTCAATCAATGTGATTATAGTGATACAAAATAATTATTATTTTATAGAAACCAAAACTAACTCTTACATAAAAAATTTGTAAGGAATTTCAACTTGCTACCTTCACTTGTATCACAACTTTTCATTCTAGTTATTCTAATTCAACAACACCTTTATCACAAAATTCATTCGACTAATCCTTAATGTGATAAAGATCATAATATTGCTAAACAATATATTAGATTTTTCTTTGATATAATCTTAAAAAAACCAAATAAACAATAAAGAATTCTAATGAAAACTGGAAAAAAATAATTCATAACCAAATATAATGCAAGATATCTCAACCCTTTTTAAGAGAGAATTCAAAATTTTCAAAAAAACATCTTAATATAAAAGGTAAAGAAAATTGTAAACTAATTGGAACTCGTACTTTATAAAGTTATGTAACTTTGATGTAATTTTCTTAATGTTTTATTGTTCGATCAAAACACTAATACATTTTTATTATAAAAGAAATCTTACACTAGAATACATTTTCTTTTATTATAAAAAGAATTTAAAAGTCATTTTAAAAATTACACTAAGAGGAAAAACTAAAGACAATAAACATTAATATATACGAAATTTTAAAACTAGAGGTTCTATTTTATTATCCTCAATAAGATCCTCTTCAATTATTCATGAAAGAGAATGTCTCTAAGCTTTAGAGAGACAATCTCAATGTTTATGTCTATTACAGTTATGATAAAACACTCCTCCAAATTACATTGCTGGTATGATAAGTGATAGAAATAAAATGTACAAATTAACAATAAAGAGAAATATTAGCTTATGAAGATTTATGATAAGTGAGTTGAGGAAAAGATGATTTCCAAATTTCTTTCTGAACTTTCAATCCGATAAATCCCATAGTTATATTTAAAATTCAAATAGTTACATTTAAAATTATTATAAAACACAATTTTAATATATTAAGCGCATATATATAAAGAAATAGAAAAAGTAGATTTTGTGGAATGATATTAGTTTATAGGAGGAATATTGTCTTTTTAAGAAATATAAAAAAAATTAAAATATTACTTATAAATTCACACAATTTTTTTTCTTTAAGAAAGTCCTTTAAACATATAATTTCTTAAAAAATTAGAAATTAGAAATTTTAAAATATTATTAATAAGTCATAATACTAAAAATTATATAAAAAAAATGAATATAAGGTTTATGGGTTCTAAGTAGAGAGTGTTGTGTTAAGGCACCATTTGATGTGAAGTTACTAGGTTAATTTTGTGCTTCTATTAAAATTGTATATTAAACATAAAGAAGAAGATGTAGTCGTGCAAAGCTTAAAAAAGCAATAATCTACAAAATTCTTTAACTTTATCAAAACTAAATTAAAATAAATAAATAAATAAATAAAAACTAAATTTAATGATTTTGATAATAACTTGAGAGTAAAACTTATATCATTCTCGCAAATTTTCAGTTATAAAATAAAAGTTTTTCTTTTAAATAATATAAAATAAAGATTAAAAAAAAATATACAATCAATAATATAATAAAAGAAAATTTAATAAATTTATTAGAATAGAGTTTTGACATTAGCTCTATAATAGAGGATGATCAAACATATTGACCCAATCTTTTTAAAACTAGCAATTGCACCAAATGTTGCAAAGGAAACGTTGTAAGTCCGTAGAATACTAAAAAAGTGCATAATTGAAAAGATTTTAACTTATTAGCATTTAAATTAAATTTAATAAGGTGTTAAGTGTGAAAACATAGGGGAAAAGGATTGAGTTACTTACTCAGAGATGCATATTGATAAGTGGCTTGTAGTTGAAGGTGAAAATTTGGTTTAAGTTGTTGAAGTTTGGATGTTTAGCAACAATATTCTAATCACTCTAACTCATCATGTAATATAAGTTTGTGATAGTATTTTCATTCTAGAATACTCTCTTTGTAGTTGAGCTTGACATGCCAATGTGTTCTAATTGGGCACATGTGAAAAGTGCATTGTAATAGAGGAGATGTATTACTATTAGTGGGTGTTTGTACACCTAGACTTGTCAGATGTGGAGAATCTCTCCTGCAATGAATTGAAAGTGCATGAGCTTTATATCTTGTCAATTGATTCAATTAAAATAAAAATAAAATTAAAAGGAATCTACCAGAGTGGATAACAATACAAGCTCCAAGAGAAGTGAGATTTTTTGTGGCAACTAGAAGAACGTGCAGGGAAATTGCAAGAGTGTAGGTAGGTGAGTAAAGGATGTGAAAACACTTGGGAAAAGGAAACTACAAAGAGAAAAATTTCCCTCTATGTGTCTCGTGCGTTATGTTCTATGCAGTCGTGAGACTCATGAGATTGTTTCTACAGACATCATGGCTTGGCTTTCAAGTGACAAACAAGTCCAAGGAGGACCTATAAAGCTTCTGAAAATTTATGTGATTAACACCAAATGGAAAATCAATGACAAAAGACTTGTAAAAAAGCGAATTAGAGAAAAGAGGCAAGTAAGTATTGGAGTCACCATTTTGTATGGTGTAATTGGTAGCATATGAGTCCGAAATTCACTTATCTAGGAGTTGGTTGCATCCTACAAGAAAATATATAAACAATAAATATATAAACAATGAATGACGTTACTAATCAAATATTGACCAACAAAACATTGAATTAAATGAAAATAATGCATAAATAAAACCAAAATAAATCTAAGCTGGGCACCTTGAAACAAGCAAATGAAGCTAAACAAATAAAAAATGTAATACGAAAAGGGTCCTTTATATTAATTGTTGGTAGTGGAAGAGGTACAAATGAATTTCAAAGACACTTGAAAATAGTTTCTTGAGCAATGGTGCTCAATAGATCTCAACAAGTATTCCCCTTGCCAATCTCTTTTGCATGCTCTTTCTCTCTCAACCAGCAAAGAAAGCTCTCTCAATGATGGAAATCCTTTTGGCATTGGTATGCTTGATTTCTTTGGAGAAATTTTGGAAGCATAACAATGTGCATAGTCTTCTTATGTGCTCTTTCATTTATATAAATTTTGAACACTCTCTCCCTCCCTTCTTATCATTGAGATAATTTGACTAGTAAATGATGTGGGAGTTTTCATCCTCCTTTTAAGGCTTCTTGAATGTCAAGGCTTGAATTTCTAGCTCTTCCATGTTAGGAGATTGAGTCTTGTACAAGAAAAAGCATCTCCCTATGTGTTGATTGTGCTTTCTGTAACCCTCATGACTATAAAAAAAAAGACATGAGATTGCATTAAAATATCTTTATCAGCTTGGATGATTGATTTTTTAAAATTGAATTTTTAAACAAACTTTAGAAAAACCTTTTAATTTTTACATGTTGTTTACTATCTTTATCACCGTGGAGGGTTGATTTTTTAAACAAGCTTTAAGAAAACCTTTTAATTTTTGCAGGTTGTTTACTAAGCATTAAAATATATTTATCACCCAAGGGGAGAGTTGTTTTAAAGAAAACGCCATAAACATAAAGCATAATTAGTGTACCACAATATCCATATTCAATCTTAAAAACCTTTTAATTTTTGCATGTTGTTTACTAAGCATTAAAATATATTTATCACCAAAGGGGAGAGTTGTTTTTAAAAAAACGCCATAAAGCATAATTAGTGTACCACAATATTCATTTTTCAGTGGGCTTTTATTCACGGACATAAATTCACTCAAACATAAAGAAAATAGTCAAGACACTATATAGAGACGGAGTGAAGGCACTATAGAGTCAGAGACGGAGACATAGTTCACTCAAACATAAGAATAGAGAAAACAACATGGCACAAGAATATACTCGTGTATATTTACGAACTAAGAGACAGATTGAAGGCAATGTATATGTACGAACTAAAAGACGGAGTGAAGGCACTATATGTACTATATAGAGACGTTGTTGGGAATTCCTCGAAATGTAAGCCCATCACCTGTCACCCCAGTATCGTAAGTGCCCCGGTATAGGAGCGTGTAGAAACCTCTGCAGGGCCACGTCGGTTTACCAACCTTGGATCTTCGTTCCTACTACTGATATTCTTTTCTATCTTAAGTAGCTTAGAGCGAATGCTGTTTCTACGCGAGAGTCATCTGTCCAGTCGGAGGCGGAGCCTTGCTCCAGGTATACCTGACCAGTAGAATGATTAGATAGAAGCTCCAGGATAGCCATGGTAGTGGCACAGGTCTTGGAATTGGAGACCGTTTTTAGGAAATAGGCTTCTAGGTCACCAAGGAAGTCCAAGTATCGTGGGGATATTTTCTCTGGAATAAGTTTCCGGGTGGTACTGGGTTAATTGGGCATGAATCCCGCATAACCGTACCACCCAAAATTCACCGCTGCATGGTGGGCAGAAGCGATTCAAATGAATGTGGTAGTAGCTTCTTTCACGTCCTCCACACTCTTCATCTTGTACCATCCTCCCTCGTCCCGCTTCTTATCTCCGTGACCCACCTCCACGATCTCTTTCCACCGTACTTCAACTTCTCTATCGTTCTCCACACTTTGGTCATCCTTGTAATACAACGATGTGTAGTCAGATACCCAAGATTTCAAGGCCGCCCATATTTCAATACCGTCCACTGCATACAGATGATATTCTATCACAAGCTTCACACCGTTTACTTCATCAGTTGGATCGTGCACATTCATACCCCTGGACAAACGAGTATTAATGTAAAGTTACAACATGGTTATAATATTAGGTTTTTAATGTTAAAGTTACAACATGGTTATGGTTATAATATTACCTTTTAAGAAGATCAGCTGGGAGTCCTTGTTCGTTGAATCTCCATTCCATGTATGCTTTGGCCGCAATTTCCATAGAATACTTACCACTCGTAAAGCATTGCTCGATTATGCCTCCTGCATTGATCAACAACTGACCAGCAGATCGATTGATCTCCATAGTGTTGCGAAAGTGAGAAATGAGCAACTTGTGAAGTGGATGCAGTTTGCTCAAATGTCTATGGGTAGCAATGATAAATGGCTCCACCACAGCATGAGTTCTTAGGCTTCATTTGAAAGAAAAAAAAACTTTATAAATAATCGAAATAGACAAAGCACTGCAAATGTCGATATGACAATGGTGGTTAGTAATTTTCTAACAAGATCAACTAAAATAGCACAAATGATATTGTTATCTCTTACCAATGGCTAACCACCTGATGATAACCGAAATCGTTTGCCCACACATGAGCTTTGGCTAGTTGCTATAACCACCCACGATCTTCACCGCTATGGTCAGGAGTGTAGACTTGTCTTGAACCCAAGCCAACTGACGTGGAGGCAAACACAGCTTAATGGCCGCAGGCTTTAGAGTTCCCATGTCGGCCATGAAGAAAATTGAACAGCTAGCGTAGGCTTTGCTGGTGGGAAGCTGGTTCACGAGCTCCACGTATGTCATGTAAGCGTCATAGTACTCCAAAATAAAGAGCCTATTCGATTGACACTACTACAATAAGGTCATTTTTAAGACATTCTTTTAACACAAAAGAAATATTTTGTTTAAAAAAATTTATTTTTTGTTTTAGTTATTTTACAGTAAAATTTAATATTAATTGAATTTTCTTAAATATAAATTTTAGACAAAAACAGTTTGAGAAAAAAATATTTTAAGATGAAACTTTATATTTAAGAAAAAAATTGTTTGAGACAAAAATATTTTGAGACAAAAATTTATATTTGAGACAAAATTATTTTAAGACAACTTTATATTTAAGGCAAAAACAGACAAAAATATTTTAAGACAAAACTTTCTATTTAAGACAAAAAAATATTTTAAGACACAACTTTCTATTTAAGACAAAAATTGTTTGAGACAAAAATATTTTAAGAAAAACTTTTATATTTAAGAAAAAAACAGACAAAGCTTTATATTTAAGACAATGGTCACTTAAGACAATGAAAACTAAGATGAAACTCATTTGAGACAGTTAAAAATTAAGACAAAAGCATATCAATTTAAGAAAATATTATCTAACACCTACAAAATAGACTCTGACAGTGTGTCCTAAGACCACCAAGTTGCAAGCTACTATTGCCTCGCGCTTATAAAAAGGCTTCTATTTCACTTACTATTCATGTTATCGTATATAGAGACAACCATTGAAAAGCGCAACAACTTTTCCTGCCAAGATTTCTCGGACATTAATTCATCTTTTGTCCCTTCCATCTCTGTTGATATGATTAGAGACAACTTGTATTTCATTGCATTCTTGAAGTTTGCACAAAGATTTTGTTAGGACTAAGTTTATACTTTAAAAAAAGAGTCAAAATGTTTTGAAAATTAGTTAAAATTATTATTACAAGCAAAGTGGGCTCAAGTGTAAGACTAGGTAAAATTTTGGTGTGAAAAGGTGAGATAAGAGTTAAAAAAACATGTTAAGAAAGTTGTTTATGTCATGCCAATTTTTTTTACCCAAGTCTTGCACTAATTGGATGTTAAAGATAGGTGGTGCTACAAAATGTTTTTGTAGTGCGTGCAAAATTTTGGAAAAAAAATTATAACTATCACTTGGGGCATTTTAAACGCTTTTAAAGTTTTGGATGAAATTAAACCTATGATATGAATTGATGTGATGATTTGAGGCATTTTCAAAAAGTTAAAAAAAGGGTTTGGAGAGAAGGACGATTAAAACTAGAATTGTGTGCAAATCAACCATTTCCATCAAACCTAGGTGACTGGATGGAAGCATACAATGAAATTGTTAGCAGTTTTTTATAGCGTGTGGTAGAGTGCTAAGTTTTTCTCAGTTAAGCAATGGGAAATTTAGGCCATGTGAGATTATTTGAACTAGATGGAGTTTGGTTCGAGGTATATGATGAAGTTGCACCTTTATTCGGAAATGCAGGATGAGAGCTAATTTTCCAACAGTTTGATGGTTACAATATGAGTTGGTGTTATGATTTTATTCACTCTTTTGATGGCAGCAGAGCTCAGATACGCGGAATGGGGTTTATAGTCAATGAGAATTCAATAGCATAATCCATGGGGTTGCCTACCGAGGGTGATAAGTGGTTCAAAAAAAAAATGATGCATAATCTGGATCTTAACTTCTTCCTAAAAGGAGAACATCAAAATCCTAACTGGAGCATGTGAATCCCTCAGAAGATGTGGAAGCATGAATGGTCTAACTTTCTAAAGATTGTGTGGCTCTTTTTTACATGTGAAGGCAGGTATTCCAAAATCTAGCTTTACCAAATGATGTTTTTAATTCATTTAGCTAGTTTTGGAAAGATGAGCTTACCTTATTTCTTACATCAAAGTGTGTTTAAAATGTCCATAGGGCTAACACCAAATAAGAACTATTACCTCATGATATATGTCACCATGACATGATTAAGATATTATATATACATGAGTTAGATAAGCAAATAAAAATCCTATGGAAGAGGACATGGAGAAGCCTTGCATCCAGAAGACCAACAAAGAGTAAGGCTAAAACTCATGTTAAAACCCTAGCCCTCGAGAGGTTGAATCTAGTCATGTTTTTGTTGAGAAAAAACTTGTAAAGGAACCAAATATTAAGGTCTATGAAAATAGGACAAGAAGTTAAAAGAAACAAATGTTAGAAAAAGAGGAAGTAAAGCATAAAGAAGAAAAAAATGAGAAAGGAAAGTAGAGTATGGAAGTAGGGGATGAAGACACAAAAATAGAGCCTAGGGTTTTCCATAGGAAACCCCATACTCATCCTACAAATAAATTAAGACTGAGTTTTAAGGAAAAGATTAATCCTAAGCTAACAGAACCATTGATAATTGATGAAGAAGAGGATGTGAAGTCTTCAAAGGGCAAGAAGAGGCCACAGAATAATGGAAAACAAAGTATGCAGGCAGGAAAGGGAGATGGGATCTAAAGGCTAGCAAAACATTACAAAAAGGAAATAGAAGGATGATAAGAAGCCAAGACAAGTTAAACCTCCTTGCTCATGCTGCAGAAGTTATGAAAGAATGATCAAGTTACCTCATTGACAAGCAATATATGAAACCCTATTTTTGTTGAAAAACCCTAATTTTACATCAACGTTTTGGCATGCTCCATTTTATCTTTTTTGACAATTAGGTTATTTTTGACATGTTATGGTAATATGTCATAAAGGTTTTGTAGGATAAGGAGAGCATAAAATACAAGTCAACATAAGAAAGAAGGGCCTTAAAGAGTGTAAATAGTGACACAATACAGTTTCACAGTTTCAAAATATTTGATAGGTTCATGTATTAGTTTTGCTACAAAGGAGGAATATGAGTTACAGTTCGAGATATGAAGCCTAAAAGGGTGTGAAAAGATTCAGTCCTACACTTTATCTATGACTTGTCCTTTTCCCAAAAGAATAGCAGGGTATGCATACAACAATTTTAAAATGATTTGACTAATGTTTAAATGTCAAATAGAGATCTGAATAGCTAGAAGGATATGTTTTTAATTATGATTTGTAAGTTAAAATCTCAAATATTGTAAATATTTTACGTTTATTCTACCGAACTTTCTGGATCTTAACTTTCCAGTTTTATTTTTTGTTTTTTAGCAGTGCATTTTCAATTTGCAGTTTTGGTATGGACTTCAATGTGGTATAATTTACAGGTTGCAGGGTTACTGGTTGGTAGCCACCCAATGGATCAAGCACATGGTCAGCTTGTTATTTACTACCTCCTGGGGATATAATATCCCAATTGGAGTCAGTTGTTAGCACTAATTTTATACTTTCAAAAAAGGGCCAGAATGTTTTGAAAATTAGTTAAGAATTTTATTACAGGTAAAGTGGGCTTAAGTGTAGGACTAGGTAAAATTTTTGTGTGAAAAAGGTGGCATAAGAGTTAAAACAACATGTTAATAAAGTTGCTTATGTCATGCCAATTTTTTTTACCAAATTCTTGCACCAATTAGATGCCAAAAACAAGTGGCGCTATGAATCTTTCAAACTTTTCCGTTCCAAGCGCTTTGGTGAAGATGTATGCACTTCGCTCATTTGTAGAACAATGCCATAGGTGGATTGTTTTGGCCTCAACATGATGCCGAATCAGACGATATTTTGTATTGATGTGCTTATTTCTATCATAGAACTTTGGGTTCTTGGTCAACTTTATTGTAGAAGTGTTTTCAATCAAAAGAGGAGTTGAAGTGTTTTTAATCAAAAAAGGAGTTGAATTTTTGTCTTTCAAGAGAGAAAATTTTACATCCATTTGATGAAATTTCCAACCATTTTGAGCTTCCAAGGAAAAGTGTGTCTGGATGGTAGCCCATTTTTCCGTCGGGGAAAAAGTCTCCTCATAATTGATCCCTTCTTTCTATGCAAAACCTTTGTCCACAAGCTTGGCTTTATGCTTGTCAGGTGAGCCATCTACTTTGTACTTGTTCTTGAAGACCTACATGCAGCCTATTTGTTTGGTTCCCAATGGAGGATCAACCAGCTTTCAGGTTCCATTCTTTATCAAATAATCATATTCTTTCTGCAACGCTTCTTTCCATTCATCATGGAAAGTGAATTCCTTGAAGGAAGTTGGTTCAAAATATGTAGAAAAATTTAGTTCAAAATCATAAGAAACATACATATCAATAGGTGAATTAGGATCATCTACATCACCTCCATTCTGTCTGTTTGAGCTTCTTGTTCTTGTATTTTCAACCTCATCAGGACGAGCACTTTCAAGTGTCTTTTTTGGCCATTTTGGAGGACCTTTTTGAGATGGCCCAGGATACTCAGTTGATTGAGATGGGGTTGAATCAAGATTTAGCCTCCTAATTTTGTCAATTACATTACTCAAAGTGTCATCTTGATCAATGGTTGGAGCTTCATGTGGGGGAGAGAGTGATTCAGAAGGAGATTCCACAGATTGATATTAAGATAATGATAAGAAATCTACATTTTATGGGTGTCAAAAAAACATGTTGAAACATTTAGTATGATGTTGCATGCAAATATATAACATGCAAGACACACATAAATTTCTTCTCTCTCCTAATGTGAGATAGACAAGTGTCCAAAAAGTACCAAGTCAACCCTCCAAAACTATCCACAAATTGTCTTTCAACTGTCCATAATGAACTTTATCAAAGTATTGACTTAGATTTGTACTAAGGCCAAATTTAGGCCTTCTTTACTGTCCCAAAAATATCGGTATTCACCACACAATAGACTCTAATTTCAACTCTGAATGGGCTCAGATGTTATAAAAAACAAGGCTCAAACTTCACCCTCAGAATGGGCTCAGACTTAATAAAAAAAAATGCTTGGACTTTATCTTAGATAAGCTCAGACTTCACAAATTCCATATAGATGATGTTCCACTCAAGGCTTGTTCAATTATTGACCTAGTCACCACACGGTTTTAAGGCAAGCTATAAAATGAGAAGAGTTATCATTTGTTGTGGGTGGAGAGAGCAAATAGATTACCCCCAACTCGCATGAAAGCTATTCTTCTCGGTCAAACACCTTAGCCTCTATGATGGCACCATTTATAGGGATACCAATGATCTACTCTACATCCTCTAGTGTTTGTGTCATCTTTCCCCGCGAGAACACGCATGTCGCTACTACACAAAGAGAGTATTTGAGACATTTGTTCAAGACAAAATAATCATTTTTTTCTTAAAATTATCATTTCGTCTTCACTATTTATTCTTATTTAATTATTTTATTTTGATATTTTTTATTATTTTAAAGTAAAATGGTCTTCTGAGTGCAACTAAACCTCTATGAATTGCGTGGCTTGGATTTTTGTGTGACTTTTACATCTTGGAAATTGAGCCCTAAATATCCTCTCGATGTTTCTAGCCTAAGTAGTGTGATAGAAATATTTTGGATCTGCCCTCGATGTATCCAGACTGAGCAACATGATGGAGAGATTGGGGATTCAACCTCCATATTTCAACATTGATTCTCTCATGGTCGATATCTATGATAAAGTCATAAAAATGAGTGTAAGTTGTTGAATATCGCCAAGGAGACCAAAAATATGGAACAAAATATCATTTCCATGATTTTAAGTGGCAAATGGGATGAATTGAAGCCCAATTCTTACAATGTGATTAAGGTTGGGGGACATCACACTTGTGTTGCCACTATGAAGAAGAAAAAATATAGCTACCATGTATGGAAATTACACAACCATATAATGCTTTACAATGAGGAAAATGATTTTCACCTTGAGTACATATATGGCAATGATTTCTAGCACAAGATGAAAATGTGAGGTTAAGAAGGATGCCCAAAATTCAGTTTTGGGGGAGTAGATGGAGAAAGTCGACCAGGTCAATGTTGGGACTTTGTGTATAAACATTCATCCAACCTCTCAGCATTGAATTGAAATGTTTATTCTTGCCATGGATGTCTAGTACGGATTTATATATATCATGGGTTTGTCTACTGGGGTTTATTTCATGTCTGTCTGCTAGGGTTCTCAATTGGAAGATGCTTTAGATGGAAATTCACAATGGAAATTGTTACATAAAAGAAACCTAACTACCTAAACCCCTGTAGTACAAGTAATTTCCTATGCTTGTAAGCTTCATTATCTCCATTGATCCTAAGGAGGAGGATATGGAGAGTGAAAGTGTAATAGAGGTGATGTATAAAGATGTTGTGTTGGCCCAGATAGGCTCTCTTCAGATGCAAATATGATGGATGTCGAGGCTAAGGCCGAGGTGGATTATTTGGAGGATATAACACTAAATAATAAGTGCACTAGTTTTGCAGTGGAAACCCCCCAATTTCAATCTCAGGAGGCCACATCTTTTCCGAATACATGTATGTATGATTGTGTATCATTATTTAGATTATTTGGTTTTAAAATTAATGACATGTCTGATAAATTGGGTCCATGACCAATTCGGTTCAAGTGGAGCACTGTTAAGTAAAACTTTGTCGTGGAGCAAATTATCTTGTTAAAACTATTGACATTCACGATTTCTAATCCAGCTTCAACAAAAAATTCCTACCCTCTCTACAGCCTTAGAAAATTAGTCTGCGCTTTTATCCCTAAAATCCTAGTTCTAATGGGCCACCTGAATTGGAATGCTTATGTTTTTTTATACATAGTGAGACTCAAGATTGGTTAATTCTAATTTGAAGTAGCATGTGTTCTTCTATCCTAAATAATTCCTCTTTTTAAATAAAAAATTTAGCAGTGCCACACCGTTTAAAAGGCTTGTGCAGTTGATTGCACCCGCTCCTACACTAGCATCATATTACGCTCCTACAACACTCCCTTATTGAAAACTTGACCCATTTGACCCTACCACTATATTCAAACTTAAGTCACTGACAAACTGATAAATGGGTTCAGTTTTTGAAACAAAAATTTTAACAAAAAATACCTTTAATGATTTGAGAAGCATGCACACATAAATACATGTGGGAATTGTTGAAAATAAATCATGCTCCTCCCATGTATGACATTGTTGATGTCACCTTTGGGCAGAGTAGTGTAATGTTACTAACATTGTTGATGTTTCCTTTCGGGAGATCATTGTAATATTCTTGACATAAGAGAAGCAACCATATTATTTGCTTTGATTACTGAAGTCTAAGGAGGTTTACATGCTCTAACTCCCTCTTGAACCTGTAACATCTTATGAGGAAGAAAATGTTATTAACCATAGGCCCACTAAAACTATTTGAGATTGCTTATATGAACAAATGTGAAGATGCCATCGAATAGGAAAAAAGAACTATGCATAAAATATTCAATATCCCCCATTCAAGAGTTAAACTAGTGCAAAAACCTGCAAAATCTGTTTCAACATGCAAGACTAACACAACTCCTCTACAGGTTTGTATAACTACTTAAATGAAATGCATCACTTTTACCATATAGTAATCCAGAACCTATTGTACTTTTATCATATTTCAAACTATTTTTTATTGTTATCCAGTGTTCTACTTCAGGGTCTATGAGAAACCTAGATATGTAGTTGATTACAAAACTCAGACCTATCCCAATCAAAATTCCCACAAGTTTCCTGTAAATTGGCTCATTTTCTGATTTTGAGCCTACTTTAGCTTAATGTTTCAACTTCTCCATATATATGTGTGTGTGTGTGTGTGTGTGTGTATTTACAATCAACAATCTTGTATTTATTTAGTAGACCTCTTTCATGCTTAGTATGTAAAGTAAAAACATATTTGTTACTATGTCAAACTTCAACATATAAGAAATTTTAGAGGAGGCCTAAATTTTTAATTTCAAAAGTAGAATGTGATTCAGTTTTATCTTGGTAATTGGTTTGACCTCACTACCTATGATGAAAATTTAATCTACATTTATCATTATTATATCTATGTACTATCCTCACTTTTAATGTGGAGGTTTAAATCAGAAAATCTTATTCTCAATCTGTTATCCTACAAATGTTTGTCAATTTGATGTACCAGGCTCTTGGTGCTTATTTAGGACCATAAATATCCTTAACCAATCCACATACCATATTTTACTTTCCAGGAACTTGGAAACCTTTAGGTTGACACATATAAACCTTTTCCTTCAAAATATCATTGAGGAAGGTGTTAGAATATAATGCTTACATGTGTAATAAGTCACATTAGTGACTTAGGCTAAAAAATAAGCCTTTTAGTTATAATTAACTTGTAGAATTTTGGGAAAATATCACCTCCCAAACTCTATATAATAGAGGTGAATCTTGTTCTAACTATCTGAATTATTTTGATAATAAAATATTTTGTTTGGAATGTGCATGTACTCTATCTAGAGTTTCATTAGTAAGAGTGGTACAATTCATTTTAAATATGGTATCAGAGCAGATGAGTACCATGCCCTAGCTTCCATTTGAAGGTAGATGTCACTGGATTAGAGAGATGCTTAAGAGTTGCAGTGTACACATTTACAAGAGGAAATGTCCTTACAACGGTATGAGCCACTATCATTTCATAATGGAGAAGAGAAAACAAGGAAAATGTGTCAATGTTCTATGTGGTATTTAGGAATTTGATTAGAGGTGTTTCCATTTCATATTATGAAGGATAATGTTGCCACCATATGAAGGTTCCTTGGGAAATTTCTAATTTGAAATTGGAGTGGTCGAGTTATTGTGTATTTTGGATCAAAGAAGATGGTGATAGGATAAGTGAGTGTTGGCAAAGTATCCTAAGTGGAATCTACACCAGTCTGACTGGTGTTGGGATTCATTTCATATGCTATTTTCTAGCTCAAATTAGCACATTCTTATCATTCCTCACTTTCTCATACTCCCAACTACCTTATTCCCATTTCTATCATTGTAGTGAACTAGAGTATAATGTTGTCGATCTAATGCAATTTTTATATAGTTGGAGAGGTTGATTATTGTTGTAGAAAGAATATGACACTAGGAGGGATTTGCACCATTCTTATAAACACAGTGCAGAATATTCATTATGTTGATCTAATGGTTTTTTGAATCCCCCACTGGTGCTATCATTGTGGGATTTTGACAGTTACAAGGTCTCCATGAATTTGCGGCTCAGTGAGAACGACGAGTTATTTTTTAATGTACTCCTAGAAGTAATTCAATATATTAGAATCCTTTTCCCTATATTGAATAACACTCGAAGGGATGCACATCCCTAAGGGATTATTGAGTAGAGAAAGAGATATTCCTTATGCTGTGTGGGCCAATGGAGGAGGGTGCTATGATTGTTTCACAGATAGATAAGGTTCCTAGAGAGGTCGATAACGAATATACTTTTTAACACAAGATAAAATGGGTGGAGTTGAGTGAGAAAGAAGCCAATAACTTGAATACATTTCCTTGCTCACCTCATACACTATCATTGGTGTGGTAATTATCTTAGATTCCTATAGTTGGGTGAAAAACTAGGATTATATCATTTTGAAAAATATTTTTCTATATTTTTTCTACAAATTCATTATTTAATCATATTTCATGTTATGACACGAATGTGATTATGCTTAAATATAGTGATGGTCATTTTTTTTTCAAGATTTTTTTATTTTATTTCATGCTTGTTTAATCTCACTATATTTTAATTATCAAATCTACACATATGTTTATTTAATTATCTCTCCACAAGG
Organism: Pinus albicaulis; assembly: GCA_034641835.2. Taxonomy (NCBI): domain Eukaryota; kingdom Viridiplantae; phylum Streptophyta; class Pinopsida; order Pinales; family Pinaceae; genus Pinus; species Pinus albicaulis. The sequence continues at coordinate 492,013,617 of CM076576.1, forward strand.
GACCTTCCTTGTGGGGATTGTGGTGAATGGTCTTGAATAATATGCATTGTTACTACTTTTCCAAAAAATAATGGTTATGGTCATTGATGTCATAGTGTGACGTGGGAGATAAAATTCAAAAATAAACTCATTTTTGTGTTGTTACACGAGAATTTGAAGACATTCTTCACATCTATGTGCAACAAATTTTTTTTCTTAGTGATGGAATGGTGCATTTTGTTCCGACTGTTTCTTCCTTTCGTAGTTTGTAGGAGGTTATTGATCCCAACATTTCTTCCTATTTAAGTCTTTTAATCCAGGTTGAAGGAGCTAAAGGGGTTGAGATGCAGACGAAGCAAAGGAGGATGCATGGACTAAAACTTTCTCGAGGTTCCCGATATTTCTTGTTCTTCCTATTGAAATTGAAGCCTTTTTATCCCAGTTGAAGGAGATGTGGGGGAGCTGAACGGGTTGAGTCATAGAAATAGTCAAGGAGGATGCATGGATTGCATCTTACTTGAGTTTCTTCATCCCATCAATTCTTCCTATTGAAATTGAATCCTTTTCATCTCGGTTGAAGGAGTGGAGACGGGTTGAGTTGTATGTGCAATCAAGGAAGATGCAGAGACTCAGGTTAAGGAGGATGATAATGACATGGTTAACTGGGTTATGATGCAATTCAACCTAGCCATATATGCAAGGTTGATTTTCTTCATGAAGTCAAATTAGACCTACTTTCATCGACACATGCTAATTATTACAATGATAAAGGAAAATATTGAGAGGTGATGTAGTCAAAAGGGATTATTATTGAAATATTTCATGTTTCAACCATTCAAACAGTGAACACTCTTGGAGAGGGTGTGCTCAAGGAGGATAATTCTAGGCAATGTTTGTATCTCATCCATACAAATGAAAATCAATAGATATATATGGTTACTAAATGAAACCAACAAGTTATTACAAAGGGGGCACCATATTGAACTATTTCTAGTAGGTTGGAACTACATAATAAGAAAAAAATAGATATCATGGAGAAGCAGTGCCATAGTGTTGTGTTGACTTGTTACTCATACATTTAATGCTATATCATGAGTATCAAGTTCTAAAATAATACATATTTTAGAAGATATGCATCTCATTAAATATAATTTTAGCATATTTTTCAATTAAATGAAAAATATTAGCTACGAAGTGTTTTGAGCAGGTGTGTACTTTCAACAAACCTAGTTTTGAAAGAGAGAAAATTCACTAGAGAGGAATTGTGACATCCCAAATGATATAGCACACAAGCCTTTACCCACAATTTGATCCTCTTATCTTTCCTCAACTAGATTATATCTCCTCCTCTCCTGTTCTATAAAGGAGACGTGCAAGTCCTCATTCTAGAGGGTTGATTTACTCACAAATGTGTCAAAAGCAACTCATCACCTTCCCTCATCCATTTTAGACTTGAGAGCACTTCCACTAGTGCATGTAAGAAATTTATAGGGTAGCCCATGGTACAATGTCTTATGATTTACTTTCTAACATGTCATTCACATATAAAATGGATTCTAATATGATTATTTTATAGCTCTTTGAGTTGATGTGGTTGTTTGGTATATGTAATCCTGCTACAGGATTGTGTTGTCATTACAATAAAATTATTTAAATTTTACTTTCATATAAGGTGCATATTATTTTATAGTTTTCCATCTCATAACTACATTCATTTTAATTAATAAAATCATCACATAACTCTATAATCTAATTTGTATTTTAATCTCTATCCTCTTTAAATCACTCAAAGACAACATTGTATGTTGGATTATTTTAGACTTACACCTAGATTATGCACAAACATCTTGAAGTAATCCTCATGAATAGAAAAAGGTAGTCAACCTCATTAATTAATAAGGTTACCTTAACTATTTATTTTTACTATTTATAAAAACAGCAAATGATTAAACAACTATAACAATTATATCACTGCTACGCATAACAATTATCTCGCTATAAAACATTTTTTATTGTTACTATTGATAAAAGAAATAAATGATTAAACAACTCTAACAATTATATCACTACTAGGCATAATAATCATATCACTACTACACATAACAATTATATCACTATAAAACAATTTTTTAAGGCCGACTAATGTTTTGTTTTAAAATCCTAAATTATTATTTTAGTTTAAAAATTAAAAATGTTTTAATTGTGGCAAGTTAGAAGTTAAGACAATTCGTTTCAGGAGCAGTGGCAAAATTATGAAAAAGAAGGTGAAGTAGACACAATGAGGGTTGGAAATAGGTAATTTTTACAACAAGGTCGAAAGAGGAGCTAGAGTTTGACTAGTCGACTCTTCCGATGAAACATTGTCACAATGTTTTCCCACTTGAATCCTAGGTACAAGGCCAACCTTGCCTCCAGTGACAGGGCAAAATTCGCCTCCTTTTTCAAGGGTTTTGATAGGGCTAGCCTCACCTTAATTTTCAGGCGTTTTGACATGGATAGCCTCGCCTCAATTTGCATGGGTTTTTAGGCTCTTTGTCATGCCTCTGAACTCTACCACTGCATCTAGCAAATTATGGAATGTAATATTATAAGGAGGTAGTTCCAGGAACATGGTAATAATCCTAGAGGCGAAGGAATTCTAGGAGATGAATGCGATGAATGTGGACATGTGTTGTGACCTTGTGGATTCATCACTTTCCATGCCAGCAGACCACCACTAGCAGTTCGAGAGCCTGCAGCTGTGGCTAGATTTATGTGAGAAATCACAAGTGATGTGATAAGATGTTGCTGCCCTCTATTTCCAAAGGATTAAGCAGCTTGGGCTCTCAGTGCCGGGGGACGTGGATGGGGTTGATATCGGGGTAGTTTTCAATCATTGTCGCAATATTTCAGAGCTTAGCCCCTTTGATTAGATGATTGTTGATGAGACGATGCTAGGAAATGCATCGACTCTTAGGTTTTTTTTTAGTGGTAGGTTCTCAGAACATCAAGTGGATAGTGGATTCGTAACTCTAGGTTATTCTACCGATATTGTTTGTGGTGGATGTATAGCATAGGGATTTAGCCCTATATGCAGATTTCAGGTTGCTGATTTTGGAGATCTTAAAGGTTCTATGTGCATTGAATTTTGGAGAGCAATCACTACATTTGCAATGTTTGTGGTGATTGATGTTGATATTGTAATTGTTGATCCTGCTAGGGCAGAAGTTGCAATGCATGAAGGCAGTATTGGGTTGTTTTGGATCTTGCAAAGTTGTGTTGAGAGGGGTACAACCAGAAGAAGCAAAGGTACATTGGAATTTGCATCACTTTATGACTATTACTTGTTCATAAGTGATCCTGTGAAACCAACATTCCCAATTTATAGGTCAATCGATCTCTTTTTGCCTTGCATTCTGCACAACTTTATTAATTTAATTTTCCATGGATGATTTTGTGAGATTAATCATCGCTATTAGCTTCACTTGTTAGTTGTGTGCAGGTGGATAGTTGGTTTTCTTGAGCGCTTCTCCAATTACATGTTGAAAGGCTCAATTAGGCTGTCCACAAGTGAATTTTATATGTTCTTCTGTGGGGCATAGAAAATTTATCAGTCAATGTGGATGTTGCCAAAGTGGTTTCTATAGAAGGAGGCATTAGCATTTTCATAGCCCTTTCCATGTCTCGTAATAGATGGGTTGTTGAGGAGGCTGCAGGGGACTGTTGAACCTATCTCTAGGATAAGAGCACAAGGTGTTGACTATATTCTCTTTGTTTACTTTTTACTCTAAAATCTAAAAATGAAAAAATGAATCCCTATTTTCCTCTTTATTAAGAACCTTGCCTTCATTGTGCATGTTGGTGGTGCCACCTGCTCATTGCATGCATTCAAAGTGCAATGTAAATTATATTTTTAATCATTGATTGGGAAAATTGGGATGTTTGACTAAATACTGCTTCATTTTGCTATCATCCAAAACAGAACACATTTTTTTCCTCCTTTCCAAAAAATACATGAAGTTAATATTTGTTTTCTTTCCCTCAGGGGCCATTGCAAAGGCAGGTGGCATAAAGAATTTGGTGGATCTTGTATTGTATTGGTCTTCTGGCGGGAAAGGGTTTTGGTAAGCTACAAAATTTGATTTCCTGAGCTTGACCCATAAAACAATGAAACTAACAATGCTTTGTATCTTTAAGAGTTCTCTTTTCTGATAATAGATGCATGGGAAATCATTATAACGGATATATCGGCATATTTTTTGTCTCTTTTTCACACAAAAAATGTACAAATAAACTTCATAGTCTCAAATGATGTCTTGATGTAAGATGGATTTTCTCTACTTTTGTTTGAGAAATAGATATTAATTACTTTGTATAATATTCAATATATAAATAGATTTTGAAGAGAAATGTGAAGTAAGACAAACTATTTGAGTTCATTTTAGGGACACATTTTGAATAATGTGCCTATCATTACTCCTTTTAGGGTTTCAATCATCGAGGATGAGAGCCCCTTGTAAATTGGAGCAGGTTAATATGGTTGAAACCTAAGTTTTCTTATTTTTGTACCATGCTTGCTTTAAGGTGACTAGGCTACATGTGATGATTTTTTGAATGGTGTGAGTCCAAAAGTTTGAACTTGTTTTTGTGCATTGATGATTTCTACCATTGATTAATGGACATGTTTTTTATTTCCCCACTGCTTGTGTTTTCTTAGCAGAATTGGTTTAGCTTATATCTTCTTCTCATTTGTTGTTCATTTTAGGAACACTCTTTGTAGAATGTTCCTATCATTATTCCTTTCAGGCTCTGAATCATCAAGGATTGGAGCCCCTGTAAACTAGAGTAGGTCAAGATGGTTGAGACCTAGGGTTTCTTGTTTTTGTAGCGTGCTTGCTTTAAGGTGACAAAGCTACACGTGTGCATTTTTTGAATGGTTTGAGTCCAAAATTTTGAACTTGTTTTTGAGCAATGATGATTGCTACCATTGATCAGTGAACATGTTTTTTCAAGTGTTGCATTTGATCCATTTACAACTATTACCAAGTCTGATGCATTGATGCTTTCTGCAAATTCTTGAATCAAGGGGAGAGAACTTTGGATTTTATAACATTGTTTTGAAAGTAGTATCAATTGAGTGGTTTAAAAACTATATAGGGAAGAAAAGTACATAGAAGATGCTACAGTGATGCCAATTTTGAACATCAAGAAAGGAAACTTTACCTACAAAGGGAGGTTTCCCTATTTTCTCAATGAAAAGAGAATGAGGTTTGGAACGTATGTCAATTTACCGAAAAGCTAGATACTTTTACAAGAACACTCATGATGAAAAAAACTCCCTCAAAAGGATGTTAATGTTGCGAAGGAAAGGTTGTTCTATTTGAAAAAACGAGAACTGACTTTTAGTTCCACCATCTGGAATTCATCTAAGGACCCCCCCTCTACCACTAATTTATCATAATCAAATGAACCCTGGGTCACCTTCCCCGAATCCCCTCTACTTATAGATTCCTCTATCATGCACACACCTAGTTTCCTCATGAAATGGGGCATATAATTTTGAGCTTTGATACCATGCTATTACATTTACTGGTATCATTGTTATCTTGTGCAAAGGCTGGAAGAGCCATATAAATTTTCTCAAGTGTCATTAGAATTTCTTCCATATTAATACACCACATCATCATCCTTCCATATTAGCAGGATGTCGTTCTACACTTTCATGACCCTTCACATAGCCATCATTCCTTCCTTCACCAGAATATATTATGTGCTAGTGCATTCCCCAACCACCATAACACTATAATGGTAGTTGGAGATCTTAAAATTCAATGACCATGGCCTTTATAGAGCCATAATGCCTCCCCACAATAGAAATTTTATCCTCAATGCGTATTCCTTTTATTAGCCAAAAATTTTAGCCTATAGTTTGAAATCATGAATCGATGACTATTACATTAACCTATTGGTTTCTGTTGTCAACAATTCTCCTCGAGTCTCCTAGCAGTTGGGGGAAAGAGATTCCTTAATGACCCTCCCTAATGGGCCCTTTCCGGTAGTTGTTGGCTTATTAAATCCACCATATTCCTTTCCCTCCATATGATTCTTATTGGGTTGACATCACCTTAATGTCATGCCCATGAAAATAGTTTATTGGTTTCTATGTTTGCCTTGGAAAACACCTACGAGAAAATATTACTCGAGGGGGATATGACTATATTCACTTCCACAACATTGAATTTTTCAGTTTTATGACATCATGCTGATTTCCATAGCTACTGACTCTTTTAATTGACCTTTCCTCCTTGTTGATGTCACCATCTCATCAGGTCCAACTATCGACACTTGTTGATGGAGGGAGGAAAAATATTCCTCAAAGGGAAGTTTTTATGGAACTTCTTTGATGCCTTTATATACTTTAAACCCCTAAAAAAAATAAATTTTAAAGACTACATTGGGTCTAAAATCAAGGCCTCCTAGCACTTCAATTAATTTTTTACTCCTTGGCAAACTCCCTTTCCACATGGTCACCATTTTCTTTTCCATATGGCACTACTATGTCATTGCATGACCCCTATTTTGGGGCCATGTGTTGTTTTCTACTTCTTCCATGCATCCTCTACTAACTTCATGAATGAACATCATCCTTCCCATCAATATGGTATCATGCTTTTCCATCACCATTTATCATTGGTGTTTTCCATAAGCTAGGGGTAATGATTCTCTGAATGGAGTACCCAATTGGTAAACTCCACAATTTTTGAGGTAAACTTCAAAAACTTGACTAAAACCATTTTTCATTCATCATTGGGTTCAAGACCCAAATTTTTTCACAATTGATTGATTTATTTCTCATGTTTTTAGTGCAACTCATGTGCCATACAATTACCCCCTACTCCATCATGTTTCACTCCATGTCACATCCTAACACTAAGACCATGGCCACATATAAACCATATAGCACTACCATGCATCTTCATTCCTTGAAATTCCTCAATGCATTATCTCTAAAACTAACCAATCCCATCAAGAAATCTCACTAAAATAAAAAATATCAAATACCAATTATCACCCAAATATCACATTGGAGGAAGGGTAAGATAATACTTACACTTTCTCCACATCCTTAAGAATATTATCCTTACATAAGGGTCAATTGAACTGTTTACATGATCCACCTCATTAATCATACTATTATGGAGGGAAGGTTGGTTGATACTTCCTCTACATGAATCATGACCAAAGTTCCATTTTTGAGGAAGGGCTGGTTGACCATTCCTCTTCATCTGCATCATTGAGAGTACTATCCTAGAGGATGTATTACACAATTTTTTATGTGATCCACCTCCACAACAATATTATCCTAGATAAAGGTTTGGTAGACCCTTCCTTGACATAGATCATCACATAAAGACCATTTTGGAGGAGGGATAAACTAACCATTATACCTTTTCTATCTCCTTGAGAATGTTATCTTGGAAGATGGGTTGGTCAACTCTTCCATGTTATCCACCTCATTGATTGTACTATCTTAGGTGAAGGGTAAGTTGACCCTTAATTTATGTCAATCATGAGTAAAATCAATTATTGAGTAATGGTTGGATAACCTTTGATTTTAGAAAATGGTTGGATAACCTTTGATTTGAGACAATGGTTGGATAACCTTGGTTAAGTTACTGACAACTATTTTGGGAGAATTTAGAATAAGCCTCTTTGTGGACCATTTTCTTCTGATTTATGTTTCTTGATAAATTATTTATATTTTTTATCAATTGCATCCCATATTACGTTAAAAATTGATTACATATACATGCCGGAGGATTGAAGCATGTGTTATAATTTTGGTTTCTCCACTTCTACTTGTTGTTTACAATGAAAATACATGGCAATAATATGCTACTTTTGTTGTTTAGCAAGAAAATATATGGGAATAGAATGAAAATTTTGTTGTTTAGGAATGAAATGTTTGACACTAGAATGCTACTTTGTTCGAGACCACCATACATTTGTCCATGATTTTCAGCTTCACTTTCTAGAGAATTACAGTAGGCCCATTTGTGCACTGTTTTATTCTGGTCTATGTTTCTTGAATTTTTTTTAATATTTTAATTGAAAGGGCATCTTATATGGCATGAAAAAGGGATTCTCATGCACATTTTAGAGGACATAAATGAAAATTTCCCTGTTCATTGGATATATTATCTCTATGTTTCTAAAAAATAGCTATTATGAAAATTACTCTGCCTATAAAAGAAAGGGAACCCAACATAATCACCCTAGTTCCCACTCAAAGACTACATCCAAATATAATATGAAGTAGCAACTACTGTTGGGTTGAGTGGCTTATTTTCCTCTTGTAAAGTGAATTACGTAGTGATTCCATTCTATAAGGAGGAAATAGAAGCTAATTTGATTGCATGCCACATTCTCATATCGCCCTGCTAGATTATTCACTTAGCCTAAAAAAAACTTGTTTCCAATGAAGGGGAGCAACAAAGGAAAAGACAAGACTATGTTCAACTATATTCATGAAAATTTCCCTTTATATATAAGGAGAGCCAGCATATTCACCTTTGTCCCATCTAGAAAACTATCTCTATCTTTATGACAAAATAACCATCCTTGTTAAAAAATGGATAGCCAAATTGTTGAGATTGCAACAAGATGATGAGCTTAGTGGAAAGAAGTCACCTTCACTAAGTGGGCCCGCAGGCTATTTTTGGCGCAAGTCTATTTTTAGACTATGTCTATTTTTAGACATGTCGATCATATTCTATGAGTTGCGGGATGCTATTTGTGGATGGTTGGTCAAGTTGGAAAAATAAATGGACTTCTATTTTTAGACATATTAGGCGGAGTCTATTTTTAGATTGCCAGTCTAAAAATAGATATGTCGAATATTATTAGCTCTTAATAATATTTGGACTCTAAACATTATCTTATTCTCCTGGCACACTTCAGTTAATTGCACAGAGGTGGCACAACAACTGACAGAATGAATTACGCTATTCTTGAGGGTTTAGTGGAGCTATTGCATGGAGACTTCAGTTAGAACTCATGTGACAGAGTTTGGTGGAGTTATTGAAGTAGTTGGTGGAGTTGTGTTCAATTTAACTGAGTTAAACATATTTGAGCTAGTTGTATCTAGTATAACTGATTGATACACTAGTCAGAGTGGTGTGAATTAATTATTAATTAATTCACTAATTATTAGCTCATTAATCAACTAAAGAATATATCAGTTAACTACAGTGCATGGACAGTTTCAGTGGAGACCAGTGAAGAGGTAGGTGAAAGAGCAGTGTGACTATGAATTGTGACTATAGTGTTGCATGATTTGCAACACACAGTGGTTGGAGATGCCAATTAGGATTGCGTGAGCAAGGCTGGTTCAATTCGAGTTCGGTCGAGCCGTTCTTTAGCGGTGATTGCGCAGTAGAGGCAGGCTATCAAGTGGTAGAGATTGGAGCATGTGTTTTGCTAGATCTAGCTTGATTAGTGTGTAGCAAGTGGAGATTATACTGAGAGCTTGTGAGGAGCTTTGTATGATGATTGTTACATGATCTCTATGACATATATAATATATAGATAGTTGGGGGTTTTCAGCTTTAAGCTTTCCCATTACATATTGTGTTCATATGTGTGAATTTTTATGGTTTTAATGTGTGCATGCAATTGATTTTATTTCCGCAATTAATGATCAATGGTAGAAGAGATTTTGTATTGTGCATGAAGTCAAATAGTGTGTGATCAGGAGAATATTGGATGTATAACATATCAGTTATATAAATTTCTACATGGTATCAGAGTGATATTGATCATTGGAGCAATTGAAAAACATTGAAGTGGTTGAGTTTTGTGTTGGTGGAATTCAAATTTGCAGCAGTGTTTTCTTGGTGTCGAAGTTGAGATGTCTTTCAACGGATTGTGATTGGAGTATGCCCTTGAGGGTAGCTCGAATTATATTGCATGGAAGGATAGGATGGAGGCGGTGCTGGATGAAAATGGGTTGAAGGAGTTCATAGTGAAAAAATTCCAAAACTTGCATCTAGCGATGCTGCCACACTTGACGCATGGCAAAAGAAGACAGCAAAGTGTCGAAGGATTCTGTTGGAAGGTGTGAAGGATCACATAGTGTCCAGCCTTCATGGTAAAGCTTCTCCATTCTTGATGTGGAAAGCTTTGACAGATTTGTTTCGAAGCAAGAGCAACCAAAGGAAGTTGGCACTCAAGGATAAACTCAGGAACATAAAAATGGAGAAAGGCGACAGTATACCCAAGTACCTCACAAAGTTTTTCCAGTGCGGGGATGAGCTGGGAAGTGTGGGGGTTACTGTAGATGACGAGGAATTGGTGAGATTGGCTCTCCTTGGCCTTCTAAATAGTTGGTATTCCTATCAGGATTCTGTCAATGGTCGGGAGAAATTGCCAGGATGGGAGCGACTTTGGTCGGATCTTGTGCAAGAAGAGATAAGGTGGAATATCAGGGATGTATCTTCATCGAAGAGGGCAGATGAAGAAAATTGTGCTTTGGCTGCCAAAGCAAGGAAGGGGAAGAGTAAGAAGAATGCTTCTCAATCCGGTGCGAAAGGCAAGAAGCAGGACATGTCCAAGGTGAAGTGCTTTCACTGTCACCAACACAGACACTACGCCACAAATTTTCCACAGAAGAAGAAAAATAAGCAGGCTGGTGGATCTGCAGCTGGAGAGGCCTTAGCCTTGCAGTTTGAGCTGGATTTTTTGCTGATCGCATGCTTGGTCTCAAGTGTGATGGGTTTAGTGTGGTTTCTTGACAGTGGTGCGTCTTCTCATATGACCGGAGACAAAGATTTGTTTACTGATCTGGATGAGAAATATCTTGGAGTTCACATCAAGATGGGTGATGATGGTAGATACAGTGCGACCGATATCGGTAGCATTTCCTTTGAGAGGGATTCTGGTAAACCCTTCGTATTGAAGGAAGTGATGCATGTTCCAGGATTGAAGAAGAATCTGATCTCGGTGGCCATGTTAGAAGACAAGGGATATGATGTTGTCTTTAGAAAGGGAAAGGCTTTCCTGTGCAGTAAGGCAACTAGTGAAACCCGGAGGATAGGGGTTTGAGTTAAGAACCTTTATCAATTGTAGGTAGATGGATGCATAGAAATGGCAGGCAAGGAAGAAGGAGTGGTGAGCCGGGATGAGGGTGAGCTATGGCACATGAGATTGGGCCATCTTCACCATGGTGCTTTGAAAATTTGCAGCAGATTTCTACCGGGCTTCCCAAAGGTACACTTGCGCATTCAGATCAGTGCAAGGGATGTACTTTGGGAAAATTTGTGAAAGCCACCTTTCACGAGAAGGATAGTCATGCCATGACGATCCTTGAGAGAATTCACACGAATGTGTGTGGACCTTTCTCGGTAACCCATTGTGTACAGTACTATGTGATATTTGTTGATGATTTTTCTTGTAAGTGATGGATCTTCTTCATGTAGAAGAAGAGCGAGACATACTCAAAGTTCTATGAGTTCAAGGCACTGGTTGAGAAAGAATCAAGGAAGCAGGTGAAGGCTCTTAGGAGCGAAAATGGTGGTAAATTCAAGGAATTTTGCAACACAGAAGGAATTCGAAGAGAGCTCATAGCGCCTCATAAACCACAACAGAATGGGGTTTCTGAGCGAAAGAACATAACAATCGTGGGTGCTGCACGGGCGATGTTGCATGATCAAGGCCTTCCCATAAAATTGTGGTTTGAGGCATACAATACTGCGGTTTATGTGAAAAACCTTTGTCCTCACAGGATACTTGGCATGAGTACACCCGAGGAGGCGTTTTCTGGTAAGAGGCCTGATATTTCCCATTTGAGGATTTTTGCTTCACCTGTTTACATTCATGTGATGAAGGATGCCAGGAAGAAGCTGGAGCCAATCACAGAGGTTGGGATATTTTTGGGGTACACTGATACACCCCACAACTATCATGTGTATTTGCCAGACAGTCGGAAGACTGTTGTGCGACGGGATATCAAATTTCATGAGGAGAAAGCCATGAAGTGTTCGCTTGAGAGGAAGCCACACTTGCATGCATATGAAGAGCTATTAGCTCCTAAGGATGAGCCTCAGGATGTGGATCAGCCACAATAGGAGGTTCATGGAGTGGAAGAAACCACTCATGCAACGCCAACCATCAGAGGGCGGAAGCGCACTACAAAAGCTGAGCGACTGAATCTTGATGCAGAGAAGATTGTAGGAGCACCTACATCACATCGCAGACAGAGACAGTCACCTGACCAATATATTGGATACATGGCTCTGATGAGCAAGTGTATCGTGACAAAACCATCCTCTTTTGAGGAAGCTGTGGAGGACCTTGCATGGGTAGATGCCATGGTGGAAGAGTATGATTCGATTGTCAGAAACAGTGCATGGGAGATTGTCCCAAGGCTGGAAGGGAAATCATTGGTAGGTTCGAGATGGATCTACAAAGTGAAGCAAGTACCGAGGCTGATATCGAGAAGTATAAGGCAAGATTTGTTGCCCGAGGTTTCCCACGCATTGAGGGGATCGATTATGAGGAAACCTTTGCACCTATCGCAAGCTATTATTCCATACGGATGATTTTTTTCTCTCTCAAATACGTATGGGGTGGTACATTCCCATCGGATGGATGTGAAGACTACGTTCCTCAATGGATCCATTGAGGAGGTGTACATGAAGCAGCCTGAAGGTTTCGAAATCTTCAGCAACGAGTCACATGTGTGCAGGCTCAAGAGAGTGTTGAATGGGCTGAAGCAAGCACCTCGTGCTTGGTACACATGGATAGACAGTTATTTCACCGATCTTAGATTCATCAAGAGTGAGGCGGATTCGAACCTATACCAGATTGTGGTGGAGGGTAAGTTGTTGATCATTTTAATTTATGTAGATGATTTGATACTGACAGGTGATGAACAGTTGATACTCTCATGCAAGGCTGATCTTGCAAAGGATTTTGAGATGAAGGACTTGGGCCTCCTTCATTATTTCCTCGGATTGGAAATTTGGTAGTGCAGTGATGGATTGTTTGTGTCTCAAGGCAAGTATACCCAGGAGATATTGGAGAAGTTCAACATTCAAGGCTACAAACCTATCGACACTCCTCTTCCTGGTGGTTGGAGGAAAGAGGATGCTACATCGGCAGAGGTAGTGGATGCCACTGTTTACTGATAGTTGGTTGGTTCACTCATGTATCTAGTCAATACACGATCAGACATATGCTATGTTGTTAACCAGCTTTCAAAAGCTATGGTTAAGCCTACCAAGCTCTTTTGGAAGGTGGGGAAGCATGTATTGAGATATCTTAGAGGCACATCAGGATATGGATTATGGTACAGACAGTTGGATGAGGTGAAGCTATGTGGCTTCACAGATGCAGATTGGGTAGGGAGTCCAATGGACAGAAAGAGCACATTTGGAGGGATTTTCAGTATCGGTTCGACAACATTTTCTTTGTACAGCAGGATGTAGAGATCCGTGGCACTCAGTTCAGCAGAGGCCAAGTATATGGTAGCAAGTTTGGCTGCATGCGAGGCTATATGGATGAGGAAGATCCTGGTTGGGTTGTTCGGTTCACACTTAGATCCTACTGTGATATATTGTGATAATCAGAGTTGCATCAAACTCTCGGTTAATCCAGTATTTCATGATAGATCTAAACACATTGACATCCGGTATCATTATATCAGAGATTGTGTGCAACGGAAGATCATGTTACTTTCATACATTCCCACGGAGGATCAGGATGTTGATATCTTAACGAAGGCGCCCACCAGGAAAAAATTCGAATACCATAGAGGTAGGATCGGGGTGGCAGATAATCCCTATCTTGTTGAGAGGGAGTGTTGAGATTGCAACAAGATGATGAGCTTAGTGGAAAGAAGTCGCCTTCACTAAGTGGGCCCGCAGGCTATTTTTGGCGTAAGTCTATTTTTAGACTATGTCTATTTTTAGATATGTCGATCATATTCTATGAGTTGCAGGATGCTATTTGTGGATGGTTGGTCAAGTTGGAAAAATAGATGGACTTCTATTTTTAGACATATTGTGCGGAATCTATTTTTATATTTCCAGTCTAAAAATAGATATGTCGAATATTATTAGCTCTTAATAATATTTGGACTATAAACATTATCTTATCCTCTTGGAGCACTTCAGTTAAGTGCACATATGTGGCACAAGAGCTGACAGAAGGAATTACGCTATTCCTGAGGGTTAAGTGGAGCTATTGCATGGGTACTTCAGTTGGAACTCATGTGATAGAGTTTGGTGGAGTTATTGAAGTAGTTGGTGGAGTTGTGTTCAGTTTAACTGAGTTAAACATAGTTGAGCTAGTTGTATCTAGTCTAGCTAATTGATACACTAGTGAGAGTAGTGTGAATTAACTATTAATTAATTCACTAATTATTAGTTCATTAATCAACTAAACAATACATCAGTTAACTACAGTGCATGGACAGTTTCAGTGGAGACCAGTGAAGAGGTAGGTGAAAGAGCAGTGTGACTATCAGTTGTGACTATAGTGTTGCATGATTTGCAACACACAGTGTTTGGATATTCCAATGAGGATTGCGTGATCAAGGCTGGACCAATTTGATTTCATTCAGAGCCATTCTTCAGTAGTGATTTCGCAGTAGAGGCAGGCTAGCAGGTGGTAGAGATTGGAGCATGTGTTTTGCTAGATTGGACCTGATTAGTGTGTAGCAATTGGAGATTGTACTGAGAGCTTGTGAGGAGCTTTGTATAATGATTGTTACATGATCTCTATGAAATATATTATACAAATATTTGGGGGTTTTCAGCTTTAAGATTTCCCATAAATTACTGTGTTCATATGTGTGAATGTTTATGGTTTTAATGTGTGCATGCAATTGATTTTATTTCCGAAATTAATGATCAATGGTAGAAGAGATTTTTTGTTGTGCATGAAGTCAAATAGTGTGTGATCAGGAAAATATCGGATGTATAACATATCAGTTATATAAATTTCTACACAAATATTATCCAAATGGCTTATTTGACTCTTGCAAAGCTGGCAATGTGACAATGTCTATTCTAGAAGAAGGAAATGCTAGCTAATCTGAATGCATTCCATATTTTCCTACCCACTTTCCAAATCATCATTTTTCTTCTAACAAGCCCCATGCCAGTCAGTTGAACCAACAAGAAAAGAATGTTTTCAACTATTATCTAGTTTTTAAACATCTCAACAACCTTGCATTACCACATTGCATGCTTAGCTGTTACAAAGTAAACAAAAACCTCAATAAATATAGCTCAATGAAGACGATTGTTAACTGCTATGAAATTTTGAAGGACCAGACACCCAAGAACTTGAATTTTAGAAGTGAGAGATGCCTTCACATCTCTGAATACATCCTAGTTCATGATCAAGAACATTACATTTCCAATTGAGGTGATCGGATATTGATCAACATGGCCCAACCTTATCACAAAAGTTAATTTTCTTGGTAATCAATGGATAGGATTCATGTAAAATCATCTCCAATTCTTCCAAATAGGTCTATATGAATCACAATTTAACATAAGAAAACACTCATCAAGAATCATCTGGTACAATGCCATGAATGCATAATGACCAACAACTTGAAGGTTGTGAGCACATTTAATATCGCATGAAGATAACCATTCTCTTTTACATTAATCTCACATCAATCCTTGATGAAAAGGGTATTTTGGCATGTCACCTACAAATGAAGGTAGAAATAAAACCCCACCTGTCAGCTTTCCATTAAAGAAGGTCCAAATTGAACATGCAACCATACCAATCTTGATGACAGTCCAAATAATCCTAATGTAACTGGAAATGAGTTTCCATGCCTGCGATGTCCCCGCTTGAGGACTACACAAACCACAAATATTAAAAACAATAGTTGTGCCTACTAATAACTATATCATAGAGGCCAAAATGGTCAAGTATACATCGTATATGTATAGGATTAATTGAGATTGAGTCATTTTTCTATTTAGATTGATACCTTTTCTTTGATCTTAGGCTGGAACACTATTCATCCCTGACGTAAGTTTAAGAGCATGATTATTGATGGTTGAACTTGAAAATGTAGTATGAGTTTCAATTTATTATATATATCTTCAATATATGTTTACAATGTACAATTTACATGTATATCATTCTCCTACTATCATCAGATTGTTGTAACTAGAAATCATGAGTTGAATGGATTAGCTAATTTCTATCCAATGGCCATGAAGAAGAAAATGCCATATTGTTGAATTAAAGTGAATTTTTCATCTTGCTTTCATGAGGTGTTCTTCTTGTTGGTAAAGATACTTCCCATCTAATTTTCAACCATGATTACAGTCATTATGGGGTCCAATGGTGATCGAAGGTTGTTAAATCCCCACTTCTATATCTTCAGAAGATTTGGATGTAAAGAACTATGCAAATTGCCATTCCTTTTCATGCACAATATGTAATGCAAAAAAATTTGATTTTACATTGGGGATATTTCAGCCCTAAGATTACATTTGTTCATCAATTATTAGTCTATTATTGGAGAGTCAACATATTATCTTTATAGCGGTCCAAAGAGGGAGTAAAATTTTAGTTTTAATTTTTAATCATTTGGAAAGGATTTTGCCTCATATTTGTGATTTTTGGTTGGTAAATTTGATTGAGTATATGTTGCTACTTTGATTGGCAATCACAACATTGACTAGCTGGCATCTTCTGGTTACGCTCTGTTCTCTACATATATCATTATGGTTGAAATTTTTTGAACATAAAACATTTGATGCATGGGATGTAATGGGATTTGGTATTTTGAATGGTATCTCTATTGGACCTCTGAACCTATGTTTTAATTTTAACTCTGTTGGATTCTATCAGGTATATTGAAGCAATGTAGATTATTGTCATGTTTCAATCTTGCAAGACCATTTCCTTAAGTTTTTCCAGATTTTAGCTTTTTTCATGAGATTTAAATTAATGAGATTGCATTTGTGTTTCTTTAGATGACCAAGTTGGGAATTATTCCTCGTACCATTCTTTTGGAAACGCTCTTTCTTCCAAAAGGATTTCAAGTGAGTGTAAAATTGTTACTCCTATAACTTGTTGCATCCAAGCTGAATAAGCATGATGATTTTATGATTATAATTCTTATGAATTTAATGTTTGAATCCTATTGTTGTCTTTGTAATCATTGCAAAGAGTGGTAGGCATAAACTATTTGAATTCTTATGATGTAATATACCAGATTCTTAATTTCAAGTTGTGTCTGAGATTCTGATTAGATCATTATGCAGTGGTCGAAGGGTGAGTATGCTTTATATTAGCTTTTGAAATGGTGTTGGGCCTTGATGTTACAATATGTAGGAATGTTAGGTCCATTCCATTATGCCTTTGCAAGCTATTTTACAAGAGGCTAACGGTAAATATACATTCATTCAGGCTATTGCACGTTGGGAACAAAAATAAGGACTAAGAAATCTCTAGAAGGTTTAAAAGTTATCTGATGTATGGAACAAATTCCATAAGCATTAAAATATTATGTAGAGAGATTATGTAGTTTGAGTGTGGAAAATGTGAAGTTTTTATTAATTTCATTTACATTTTGTTTTCGAAAAAGGGACTCTCTGAAAAATTGAAAATCGATATTATTTATCTTCAGGATCTTAAAAAATAAACCTACTATTATAGTAAGAGTAGTATCTTTGGTGAGACAAACCATTGTGCTCTTAAACCAATACATATAGCAGGGTTTCCTCCAATTTGTTTACAATGCTGAGATTGTTGCAGCTTTTGTGAGAACATCCATAGCCGAGGGTGCTCAAGCATGAAATAAAATAGTTATTGTACACCAAAGCCATGAAATTGAAATAATTATACACAGATTTCCACATCTAATAACCATTTTATTAGGGTCAGGAGATAAATATAGAGGGGTGAGATATACACAGATGTATATACTATATTGTTCCAAAAAAATAATTGCAGATGGCCATGGTGCAAAGGCACATTTACTCATCATGGACAGGCTCATTGAATCCACTGATATTCAAGAAAGTTACCTTCGTCGAGTTCTCATTTCTACTATTTTCCTCTCCAAGTTCTCTTTGCATGTCCCTGTTGATGTCTTCACTACAGTCTCCATTTATTTTAATGGGCTGCCCTTGGAAGGATGACCATCACAATGGTTTGTTTTCCCTTCCAATTTTGTGGAAGAGACAAAATAAATAAAATAAAGCATTCATGGTAACTAATGTACACCAGAGCCATGAAATTGAAACAATTATACAAAGATTTCCACATTTAATGACCATTTTAGTAGGCTTAGGAGATAAATATAGAGGGGTGGGCTATACACAGATGTATATTTTTGCAAAAAATAATTGCAGATGAACATGGTGCATAGGCACATTCACTCATCATGGACATGCTCATTGACTCCGCTGATATTCAAGCAGGTTGCCCCATTCGAGCTCTCATTTCTACTATTGTCCTCTCCAAGTTCTCCTTGCATCTCCCTATTGATGTCTTCACTACAGTCTTCATTTATTTTAATGGGTTTCCCTTGGAAGTCTGACCATCATAATGGTTTGGTTTCCTTTCCAATTTTGTAGAAGAGATAAAATAAAATAAAACAAAGCATTCATACTAATTACAAATTTTAAAAATATTTTAGGTGAGGATCCAAATAAGATAATATTTCCTTTTCTACCATACTTCAGATATGAATGTGAGGTGAAACGAAACTCAATTTGAAGTTGTACTTAAAGAGTCTTACACATCATGGTCCACGTACCCTGATTTAGATTGATATTTCCATCTAATAGTTGTCACCTTTCAGGAAGTTCCTTCCCTATTTAATGATTTATGGTGATGTGGATATAAATAATGAGACTTGTCCATGTGAAATCACTCCTAGCACTCCTATTTCTTCTTCTTTCTATAATAATTTTCTTTGATATCCATTATAAAGCTTTTTGTTTGTGCTGATAGTGATTGCAGGCTAAATTCTTTGATATTATTATATTGTCCTATATTTTGTAGCCAGAAAATCCAGTTTTCACTTGTGATCCTTTTGGTGGGTGTTGGAATTGCTATTTTCATTGACTTGTAGCTCAATCTTCTAGGATCAGTCTTATCTCTTCTTGCAATAGTGACGACATGCATTGCACAAATTGTATCCTTATCACTTTAGCATTTTCTATATATTGTTAATTTTTTTTTAATTTATTTTCTGTATTTTCAATTTTGATGTTCCATAAAATTGTGTTCATGTCTTGTTCATATCTTTGAATGCATACTATAAACATCATGTTATACACATTTTATTAGAGAAATTATATATATTTTGTAGCTTTTAGAAATGCATTGTTATTTGTTTCTTGCTTCAAAATATTTGAACCCTTTTTGACGATTGCTCTATTTTCCCATCCCACTCTGTATTTCAGTGCTAGTTTCCCTTTGCTTCATGTGCACCTTGTTGAGAATTAGGTAGGGCAAGAGTTAATGAAAATGATCTTACATGATAACTGTTTGTGTTACTTCTTTACTTATTATCTTCAGTCATTATTATGATTACGTTCAATACATGAAACAACTATCCAAACAATAACATCAATGACACAATAGTTAAGCTCCAAGACAAGGCTAAAACCCCTCCTCTTGAGGGGAAAACCTGCAAATATCTTCTTATAGATTCTTCACCTGATGAGTACAGAGACCATGACAAAACCTTGACCTAAACTACCTCTCCTAGACCAAGACATAATCATCCTCCTTTATTGGACAATGATGTAAATTTAAATTTATATTAGAGATCTATGAATCTATTGCTTCCATCTCTTCCATCACCATTTAAGAAAATTTGAAGGATAATAATTTTAGAATTCTGTGCTCTAATGCCAAATTTTGTTAGAACTTCCAATTTAGAATTGTGTGTTCAATCAATGCATGAAGTAACCATATATGTTTTTTTTTCCATAAATTTGAAAACATGCAACCCAACTTGCATGTTTTGAGTGATAAAACAAAATACTGGAGCTTACTAGTAATATTCTTACATGAGTATGCACCTAATCCTCTCTAAGCTTGAACATTTGCCCATATTATAGTCTTGCAAATAAGGTACATAAGCTCGTCTTTGCTGATGGAATGCTAGTCTTCATTAATTCTAAGTAAGTTCATCATATGTTCCAATAATCTACTTTCTCATTATAATTCCACAGATAAAATAGAAGGCACAAAAGGAACATAAAATAATATGAATTGTACTCTTACGTGGCTTGCAAAGATGCATTAACTAGTAATCCGTGGTATAGAATTTAACTTTGGGTGCTTTTATATGATAATGGACTTCAAACATGGGTGACTGAAAGGAAGGTGGCGATCAAAACAATGATCTTATGTGATTTAATTAAATTTAGGTTTGAGACCCAAATCATTACAGAAATAAAGTCTCTCACATAACAAGGGATTAAGTTTGATGGTGTCTTCATTATTTGTGATGTTGATGCTAATTGTTTCTAAAGATGAATTGCTTTTCCTTCCTTTTGTTAATTGGAAGATTTATTGTGCAAATATTATATGTTCATTTGGTTGTTTGTCTGATTAAATGAGGTTTCTTGTATTTTGTTTGGAGCAATATTTTTAGGAGAGATGTAAATGTATCTCAGTTATAGGGGCTTTGTGTTATCATTCTAATCACTTGCATTAGTTTTTATCTCTTTAATTTTTAGGTCGTGGAAGCTAGTGTTTAACCTAGTGGCCTAATTACATGCCAAGAATATGCTCATTGGTTAATTTCTTCTAGTTCCATTTTTGATAGGTTCAAAACTGTTACTTGAATATACTGTAAAGATATATTTGGTTATTGTTGTAGACATAAGGAACATATAAGAGGCATTCTGTTATCTATCCTGTTACCATAAATATAAGTTAAACTAATGATGTATTTTATTTGATAGAAATATAGCATCAAAATTTTCTCTAGCAATGCTCATTGATAATGTCACAGAACTTGATTTTGATGATGTTACACCAGAAGATCCCGACTTCCCATACATTCAAGGTTAGCATATTTTTTATTCAAATTTATTTGTTGGATTGACTTTGATTCTCTTTTAATAATATCTAAGTGATTTCCAACAACATCATCAAGCTATTTTGTAGGATATTTGTAGCATATTTCTTAATATTTCCAGACTGATAAAAATCCATAACTAGAGGAAACTTCAATAGCTAGAAAGTTTTCATCAAAGCAACAACCATGGTCTAATAATCAAATCATAAGCAGTCTTAAAAATATAGCAATTCTTGTACATCGTGAAAGGTAATATAAGAAACACATGTTAGTTGAGTTTATTAAGTTAAACTATAGGACTAAAATATTAGGTTTTAACTATTATTTTCTAATAAATCTCAATAAAAGAGGCTTATGCTAATTAGCCTCATATTATTTAATAAGTACAAAGTGTGTTTCATGTTTCCTATCCCGTAAATCCTAATAGCCCTCCCTTGAATCCTATAATTCTGATCCCACTCAATGATATAATCCTG
Source organism: Pinus albicaulis (assembly GCA_034641835.2). Lineage (NCBI taxonomy): Eukaryota > Viridiplantae > Streptophyta > Pinopsida > Pinales > Pinaceae > Pinus > Pinus albicaulis. Next base: position 492,035,136 of record CM076576.1, read on the forward strand.
ACGAAATATCAAATCACTCATACAATATTTAATATTTTATGTAATCATTATATGATAAACCATTCCTAGCACTACCCATCATTTCTTTAGGCATATCATAATTCACCACTTTTCTCAATCTATTTCTACCAAAGCTATTTTAATGTCCCTGAGCCATACCATAACCATCCCTATAGAAGTTGTCTAAATATATATTATAAATCTTGGAAATTCTTAGCACTTGCAATGGGTGTTGTCATTTGCTTCAAACCAATGGGTGAAAAATTCTTGGAGGCTTACCCTCATTGCAGGAAAAAATTGAAAAGGGTTGGATGGATGACCTTCTTTGAAAAATTTCAAGGCTATGAGTTAGAAGTGATAAGGGAATTTTCAAGAGACTTTGATGGAGTTGAAGCAGAAATAGGGGACATGAGACTAAAGGTGACCTGTTCATTCCTAACTTAAGCTACAAGACTTCCAAGAACTAAGGAAAACTAGTTTAAATGCCAACGGCTTAGAGATTATTTGTGGATAACCTTACTCAAGAACCCTAGTATGGACATTTCAATTTGGAAAAAGGGAACACCTGTATCAAACTTCAAGAGGAAGTGAAGGAGTCAATTGTTTATTCTCCAAAAATCCATTACTTGTGAATGCAGGTATGTCACAATTCTTTTCTATCATATTAGACCTTTGATGCACTTCTTAAAGGGAAAATAGATAAATTTGGCCTACTATAAGATTAATAGTCTTAGAAAAAATACATTCAATGTTCAAAGTAATTATAGGAATATAAATATATCTCTATACCATTTTTGGTTAGTCAAGGTTCTCGTTGAGGCAAGCTGAAATATTCAAAATGATAATTGGGAAATTTCCTTGGGAAGAAATCACTTCAAAGAAGTATTAGAAGATGAGGAGAATATTGATCCAAAGAGGAAAAGAATAATAGGTATGGTTTCAAATTTAATCCATAACCCTCAGGAAGAAAATATAGAAGCCGAGGAAACGAAAGCATAGGAGAAAAATGAGACTAAACCTACAAATATAGAAGATTATCATGGAGAGCTAGAGGATATCACAATTATGGAAGCCAAAGATGTTTCTAAGACTGGAAAAATCCTAATCTCATAATATGTTGACAAAAGAGGGATATAAAGGACAAAAGAGAAGCAAATTAATAGGTCAAATCAAAAAAATGAAAATCAAAGGAAGACGATTTCAAAATTAGGGAGACAAGCCAGTGTTCTCTTTGACCAATAAATATAGCAGGGTTTCCTACACTATGTTTACAAGAATGAGATTGTTGTAGCTTTCGTGAGAACATCCATAGACGATGGTGTTCAAGCATGAAATCAACTAATTAATGTACACCAGACCCATGAAATTGAAACAATTATACATACATTTACACATTTAATGACCATTTTATAAGGCTCAAGAGATAAATATAGAGGGTTGAGATATACATAGATGTATATACTATAATGTTCCAAAAAAATAATTGCATATGGTCATGTTGCATAGGCACATTCACTCATCATGGGCAGGCTCATTGAATCCACGAATATTCAAGTAGGTTTCCCTCTTCGAGCTCTCATTTCTACTATTTTCCTCTCCAAGTTCTCCTTGCATCTCCCCGTTGATGTCTTCACTACAGTATTCATTTATTTTAATCGGATTCCCTTGGAAGGCTTACCATCACAATGGTTCATTTTTTGTTCCAATTTTGCGGAAGAGATAAAATAAAATAAAAAAAAAGCATTCATGCTAATTAATGTACACCAAAGCCATGAAATTGAAACATTATACAAAGTTTTCCACATTTAATGACCATTTTATTAGGCTCAAGAGATAAATATAGAGGGGTTAGCTATACACAGATGTATATTGTTCCAAAAAAATAATTGTAAATGGCCATGGTGTAGAGGCACATTCACTCATCATGGACAGGCTCATTGACTCCATTGATATTCAAGCAGGTTGCCCTCTTTGAGCTCTCATTTCTACTATTTTCCTCTCCAATTTTTCCTTGCATCTCCCTATTGATGTCTTCACTGTAGTCTTCATTTTCTTTTAATGGGCTACCCTTGGAAGGCTGACCATCACAATGGTTTTTTTTCCCTTCCAATTTTGCAGAAGAGAAAAAATAAAATAAAACAAAGAATTCATACTAATTACAAGTTTTAAAAATATTTTAGGTGAGGATCCAAATCAGATCATATTTCCTTTTCTACCATACTTCAGATATGAATGTGATGTCATATTCGGTAATTAGGCTCTAAGCCAAGGCTAAAACCCCTCCTCTTGAGGGGAAAACCCACAAATATCTTCTTATAGATTCTTGACTTGATGAGTACAAAGACCATGACAAAACCTTGAACTAAATTGCCTCTCCTAGACCAAGACATATTCATCCTCCTTTAATGGACATTGATGTAAATTTCAATTTATATTAGAGATTTGTGAATCTATTTCTTCCATCTCTTCCATCACTATTTAAGAAAATTTGAAGGGTACGCATTTTAGAATTCTGTGCTCTAATGCCAAATTTTGTTAGAACTTATGATTTAGAATTGTATGTTCAATCAATGCATGAAGTAACGATTCGGGTTGTTTTTCCCATAAATTTGAAAACATGCAACTTGACTTGCATGTTTTGAGTGATAAAAAAAATATTGGAGCTTACTAGTAATATGCTTATATGAGTATCCACCTAATCCTCTCTAAGCTTGAACACTCCTAATCCTCTCTAAGATTGAACATTTTCCCATATTCTGGTCTCGCAAATAAGATACATAAGCTCATATTTGCTTATGGAATGTTAGTCTTCATTAATTCTAAGTAAGTTCATCATGTGGTTCAATAATCAATTTTCTCATTATAATGCCACATATAAAATAAAAGGCACAAAAGGAACATAAAATACTTTGAATTGTACTCTTATGTGGCTTGCAAAGATGCATTAACTAGTAATCTGTGGTACAAAGATATGAACTTCTTGTAAATTAATGACATTAGAATTTAACTTTGGGTGCTTTTATATGATAATGGCCTTCAAACATGGGTGACTGAAAGGAAGGTGGCAATCAAAACAATGATCTTATGTGATTTAATTAAATTAAGGTTTGAGACGCAAATCATTATAGAAATAAAGTCTCTCACATAAGAAGGGATTAAGTTTGATGGTGTATTCATTTGTGATGTTGATGATGATTGTTTCTAAAGTTGAATTTTTTTTCCTTCCTTTTTGGTAATTGGAAGAGTTCTTATGCAAATATTATATGTTCATTTGGTTGTTTGTCTAATTAAATGAGGTTTCTTGTATTTTGGCTGGAGCAATATTTGTAGGAGAGATGTAAATGTATCTTAGTTATGGGGGCTTTGTGTGATCATTCTAATCACTTGCATCCATTTTTATCTCTTTAATTTTAAGGTTGTGGAAGCTGGTGTCACTAGAAAATTTGGCCCAATTTCCGACAGCCAAATCGTCACTATTCCGACACATAGTCGTCGCAAGAGCGACAGTTCGAGGACGGGAAAAACGTGGTTTGTCATGCCGTCGCAATTCCGACGCATTTACAAAGTGTCGCACTACCGACACTTTTTCCATCGCTTCCAAACATGCGTCGCTCTTCCGACGTTTGTAAAGTGTCGCCATTCCGACAAAATTTGGTCCGACGTTTTTAACGTCGCTCTTCCGACGTTTGTAAAGTGTCGCCATTCCGACAAAATGTCGTCCGACGTTTTGAATGTCACTCTTTCGACGTCTTTATACTGTCGCTCTTCCGACGTGTCTAAACTTTCGCAATTTCGATGCCGTACAAAAGTGTTAGAAGACCGACGTATTGCAAAAGTGTCACAAGACCGACACTTTCCAGAAGCATCGCAATATGGACGCCAGGAAGAACTGTCACAATTCCAACGAAATGTGGTCTGAAATATTGAACGTCGCCCTTTCGACGTCTTTGTGTTGTTGCTCCTCCAACGTTTCTAGAGCTGTCGCAATATCGACGGATGTCACAAGACCGACGAAAATGGAAATCGTTCAAAACGTCAGAAGAGTGATGCTTACAAGGTGTCGGTATACCGATGGTGGTTTCAATTTAAAAAAAAAAAGTGAAACTTTAAAATAGGACAGTAAATCTCCAATATTTTTTATCACAATAATAAATCAATGATCAGTGATCACGTCAAATTTTCCTCGTAGCGTGACGGGTCTAATAAATTTTATTGTAAAGGTTGCTGGCTAGTGACAACTGCATCATTAAAAGAAATGCATTAAAGAAAATTAATGAGGCTGCGAACTCCAAGCCAACTGTCAACAACCCTGATAATTTTCCTTACCAACTTCCAAGTTGTGAGTCGGGCTTCAAACTCCAGAGCTAAGAATTTTCTTTTCATCTTGTTGGAGAAGAGAACTGCAACCTGCAGCAAAAGAGCAATTCCTCAGTCTCACTACTCAGGACTCGGAGTCATTCCTTGCTAACACGGTATGTGGAAATTTTGATAAGATAACTTTCTTCACCCTCGTTTTTACTAAATTTATTCTTTTGAAAAGGGCATGGTTCCATTTCAGAAATTTTCAACTTTCAACTTCTAGAATTTGTACATATGATTTTTGGACTGAGGTTTTGTTATTAATGAGGAGATAGTGTCTTGGTTCTATTTGTATAAAATAATTGCCTCTTTTTTTTCTTCATGTTCAGGGTTTTTGATTTTATCAAACCCTATCTCTCTTTTAAGCATGCCTGCAAATTAATATATTCCAGGAATGTACACAATTCCAGGCTTCATGTACAACATATTGTATCAACTATATTTTAACAAGTAAGCTACATGCCCATATAGTGTTACAGATTACAAGGCTTCATTTGGAGAATAAATGATAAGCCTGGGAGCACTAAATCCAAGTAATTCCCCTCATCCCTTAAAAGACACCTCTAAATATAACTAGAAATTTCAAATAGTTAGTAAAGGAAAAGTACAAAGATATAATAGATATGTGTTGAGCCAAAAACCTGTGCATTCACAACAAAACTGGGATGGATAAAACTTAAAAAAAATTATGGACTTTGACAAAAAATCGTCTTATGCATACAAAATGAAAGAAGCATTGGCATACTACTATGTTTACAAATTTAAGGACAGGCAGAGTGAGTCTCCAGGCAACACAGTTTCATGTGGAGACCCTAGATCCTTGTACCCACAATATCTAGTGACTTATAAAATGATTGCAAAAACAATGCCTTTGCTATGCATGTAAGAACACCACCTGTATAATGAGGGAGATGTAATATTTTCTGAGAAGCAGATTTATACAGAGTGGTCCAAGATTGTGTATTTATGGAAGATACAGCTGATTTTGGCATGAAACATGTATCCAAGATTTCAATGTGGCCTTATTTCAGAGCCCATTGATGATTTACTATGAAACCTAAACTTTCAAAATAAACACATTGAAATCACAGGATCTCCATCACAAATATCATAAATATTAACTGTCTTTTGGGAACTGGTAGTAGATACCATAAGAGGCCCACATGGCCTGTACCACCAATGTTGATTCTCTGGCACAACATTTTCAAAGCCAAAATTTCTCCCCGAGACATCCCTCTCTGCCAAAACTGGAGAGATGGTACTGGACGTTGAAGTGAAGGCCTCTGATTCAGTATGGAATGCCATAAATTCTTTATTATAAAAGTCCCATGAACAGAAACCTGAGTCCAATGTACAACCTGCAGATGCTGCCACAACATATTTACCAGAGCGACCATCTGAACCAGCTGCTCTGATCAACCAGCAATCACCCCACATGTTTGGGGTAAGCCCATATGGAGCTTTATATTCATCCTTCTCATGGAGATTGGAAAATAACAATACTGAGTATTACTCATACATCAACTGCCCTTTATGTTAAGGGAAAATTTAAAGAGTGCATAAATATTCTTGAAATCCCAATCATAGTTTCTAGAAAATTTCAACAGTCTTTGAAATGAACTACATCATATTTAAACTACATCAAATATTTAGGCAAATAATTTTTTTAAATAGAAATTGGTGAATTTTATTTCAAATATAGAAATTTAAACCATGAGAATAATCTAACCCCTAGGATTTTCCCTATTTCTAATAGAAAATCCCAAAATGTATAAATTATAACACCCATAAACCCCAAAAGTAAGTACAATAATTAAAACCTCCACACCTCTGAATTTGATATATCGTGAAAAGAGCAGCATCCATCTTCATGGGAAATAAAAACCGATTCCCCTCCTGATACAAACTAGCCTGCAGTAGATGTCTTATGGCTGAGTTGATTCAATCGATCACAGGAAACCTCTTCAGTTTCTTCAATATTGCCAAAATGCTCTGGCTTGTTTTCCTGATCATCATCAAAGTCCATATTTTCATCACATTGAATTAGTTGGGGTTCATTACGATCAGGTCCAGTGCCTATTGCAGAGCTCCGGACATCCAATCCAATATTGGAACTACCATACCCGTTCCCATTAGAGATTGTAAATCCTTCTTCTGGCTTTAATTCGGTAAGTTCAAGAGCACTAGAACTGGATTCAGTTGATTTAGACTTGGTATAGTTGTCCTCTAATTTGTATTCCGATACAACACTATACTTGTGCTTCAACGCAGACAGAAATTCTGTAGCAATGGGATCTTCATCTATAGGGCTTATGGATCTGCCCTCAAAAGCATCCCGAATATCTGATTCATTTTCATTCAACTTATCATGCAAATCCACCCTCGTCTTCAGCACAACAAGCTGAACTGAAGGCCGGTTTTTCAGCAATTTATGGTGGGGGTAAAGCCTGTCTTCCAGATCTTGACTATTTAAGTGTTTAATTGGCTTTTTCAGAGACCTGACCATAGAATCAAATGAATCCTACGAATCCTGCGAAATAATAAACAATAGTAAGGCCATTATTTATTGGTTTGAAATAACAAACAACATGCAACAAACCCGCATAATTAGTAAATTATTTAAAGACAATGTTGGCAATATGTTTCCTCTATCCTATTATATGATTGTCCTTGATGGCAAGCTCTGTATTTAATGGAGAATCGATATAAATAAGGATGAGTTAATTCATGTGTGAACATATGTATGCATCCTGATGAAGGATAATTGACATCCGTAAGAAACCTTGTGCTCTGTATGTTGATCGAGGAACCGATGTTAATACGGTTGACAGTGTATCCAAACTGGTAGACAGTGGAGTTATATATATTCGTTAAATATATGATGGAAGGGTCTACTCTATTATTAAGGAGCTGACTGGCTTTCATGGAGAAAGGAACGAGGAGCGAGAGCAAACCAGTTATAACGCGAAAGAACTAAAACAGAGTATTTGGCATTGAACTTTTGGTGGAACACGGACTAACCCTTTGGAATCATGAACGGAACCTGGAAGGAAAGAGGTGGAACATAACAAACGGAAGCGCGACGGAACCCTGCGTGGAAGAGCGGAACCATGACCGAGAAAACAGTAAAGGTGGTTTGTGGTTTCTATCGCACCACCTTCGACGGGCAAGCAGTTTTCAAGAGGTATGGGAGCGATTCCATAGAACGCGTGACACGCGTCCTTGTACGACTCCACAAAAACGCTTGTCACTGCGCACCATTGCGCGTTATTGCTCGACCCAGGATGCCCAACGATATTGATAAGCACCGTTGATCTGGGAAGGGGTCATCGGACGGTGTTCATTTGCTATAGATGCGCGAAAGTTACCCAAGGTACGGCGCGCCATCGCGCGTTATCATCCATGCATCATCAACGAATGATATCCATCAGATCATCTGATGCCGAGCGATGTGTTCTCCGCCGTCGGATGGAAACGATCGTAAGCGATGGGCCCCAGTTTTTTAAATTATGTTGATTGGGCCGTCGATTATGTATGTGGGGCCGGAACCAAAGGTCTATTTAAAAGCCTTTTGATAAAAGTGCTGGTTATTACTATAAATTTCTATTATATATTTAATTGCCAAAGGTTGTGAATAATATTTATTTATCAAATTCCACGAATTTGATAAATAAAAGAAATAAAACCATCAGCGGCACGTTATTGGTACTTTACCTTGGCTATAGTATTATTTGGCGGAGATAGAGATTACCTTTGGGACAATTCGAGCATGGAAGAACAAAGATTGGGATTTCAATTTGGATTGGTTTGAATTTTAATAATACCATTAGAAATTGAATGGTTTTGACCCATGGTTTCAATAAAGGCGAAAACTATATAAGGTGATGAGAATCATAGTACGAGGTGTGCATGCAGAGGCATTGTAAATAAAAATCTCTTTATGAGATCTGCATGATCAAACTCTGTTGTCTGATAACGTTGAATCCATGATGCACCTATGGAGTTGATCGAGGAAATGAAAAATCTCTAGGAAGATCAGCAAAGAAATAATAAATATATGAAGAAATAATAAAGATCTGATGCTGGTATGAGTCTGCGCCAACACAAAATTGTAAGATGTTTTCTTTATAATAAATATTGAAGACTGAGACGAAAAAAGCAGTGGTTTTCTCCCAAATTGGGTTTCCACCTTAAATAATGATGTTCATATGTGTTTCTCTTGTGTAATGGCTTATTCTGTTATTTCTTTTCACATGTTTACTAAAATAATGATGCAATAATCTAAGTAAAGAATTAACAGCATAATAAGATCTCTGGTGAAAAGTTTTCAGTCAGCCCTAAATACTGATTCACCCCCCCTCTCAGTATTTTTCCCAACAGACAATAATTCCTACATATTAAAATATAAAGTTATAACATACCAGCTCATACTCGAACATAACATCTGTATCAATATTCTTCTGTATCTTCTTGATCTTCATCCAACTGATTGACATCTATATCAACATCTGATTCAGAAACGGTGTTGAAATGATCGACCATGTCATCATCATCATCAATTATGTCATTTTCAATAATATCCTCATGGACATCATCATCAATAATTGTTGCCTCATCTCCTATGCCTGGTTCATCTTCTAAGATATCTTCTTCATCTGTCCATGCATCTTCCTGCTCATCTGCCACTGCATCATCTTCTTCTTGATCAATATCATCTTCTTCCTCTACAGTATACTCTATTGGCCTTCCTCTTGGATCATATCTAATAGAAAATGACCATTCGTTCTCACCTGGAACCTCTGAGTAAAAGACTTGTTCGCATTGGCTTGGAAAAACATAGTGATATTTTCCTGCTTCAAACTGCGATGTTTTAACCATTGGAAATCCATTGTAATGTTGAATAAGTGTTCTATCATCATCACGTACATTCATTCGTAGCCTATACCATTTGACGTCGAACAAAAATATTTTGAAGGAATTAAAGTCACACTCAACTATATCATCTAAGAACCCATAATATCTATTTTCAGATTCTCGAGGATGTCTGTCACTCCTGGAGGAAACATTAGTGACCTAGAATACTGCAGTTATCCCACTATCAGAAGTTTTCTTGTTATAATCCAACTATTTAACGCGAAATTGACGACCATTACACCACATAGCCTTGTTGTGTTTCAACTGCAATATGCCAAACATAAAAAAGATGCATTCTCAATTAATAATCAAACATATAATTTACACGGCATGAAAATTAACTGAAAAATCAAACTTCTTGTCACATTATAAATATAGTATAAAATAACTAATGAATAAAATAGGTGAATTAATTGCTTACCTTTCTATCTTTCAAACCATATGCTAAATTGATTTCCCTGCCTGTAACGTTCCCATCTCCACTATGATACGCTTCTCTAATCAATTCAGACAATAGTTGCCATGATAACCTACCGTCGTTACATGCTTTACATGTTTCAATCCATTCACTCATCCAATCAAGATTGTTTGCAATGTATAAAAGTAGTGCCTCATAATCTTGAGCACCTGAATAAAAAAATAATAATTCACCAATATTAATAAATATTACTTATAACCATGGTAAATTACATTAATCAATAAACTATGAAAGAATAAAACCTAAATGAATATAATGATCATATACATGATGTAAAAAATGAAACATTATATGTATTATACATAATAAATCTTTTACCTCTCACTTTCTTCATTCTACCTTTTCCCAACAGGTGCTCCTCTTCAAATTTTTTGATGGAGTTCACATCCCAAATGCAATCCACCGCCTTCATGGTTGGCGTAGCTAATTTAGGAAGATAATGACTAATATACACCATGGATTGATATACCACATATCCCTCCACCATAGAACCCTCAGGTCGTGCTCTTTGTTTAACCAAAGCCTTCAAGGATTTCAGGTGCTTCTCGACCATCCACATTGACCTTGTGTGTACTAGTCCACACATTTCAATCTCCTCAACTTGGTGTATCAAGTAGTGTTCTTGTGCATTGAAAAATGTTGGAGTTAGATACTTTTGCATTTCACACATTAGCCGAGGAATTTCTCTCTTCCAATACTTTATTTCATCTTGATGGATTTCTTTCAATGACAACCATCTGCAAATCATTACGCAAGGTTATTTCAATGAAACATAATATATATTTCATTATCAGTAAATTAATACATCATTTCATCAAGTATGAAAAGAAATTGTAGCAATTAGATTTTGCGTATAAATCAAAACTACTTACCTCATGTATTTACTAAGACCATATATAACTTGTTTGACATTGTTGTCGAAGTCGTTTGGGAGAGATACAGGTAGAACGTACTATAAAAATAAAAAATGAATCGTTATTAGTTTCCAAATTAAACAGAAAAAAAGAAAATTTAAAATATGTATTCAAGAAATATCATACAAAAACGTATACCAAAAAAATTACCTTAACAAAGGTATGCCAATCATGTGTTTTCACCCCACTGAAGTCACCTTTCTTCGTTAAGATATTATTTATGTTTGAAGCAAAACCTGTTGGAAATTTAATTCTTCTAACGACCTCTTTTACATCATTGCTTTGTTGTTTTGTTAATAACCATGTAATATTATTATAATTTCGACCTCCATTGTTATTTGATCCGCCGATCACACTTTTCATTGCATGATTCGATTTCTCAATGTCAACACAAATTTTGTCAATTTTATCTCTATCATGTGCACCATCTATGGTTCGCCATAACATTTCTGTCACATTCTTCCCGACATGCATTGTATCAAACAAATGAGATATTTTTAGGTCCTCATAGTAGGGCAACCTCGCGAATTGAGAAGGATAACATTTCATTCCAGGTGGAAGTACAATATTAGTACCTTCACGGCGACGATGACCTTGATATCAAAGAATAAAATAAATCAGAACAATATTAATTATAAAATACAACAAAATAAATTCATTAGTTAAAACAAAAATTCCAAACATTACATAAACAAATAATATATATATATATATATATATATATATATATATATATATATAGATACACACACACACAAATTATGTACCAGCTGCTCGACGATTATTAATTCTGTTATATTCCAACATCCACAACTGAGGTGTCATTCTTCGTGGTTTTAATCTAGTTTCTTCTTTATCATTGAAAAGATGTTTTTCAGTAGTACGATACTTATGGTTCCTAGGGAGGAAGTGCCTAAACTGATCAAACACCATCTTTCTTAAGTCTGGCGAATGATGATACTTCATCTTAGGGCCACAAACTGGACATGCAAATCTACCCTTTGTTTGAAGACCTGCAATAGATGGATCAATAACAATTAATATACTATGAGATCATTTTTAAAACATGCAATATGATATATCTAATTTAGATAATTATGTATTATATTAAAGTGCAATGAAATATTACATACCACAAACATGTGTTAGTCCTGGGGCATCATGAATTGTCCATACAAGCATTCCATGACATTGAAATCTCTTCTGCTTGATTGGTTTAGTGATGTCATACATAGTGATGCCACGCCATAACTGTATTAGCTCATCGATAAGAGGCTCAATATATACATTCATATCTTTGACCTGGTACTTACCTAATTGTTCAAAATTACAGTACATAATAATTACTCCCATGATATATGTATATATAAGTAAGTAAATAAATAAAATATATATTTATTCAAACAACGAGAGAAATGAAAATGTTACATTCAAAGAAATAATGTATCAAATACCTGGAATAACCATAGTCAACATTATGTGCTCCCTCTTTATTGACATCCAAGGAGGAATGTTATTTTTGATAACGAAAATAGGCCACACTGAGTAAGTAGATCTAAGCTCTCTGAATGGATTAACACCATCGGCTGCCAATGAAAGCCTGACATTACGAGGTTCATTTTTAAAATCTACATATTTTTCCTCGATTTCTCTAAATGCAGAACCATCTGCAGGCATTCGAAGAACACCATCTCCACTTCTATTCTTTGAATGGTAATCCATAAATTGTGCTATACTGTTACACCTGAACATTTGCTGCAAACGTGGAATTATGGGAATATGATGAAGAACCTTTTGAGGCACCTTTTTGGTTAGTTGATCTGTTCGATATCTACTGGTACTACATTTCAGACATTCTGTTTTCAACGCATGTTCTCCGTAATATATAATATGATCTTTAGGACATGCATCTATAGTGTTATATTCCATTCCAAAGTGTTTCATAATAGCACATAGATCTTGATATGTTTGAGGTAAAGTATTTTCCGATGGTAACAAATATTCACCCAACAATCTACAACATAAACAAAAAATAGTGTCTTGTAAAGATTATTAATCATATATATATATATATATATATCATAGTTATTAAAACCGGAACCGGTGACCGGACAGGTGGAGCTAATGAACCAGGTTTCAAACCGGAACCGGTCTAACCGGTAGCGATCAGATCTCAATGAACCAGTTTTAAAAAAATACCTTAAATAATTATTTTTTAATTAAAAAAAAAAACTATTTTTAGGATTTGCAACCATGATTACAAGCCAATAGAGACAAAATATGAAAAGTTTGCTCATTTATATACCATGCAAAGGTGAATATATCAAAATGGCACCAAATGCAATACATATCATCGAAAAATACATAAGCAAACTTGTTGAAGTAATGTATCAGGTTTCTCTTATATTATTCACTATGTTTTATTGCTGAGTTAATATTATAATATACAATCTGTCCCTGCTCAGATCTGTTGTCAATTGATTGTATCAGCCTTAAAGACAATTCTGGGTTCAGTATATATATATATCAGACCAGCATTTTGAAGATCTTGTATTCTTCATTATCTATGTTTGCTTGCCAATAAATTTCTAGAAAAAAATCTACAACACTTAGAGGTATTGAATTGGTTTATGAAACCCACTATTAGTGCTATTTGTAACAATTTGAGAGAGTATTACAACTTCAGCAGCCTTCTCACAATGTGTTTGACAAAATTTATCACTGAAAAGATTCATTAAAACCCAGAAAACTCAGTAGCCAGTTTAGTGCATTTCCAAGCGGGAATTTTCTGGTGGTCAATTTATTATTGCCAGTCACATTTTAATTAGGTTGTATGTTGTTTTCCCTTGAGTGGCATCAAACCATTTGCATCAGTCTTGATGCCATGATCAAATTTCTTGTATGCTGTGTGAAAGGTTTTGTATTTATGCTGCTGCTATGTGTGAGCAGAGAGAGAGGGTCTGACAGTTCCTAGCTGAGTGTGAAATAAGGTTGCTGCTGATTGTTTTGAGAACATAAATTGTCATCAAGTACACTTGATGAGTTGCATGCTTCCAGGGATTTTATGCTAGCCAGCCTTGTATTTATCAGTCATCATGTGTATTTTTGCTACTATAAGGTGTTGAGTATGAGTTATTAGACAAGTTTGTTGCTAGTATAATAGAGGAATTTGCAGCTCATGGAGGAGACATTGAGGAATTTGCAACTCATGGAGGAGCACCTAACCGGCCAAAACAGGTGAGAATAGGCTATTGACCGGGTTGCAAGGCCGGTTCCAAGCGGCAGCCGTCCTGACCGGCCGGTTTTGATAACTATGATATATGTATATATATACATATACATATATGTGTGTGTGTGTGTGTGTGTGTGTGTGTGTGTGTGTGTGTGTGTGTGTGTGTGTGTGTGTGTAAGTTATTATTTTACACATTTATTACAACTAAAAAAAGGGAAAATAATCAACATTTAAATATATGTGATCATATATACATATTGCATACCTTAGGTGTTGTGTCATACATCTGTTCGACAAATTATTCATAACCTTTAAGTTCACCAGCAACAATGTAGCAGAGAGAAGAGTTGCATTTGAGTGTTCAAAAAGTTGTTCACTTGACCTTTCAATCAGAGGTACATCATAAATACCGTCACTGCTATCTCCACCATCATCATCTGACTCACCATACAAGTCTTGGAGCATTTTATTTGTCCCATCATTAATGTGAACTGTCTCATTACTGTCATCATGATCTACCTCCATGGGATCATTAAAATTACCTTCATCATTCGCTTCATGTTCTTCACCCTGTACAACATCATTTCCAATACTAATATTTGCCGCAATATTCTCTTGTACTGGTGCAACATCATCTAATCTACTACTATTTTGCTGTGGAAGCTGGTTGATCATCTGCAAAAAGTTGGGGGGCAACTGTGCCTTTATGAAAATTACAAACATTAATAATTAAACATTAGTGCACATATAAAAAATATTAAAAATTTAAAATAATATAAAATTTTACGATATAATCAAAATGAAGATAGATAATTAATTACCATGGGACGATAGTCATTCGATCCACCATCAATGTGCCCATATTTCCTACAATGCAATGTTGCTGTTGCTATTAAAACTCTAACATTATTTCTCATACAACATTTTTTACAAGGGCAATAAACTCTGCCATCACCCCTTTCACCCTTTTGAATTGTTTTTCCAGCTCCAATGTTTTCTTCCATTGATGAAAATTATCCTATAAAGAAACAATAAATCTCTCTCAATGGTGTAGAAAACCCAAGACTTGTTGAACTCAATGGGAGCTCAATATATAAGCAAAAAGAAAATAAAAGTGGGCATTTTACAAATTGTGAGCTTTTTACAAAATGTGGGCTTTTTACAAAATTGTGGGTTTTTTTTTTTTTTTCTAGTTTAGACTAATCCTAATCTTCCCATTTTTTCTCCTCCTATCCCACCCACGGGTTTCGAACCGGTGACCTTGCAGAGCGGAGTGCCTTAAGAGTACACCCCATCACCGACTGCTCTACACCACGTGGGCCAAAAGGTAGTGGGCTTGGCCCGGTTTAGACTAACTACTCGCACGACGAGCTACGACCTTGCTCGGGATCGAACACAAGACCGGTCCGTCATTACGAGGCCGACTTTACCACTACGCCGCCTCCACAACCTTAAATTGTGGGCTTTTTACAAATTGTGGGATTTTTTTATTCTTAATGCATTTTGTATAGAATACTAAACATATTTGTCCAAAATTTTAGATGCAAACTGTAGTCTCTACTACGTTTGGAAAATTGGAGGTTTATAAAAGATAAACTGCGAACAGAATTGTACCACTATGATAAGAAGCTGTCAGAAGCATTCCTTCTGCTTCACAAATGTGGAAATACCTTAAGAATGCTTATGGTTGATATAAATATTAGAGCATGGCAGTTAAATGTAGTAGTTATGCTAAAATACTGAATAATAGCTTGAGAGTGCTCTTCAGATACTGTACGAATGCACCAAATTAAGGTTGTACCATTACTAAATATAAATGGCCAAAAATAGTCAATTTTGATATCGTGAAGTTATGTCTTTCTCAGTAGAAAACTAGGGATAGGATGGAAAATATGAGAGAACTAAGTTCCAAGGACTAAAAAACCAAGGCCAACATAGTTCTGCCTTGAATCAGAGACAAAACAAAGCTGCCCAAAAAAGTGTTTGAGAGCACCCATTGAAGCTCCTATATGTAGCAGAGTCAACATTTTCCTATTGAAAAAGTTTGTATAGTCAAAGCCACAGCAAGATCAGATAGCCCCGATCCTAAATGAGAACTAGAGCCAAAGCTAAGACAAATCCACGTTTAGCAAAACAAGACAGCCATAGCAAAGGATTTGACCACAAAACCAGATGATGAGAGATAGTAAGATTCTTGCTTCCACTGTGGAAATGTAGAAACTGTACAAGGGCTTTGCTTTCAGCATATTTCATTGTGACAGTAATTGCTATGGTGTTGTAAGCGCTCATTAGTAGAATCTTAAAGCCATTATGGAATTCTTTTAACCTGGAGAGGGTTTTTTGTGGTTATAAATCCTCATGTTCAAATTCCATTGTGGATTGGTTTTGTTTGATATTATGTTTTTACTGTCTGCAGTTTAATTTTTGCAAAGAAAATTATCAGTCTAAAGTAGAGAAATTTTGCGATGTTTCTTTTGCTTCCTATTGTGAATTATTTCGCTCAGAACTCTACTCATTGTAACAGAGGTCTTGGGCATAGAACAGGGGACTTGGGTTTTTTGGAATCAAACTTCAGGTTAAGATGCTCGTCTGAAGAATGGCACAGTGAGCCTTAGCATGGAGTTGGGAGTACCAATTTGAAGTGCAGGTAGGGCATTGTACAATAGACCAGTTAGATTTCTGGACCCTAATACAAAAGTTTCTTCTTATTTCAAAACGTGTTTCTCCTTTTCTGCAACCAATGTGGGTCCTGTTCTTGTTTCAATTGGGGATGGATGAGCATTTGTTATTGCTCCAGATGATCACACTCTAGGTAGACCTGGAGGCTATTTGGGGGTGACGAGTCCAATAGGTCTCAATGAACTATTGCCCTCACTGGGGAATACTATTGCAGTGGAATTTGATACTATTTTGGATGTTGAATTCCACGATCCTAATGGAAACCAATACCTTCAGCTCCAGTACCTATTCACAAAAGAGGGTTCCATAGTCATTCATGCATGCAGAGAGGGTGAATTGCAGGAATTGCAACAGGAGGTGTTGTTGTTGTTGCATTGGCCACTAGATTGTTTGTTTGGTTCTGTTACAAGCACAGAGTATTGAAAAGGACAGACAAATTTAGTTCAGATATTGTGAAATTGCCTCGGAAATTCACCTACAAAGAGCTTAGTAATGCTACGAAAGACTTTTTTTGAATGTGATTAATAATCGATAATTGCAAGCAAGGGTAATCCCCTTGTGAAACCAAAATTTCTGAGCATTTTCTAAAACCTGATGACGGAGTCATTGTAATGAACAAGCGCCTAGGTCCATATTACGTCCAAATCTACCAAGCACCAAGATCTATAAAAAAAATCCACAGTATCTGCGAACTAAGAAGAAGAGGCAGAAAATGTATTCTACTTACCTGTTCGAATAGTGGTTAGGGTTTACCATGGCAAAAATTTGACAGAGCCCATGTAGCATTTCGTATCATTGAAATTCTGGCAGTATCATTCAACTGGGAAAGCACTTGCCTCGGAGCTCCATGACTGAGGGCAAGATCCCTAAATGATGTAGAGTCTCCAGCAATATTTCCCAAAGCCCAAACAGCCTTACACGAACACGAGTTGAACTCAATGTTGGGTAGTAGTTTTTTAAATCAAATTCCAAAATTACAGACGTATAAAGATAGTTGGGAAGAATAATTTTATGCCTCTAAAATGAACGTGCTACCTGTTCTCGAACATTATCATTCCTAGAGGTAAGAAGTTCCACAAATATAGGCAGTTCCCCGTAATCAATCACAACCTTTGTATTCTCAGAGGCTCCAAAAAAACCCAAATAGGGTCAACCCTACTACAGGAGGAAGGGCCTGCAGTAAGAACTTACCATTTTGCAAGAACTGAGGGCAAATTCTATTCTGCAAGAGATGAGGGGGAATGCGCGTGTGATATCAGACGTTAATGTAGTTTTTAAAAAAATCATTTTTATGTAGCGCGGATTTGAATTTTAGCATTTCAAATCATTTTTATTTACATTTGATTTTTTCATTTCTAATACAAGTGACAAACAAATTTCTACAAGAGGTTGAAATTTTTACTAGATAGCCATGAAAGACGAATTAAAATGGCTTAAAATGCAAGTGGAACTTCAAAATAAATGTAATTGAAGGTTCTCTCCACTAAATTTTTGCAAAAGTGCTTACATTATTTAAGTTATCTAGGATATTTTTTTTGTATTACACAATCAAAATTAAATAATGAAATAGTTGGGTAGTCTTATTGTTTCAAATTAGGACACAATTTTCAAATGGTGATGAAGTTTCATGTGATGATTAAATGACAATATTCTCCTTTCCTATCCTTGAAAAATTATACAAAGTTCCCTGTTGCCACATGAAACCCTAACTCATGTAGCAGCATAGGACCAGTCCTCCATTTCAATGCCTGTCATAAGGCATTTTGCACATATTTGACGACTAGAAATTGTGGATTCCCGTTTTACATGAGGTGCTAGGAAGGATAGAAGACTTAATTTTGACGTTTGAAATTTTTTCAAAAATGTTCTTACGCCCTTTAATTTCCACTTACTAATAATTTTGCAACACTAGTCCTCTTCGCAATTGCAAGGCTGTACTCAAAAAGTAAGGAAAGTTACTTTTTTGGCTCACTCAATGATCCAGGTGGATACTGGTGGCCACCCGCCTATTCCACTTGGGGCCCCACCATGTCTCTTTCATTTTTTCAGTTTCGGCACAACTTACTATTTTTAGCAGTTTTTCGGGTCCTGAACTTCCAGAGCCATTTTGAGGCCCTAAACGACATTTTTTTGGCATCGCGCCTCCAGCAAAGATCATTCTGTATCATTCCGTTTTGGAATTATATTCGTGGCGAAATTTTTATTCCTTGGATAGATCTTTCTAATGATGTATCATGTGCGTCAAACATAGATAGTATGCCAAAGTTACGTCCCTGGGAAGTTGAAACACCAATTTACCCAAACGGGGCCCATAGTTTTGGCGCTTCATCTCCTAGGGTTAGGTTTTTGGATGTTTAGGGTTCTCCATTGTTTCTCAATAATAAATAGGCCCTCGAGCCTCATTGTAACTCAGTTCAGAGGTTTGTAGCCGCCACATCTCTCCTCAGAGATAGCTACAAGCGCCCTAGCTAGTTTTATTTCCATTCTGTCTATAAGCAAATTTCAGTTCTTTGATATTAATAAAATGAAGTGTTATTTCCGCTGCATCTCTGTATTTATGGTTATGTGTTTATTCTGTTGCGTTCCTTCATAAATCCGGATCAGTGGTATCAGAGCGGTCTGCTTTTTCTCGATCCTTCTTTGCATGTCCCCAACGAGGTCGGGGTATAAGGAGTTAGGGCTCGATCTAGTGGAACCTTTGCAAGATCAGCCTCACAAACCCCGACGGACGCCCATGGGGGACGAAAAGAAAGATGAGGGAGCAGGAGATCCTATCAAAATATTGCTCAAGGAGGCCCTAGAAAAACAAAGGAACGCGATGATGGATAACTTTGCCTAGATCCTTCAACGGTTGCCCACCGGTGGCGCATCTGCATCCAGCAGCCACTCTGGAGGTGTGACTCCTTTTAAGGTACAAGTAAATTTTGACATTCCCATATTTGAGGGTCAAATAGATGTAGATGCCATAGATAGATGGTTGAATCTATTAGAAGGATATTTCTCGGTTGATGACTTTTCTGATAGGGAGAAGATTATTTTTGCACTCCTCAAAGCTGCCCCCATGTGAAGGACTAGTGGGAAAGCCACTGTGAGAAAAAGGACGAGACAGAACCCTCTCTGTTATCGGTCGTACCCACTTGGAATTATTTCCGAGACGTCGTCAAGGAACAATACTATCCCGTGGGGAGCTATGAGGACAAGTACATACAATGGACCACACTGCGGCAACAAAGGGATCAAGATGTGCATGAGCTGACGAATCTGTTCCATACCCTGCACACCAAGTTGGGTATCAAAGATTCAGAGAAACATCTGGTGCTAAAGTATTGCAGTTGTCTGTACAGATACATTCAGGAGGTAATGGAGTTACTCGACATCTCCTCGCTTGGTATGGCATACCGGTATGCTGCCAAGATTGAGCAGAAATTCAAATAGAAGAAGTGAGACTTTGGATCTACGAATCAAAAGCAAGGGAAAAGTGCTCCCAAACCACAGAACAAAGGACAGAGCCAAGGCATGGTGACTTAAGACAACCTGTTGAAGCCACAAGAAAAGAACAACACCGTAAAGCCAAAGAAGGACACGGGAAAGTGGTGTGAGTTCCATAAGAGCTCCACTCGCAACACAAGTGAGTGTCGGGCCAAGCAGTCGCTGGTGGCCGAGATGCGGGCTTCTGATTCAGATGCATGCTCTGACTCTGAATCAAAACCTGACAAGGGGAATGACAAAGGGAAATAGATTATTGATGTAAATCCCAATGCCACTGTTGCCACTACAAAGATCCAGAAGGAGGAACTAGAAGATCCGGAGAAGGAGGAACATCTCTTCCACTCCCAGATGTGGGTAAAGGGCTCCCCGGTATAGTTCATTGTCGAAAATGGGAGCCAAAATAACCTCATTTCGGCAGATGCCGTGAAGTGGTTGGGCTTGCTGACCACAGCTCACCCACATCCATACACCATCAGGTGGCTTCACCAAGGATGAGATCTCCGCGTCAGCCAGCAGTGCCGCCTTCCCTATAGCATCAAGCCCTTCACGGATGAGGTATTATGTGACGTTGTTCCTATTGATGTTTCTGATGTATTATTAGGACAACCATACTTGTGGAAGTGTCATGCGGTGTATGAGTCTCGACCTTATGATGTTATTGTTAATTTGGGAAATAAGTTGTACAGGATACCAGAGGTACCACCTCCTGCTACTATCTCTTTGGTTACTGCAAAACAATGCAGTAAGCTCATTTCCCAAACCAGGAAATTCGTTTTCCTGATGATCCGCCCCCAGGGCAAGAAGAAGACTATGGCCACGACCTCCAGAAAAGGCTCCTCTGCACGACAACAGCAAATGGATAAGGTTGTGGAGGAGTACAGGGACATTTTCACCTCACCCACAGGGGTTCCTCTACACTATCAAGTCAAGCACCCGATTGATCTGACCCCAGGTGCGCCGCTACCCAACGGACCGATCTATCGGTGCTCTGTTCTGGAGAATGATGAAATCAAGAGGCAGATTCAGGAGCTGCTGCAGAAGGGTCACATCCGACCAATTTCATCACCCTGTGGGAGCCCGATAATTTATTATTGTGAAATCATAGTTCTGAATTCACCAAGGCACTACTAATGTGTGGATACCCTATCATTTCTTAGATCCTCATAACTTACCAACACCTACTATATTGCTATACACATAATATGGCATTTACCTGAAGTATTTCATATGTATCTAGAAGTAAATAAGTTGTATGACAATTGTTATGGCAGATATAAGATGTGTATTATAGTTTATATTTCAATTTTTCTTAAGTAGCATGCATGTGCGGTCCATATAATGACTACAATTACCAAATATATTTCGGTGAAGATGTGAATATGATCTCTCATTAGGTCCTAATTACTTAAAGCATCATTAATTAGCTTTCCAAATGAATAAAATATGTTAACAAATTAGTAAAAACTAGGAAAACAAATCATGCTTTAAAAAGATATGGCACAATGAGTCACACTCTGAGATTTATTTAATTACTCATCAAGTGTCGCTACAACATATATATGATCACCATTACCATAGAAATGGGACATGTGACCATCATTTTGGTTTTGCCAATGACATTCCACATCATGAGCATTGCTTAGGTTTGATTGTGTTGATTAAAAAAAAAAAATCATTTATACATTTTTATGGAAATTATAGACACAATTTATAATCACATTACAAGATCATAATGTATGGATATTCCTTATCATTTCTTAGATACTCGCAACTTACCAACACCTAATATATTGATATACACATCATATAGAATTTACCCCTATAATGCCACATGTATCCTAAAACAAATTAGTTGTATGGCAATTGTTATGGTGCATATACGATGTGTATTACAGTTTATCTTATAATTTTGTTGAAGTAGCATACAACAATTTACATAGTGATATGAGAACCACTCTCTAGAGTATACATCGATTTTGTACATGTGGCTTTTCAGTTGAATTTTAAGATATATCATTGGTGATGCTCACATGATTATATAATGAACCATTAAGTTGAACTATGAAATTATTCCTCACAACACACACATATTGATGAATTAATAATTTTTCTCATATAATTTTTTTAATCTATTTTGAAAAAAAAAAGAATTATATATAATTATTTCTAAGAAGAACAAGAGAGAGTTCCTTACCATATCTTCGTAAAACATATAATAGCGACGTTTGGAGGCAATTGCGATGTTTGGAGGCAACCGTATAGCGATGCTTTGGGGCATAGTGTCGCAATTGCGACACTTTTTCTAAGTGTTGGTATTGCGACACTTTTCTATAAATGTCGGTATAGCGACGGTTTCCCAAGATCAATGGCCCAAAGTGAACCCGATAACTTAGCTTTTCCCCGCACCTTTCCTTTTGATCGTGGCCGTTCACTCGTTGAATCCAGATCCGACAGTGCTAATACATTTTCGCGCTCATAAAGTAATCGTTTGATGTTTTAGCAAAGCCGCGTGAAATGGGTGGTTTTTCCAAACCACCCGCGCTTACATGTCGCCACCACATTGTATCGCATTCGAAAAGCTAGTTTCTGCTTACCACCATTTACCTTCGTGAATACCATTGGCGGTATTCCCTAAACCTCACCCATTTAACCCGAGTTTAATGTCATTTAACTATGGTTATACCATAGTTTAATACATTAAAATTATATTTTTCATTCAAATTTTCACCTTTTCGCTTTAAACCTGTAAAAACATTGCAGAACCATTTTTCCTCAAAATCACGCCGTTTGAACCCTGAGAAACTTTGCAGAGCCATTTTCAACCTACCAGTACCATTTTTCAATGCCCATTGCCTTGAATTTCCATTACAAAGTACTACATTGTCCTCTGCGAAGCCATTTTCAAAAAATTGAAGATTGAGCACCTCTGCAACGTCTTCAATCGAATTCCGTTGGTTCTCCACGTACTTTTCTTCGAAGTTTCCCTCTGAGATTTCAAAATTCCTGTTGATTTCAAATAATTACCAAAGTTACTGCAAAAAAGTGTCCATTTTTCAGGGGAAACTCTGTCAAAATTTCCCTGGAATCCCTAATTGCCCTTTCTCGCAGTTTTTTCCATACCCTGGTCCGTTTTGTTGTTGAAAGCAATTTTAAATACACGTTCTGAGCTTTAAATTCCTTGCATTTCCTAAAAAACTTGCTCAGAAACCCCATTTTCAGTAGAAATTCGCCAAGAAACCCCTGTTTCTCGTAAAGGAACTTAGCAAACCATTTAATCTTGCTTCGTTTATTATTAAAAATGACCAAGAAATAGGTAACCCCCAAAAATGGAGCCCCAAAATCTCAAAAGAAGTCTTTTGCAAAGATTCCTCAGCCTATGTCCTTCAAAATCGACAAACCAACTCCTGTACTCACGACTGATTCTACAGAAGCGGTCAGACCAGTCCAACCTCCAGTCATTTCTCCAGAGAATAGCCCTTTAGTTGATTTGGACTATAGAATACTAGACCCTAATGTAGAATTTAACTTGTTTGATGTCTATAATTGGTGCTATGGAAAATCAGTGGAAAAGAGTGACAAAGATATTCCAATTTGGGAATCCAATATGCCTAGATATATTGTCCCTCTCACTCATTTTGTTCCTGACTTTATCAGATTATGCCAAGCCTATTATAAGCCAAAACAAATATGTATTGTAAACAAAGAAAAAGATATCTTGTTTTACATCACTGAAGAGTCGATAAATTCCATGGTGCAAATGAATCATGACCCCAATTCTGCTTCCCTATCAATAGAAGATTTAACCCAACTATATCTTGACTTGGAGTTCAATACTAGATTCAAAATATACCAGAATTTTTGTCCAAATCAAGTTGATATTCCTAAGTTAAATCCTCCTTTCGACACCATTTATTTCCCAAATGAAACTAGACAGATTGTCTCAATGCTCTCCTTCGTACTAGGATACGCCAGTGATGAATTCACTGATGTGGCTATCCTAGGTTTTCTGTCAACTCTAAGCCTTGGTCAATCACCATCCATTCAGTTCAATTTTTCTAGATTTATTGTTGAAAGTATGCATTATCAGTTATCCAGATTACCAGAAGAAGGAGTTTTCAGATACTCCTCTTATCTACTCCATGTCTTCCTATGTTATCAAACAGATAAGTTTCCAATTGAATGTGAGAAAGTGGATGCAGAAGGAAAAGTTCTATCAGTAGTATTTTGGTAATCTATTCTAAGGAAATGGAACAGAAAGTATAGTTTTACAGATTTCAATGACTCATTTATAGCCCCTGCTATGTATCTCTTGGAAAAAGAGGAGATCCCTAGGATCAATGATGAGACAAGAATAATTCTGCAGTTATCAGAGAGCTACAAAACTGGAGATTGGTATTTATAAAAATCATACAGAAATTAGAGTGTATGGCTCATCCCTGGCCCCATATAAGTTACCCAGATTTGTTACTACAAGAATATTTTCTTTAGAATATCTGAGACAACTATTGAATGTAGATGAAATCAACTTCATAGATTTCAAGAAAAAGACCCAATTTAAGCTAAAAAATCAAATTGGGCCATTCATTGTGAATAACAGAGAAGCTTCTAATGAGATAAATGTCAAACTTAAAGAGTGTAAGTTCCCATGTAGTTTTACATGGAAGTATGACCCACAAGGTATTTTGAGTGCACAAAGGGTAAAATGTAAGTTGACTGTTTATTTGCATGATCCTAAGCCCCATATTGAAAGATATGTAAATAAAATTGAATGGGAGACAAACACCCTATCTGATGATGATTCATAGGCAGTACAGGTAATACAGGTAGACAGTGGCAAAGGCAAACAGATTGAACAGACAGTACAGGTGGCTTCTACAAGCAAAGATATTGATAATGTACATAAAAGAGACAGAGAAGGAGATAGTTTCATAGCTGAGACTATTGAGGACATAAAATTCAGAACTCCTTATAGTAAAAGAAGCAAGTCAACAGAAGAAGAAAAGGATAAGGCTGTAAATATTGATATAGATGATGAAGCAACAAGAATAGTCACTCAAACATTAAAAGAGCTTCAAAATTTAAAAATTGGAACACAACAAAAAGATACAGTCATGAAGGAAAACCAGGCTACTGTCGATTTGCCTCCTTCTTCTCAGGAAACTAACAATACAGAGTTAGAGATTCAGATTAGATTCAAACAGATTAAAGAGAAGAATGAAGAGCTCAAGAATCAAGCTCATTCTATATTTCTTAAGGAAAAGCCTGGAAACAAAGACAGGCTTCTTTCAACATTTGATTATTCATCCAATAAATTGGTAATGTCATTCTTGAAGCCTACAATGGCTGAGCCAAAATCAGTGGCAGATTATTCCAAAACAAATCTTGAACTGGATGCAGATGCCATTCATGAATTAGATCAAATTGAATTTCATAGGAGCAATACTGAAATGCTATATTCCAAAATTGTCAGTAAAACTATGAGATCAATTAGGCTTGAGAAAACAGTGCTCAACCTCCAAAATCAAATGAAGTTGGACAAAGCCTCACTGCATGCTAATAATTTAAGAATAAAAGCACTAGAAGATATAGTGATTGAAGCAGGGGGTGACCCAGCCAACATTGAAGGGGCAAAAGTCTTAATTAAACAGAAAAATGAGGATATAGCTGCTCTTAGAAAATAGTTGAAGTTGCCTCAGAGTGAAAAATCTCAAGCAAAAGAAATTCTACAGCAAAAAATAGAGAATGATGATTTAAAGCATCTTGTACATAAAATGACAGATCAGATAAAAACAATGGAAAGTCAAATAGAAGCTCTAATGAAAGAGAATGAAGAACTAAGAAAAGCACAACCAATGGTCATTCCTACAGTGATCCCCACTGTAAACACTGCTATACCATCTACTTTGGTAGAACACTTGGCACTGAAAGGAGTACTGGAAACTGCAATGCCAATTACTTCTCTAATCTCTGCCTCTTCTTCTTCATCCTCAAAGAGGAGCACACTACAAGACCAAGATAAATAGATTCTTAGTTTGAAAGGCACTATTAAAAATTTAGAAAATTCCAAAAATGATGCCTTGAATACTTCTAGAGGACATGAGCAAAGGGCTGATCGACTACAAGAACAGTTAAAGATTCTGCAAGCACAAGTAAATCTTACAGATCAAGTGGCCTATATAAAAAATCATTTATGGAACAAAATTATTGAAGGCATTCATTCTCAATGGCCTTCAATTCGGATAATTTATGAACAGAGGGAGTTACTTCAAGTTGCTAGTGCAGAGATTGACAAGACTAAGAGGGAAATTGACAATAAACCAACCCAAGCAATCCAACTCATAGCTTTTTTAAATAGTAAAACCAGGGAAGAGTTGGAAGAATTGAAAATTGTTGATAGAACAGAAACCATTCTTCAAATCAAAAAGGTCCTGAACAAAAGAAACATAATGAGTAATCTAGAGGACCGGTGTAAAGACATGAATTTATCCTTCTCAAGATTTTTAGCCAAATACAAAACATTGTCAGAAGTAGGTTTTCCTGATATTCACGCATTGAATGACAAGCTAATGCCTTAGAAATATTATGATCTAAAAATCAGAAATCATGCAGAAGAGTAAGCAAGACAACAACTGCCTCAAGGATCACCAACAGGAAAAACACTTCTTCTGTATTTTGAAAATCTGTTCTTTTTAGATAATGAGATCAGGCATATGTTCACTATCAAGCCTAACTTTGCCAAGTATATAGAGGTAGATGAAAGTTACAGAAAATTGAAGACTATGAAGATCCCCTCTGCAGAAAAGTGGCAAGAATTCACAGATCTGTTGTGAATTTAATGGATAAAAAACAGGAAATTCACTTGGAAATTCATTTTTTACTGTTACCTCAAATGGTAAAAATACAGGGTTAAAGTGCACAACAACAATCAGTTCAAATTAGAATAATCAGTTCTATTTTTGCTTGTAAAAAGGTAACAGCTTGCAAACTGTTTTGCAGCTGTCCCTCTTTTTAAGTTTTCTTTCCTATTTTTTATTAAAACATTATCTCAATTCCTGAGATATTTTGTAAACATTTTTTTGTATAAATATTTCAGAATTCGAAGTATTCAATGTGAATGAAATTTCTCAAGACAACTATAGTCTTATTTGCTGGTTATATTGAAGTTGGTGAGTCAATTAGTGAAAGCAGCAAACTGGAAAGAGATCAGAGAGATCATAGCTAAGGATTCTCGTGGTGACAAGATAAGTCTCATTTCTTTTCTTGTTTTCAGTGTATTTCTTTAAAGTTTACATTCATTCATATTATGTTTTTCTAGTCTATAATGATCAACTAAGGAAAAATTAAACAGGATTAGTGATAATAAGCTCCCTGTTTCAAAACTTGTTGGCATTTTAATGTTTTCTACTTTGTTCGTGCTCTCTACTTGGCCATTGGCCTGTGGGTGATATGGAGTTGTAATCTTGTGCTGAATGTGGTAGTTTTGCAATGTTTCAGCTAATTTATTACCTACAAATTGTGGTCCTCCATTTGTGATTATGTCCCTTGGGAGACCATAACGCACAAAGATTTGGAAAATAAACCGTACTACAAAGTCCTCTATAGCTTTTGAAAGTGCCTCCGCTTCGACCCACTTAGTGACATATTCGGTTGCAACTAGGATGTATGTTTTTTGGTTTGAGGGAGGACTAATAGGGCCAAAAAAATCAAGTGCCCAACGTTCAAATGGTTCAATCACTAGTTGAGGGTTCAAAGGAATTTCATCAGATTACCCAGGGCGTCCTGCCCTTTGGAAGCTATCACAAGCCTGCACGAATTTTTTGGCATCCTCAAAGATGGTAGGCCAGTAATAGCCTATTTGTAAAACCTTATGGGCAGTTCTACGATTCCCAGTTAGATCCCCTTCTTCAATCTTCTTATCTGTAGCTTAAGGATTCTTAAGTGCCCTTTTGCTCAGAGTCCATCCAATCCATCAAATCAAGCCTATACATAGCCTTAGAAGGTCACCTATCTTGCCCTTAGCACATTTTCATCTCTGAGCCTTATTTCTTAGTTCTGCTTGCCTAGAGAGTTGACTCCATTGCCCAATATTCTGGTAGATCCTTCTGGTTTACCTTGAAATCTCTTTATTCCCACCAATATTTTAAAATTAAACCCAAATACACAATCATAGCTAGCCTAATATCTGTTACTAAAATAAAGCTAAATCATAAGGAGAGATCCCTCTCTGGAGTTCAAGAAGGCTAGATCTTGAATTCCCAAAGCGGTTATTGGCTACCCCTGGTGTTCTTAACTACAAAAATCCCTATCCCACAACCTAAGAATTACTAGGGTGATAACATGCCTTGGGGGTATTATGATCCTTGGAGGAAACTCGCACAACTAGAAGAGTTGACAGAGAAAATTGGATTGAGTACAAAGGTGTGGCAGGTGGGTTTTAACCTGCACCAATTGTTATGGTGCATATATGATGTGTATTACAATTTATCTTATAATTTTGTTGAAGTAGCATACAACAATTTAGTAATTTACATAGTGATATGAGAACCACTCTCTAGAGTATACATCGATTTTGTACACATGGCTTTTCAGTTGCTTTTTAAGATATATCATTGGTGATGATCACATGATTATATAATGAACCATTAAGTTGAACTATGAAATAATTCCTCACAACACACACACACATATATTGATGAATTAATAATTTTTCTCATATAATTTTTTTAATCTATTTTGAAAAAAAAAATTATATATAATTATTTCTAAGAAGAACAAGAGATAATTCCTTACCATATCTTCATAAAACATATAATAGCAAGAAAATTAATCTATTTAAATTTCATTTCCAAACATATTTATGGAGTAAAATGAAGATTAAAAGGAGATATTCATGGATTTACCTCTAACATCACCTCATAATTAAGAATGTAAATGTACAATATTGATGATACATAGGTTAGGAGAAAATTAATCTATTGAAATTTCATTTCCAAACATATTCATTGAGTAAAATGAGGATTAAAAAGAGATATTTATGAATTTACTTATAACATCACCTCATAAAAGTGTAAATGTACAATATTGATAAAATTTATTTATATATGATAAATAATAAACCTTTATCTCACATGTATCATATAATCTTATAAACAAACAATTGCACCGGGGGTGCAATCCTCAAAACTTTTAAACTGCCTAATGTATATGTACCTATTTAAAGTATTCGGGGCCCACATTACAAATGCCCAAAGTGAAATATTTGTGCATATGTTATATATGAGCCAATGGTTTAAATAACTATCGGGTGGTGAAACAAAACTTATAACAAAATATTAATAAAACTATATCATACGTCCGGACTTCAAAAAAAATAAACCCGATTTCAATCACAAATTCGTGTTCCAAAATAGCCTGCTGATGTCACCCTAATTTGTGACGCAAAAACTTCATAGAATACGCCATATAAAAATTCGGGTCCGTTTTTTGGCTTTTCGTACGAAGGAAAACTGTGACGCGAAAATCAAATTAATTCCGCCCTATAATGTTTCGGGTCCGGAATTCCACAATGCAGATGGGCCAAAAAATAACGCGATCGAATCGCCTGCTTCCACGTGGATGGCTGATTTGGTCTGTGGTCTGTGGGACCATGTTCTTCTGAATTAAAATCTCCCGCGTTTACTATTAAATTGCTCTGTTTCCAAAACAATACAACGCTCTGTTTTTAAGTGTGCAGGGACTGTGATTTCAAAACCAAAATTGACTGTTCATCAGTTTTAGAAAGCGGCTGTTTGACAAAGCCATTCAAACAGATTTAGAAAGCGGCCAGAGGACAGGGTAGTTGAAATTAATATTTCAACATCCCTCATTCACTGAGAATACCCTTCTTGGTGCCTTCTTCGCCGGAATACGATGTGTTCATCAACAGTCGTGAACCCGATGTCCATTTCTTCATCAGGCATCTTCACAACAGTATTGTTTCCAGAGGATTGTGAGTCTTTCTCGACAGCATAGAATTGCAGGCTGGACAATCCATACCTTCACAAATCAAAGACGCAATTAAAGGAGCCTCTCTCATTATTACTATTTTCTCTCCAAATTATGCGCAATCGTAAAGGTGCCTCCATTAACTACTCCTCGCGCTGCTCTGTAAGCCAACCATTTTTGCAAAGGCATATAACTGTCATTTATTGCATATAAGTGTCGTTATACCGACGACGGCCAGAGCGTCGCTATTGTGGCGGCTGCCTCCAAACTTCACAATTGCGACAATTAGACATTGTGTCGCAAACAAAGCGTCACGATTGCGACGACTGCCTCCAAACATCGCAAATGCGACACTTAGACATTGTGTCACAATTGCGACGTTTGGAGGCAGCCGTCTCAATAGCGACACTTTGGGGCATATTGTCACAATTGCGACGTCTTCCTCCAAACGTCACAATTGCGACACTTTATCTAAGTGTCAGTATTGCGACATGTTTCTCTAGACGTCGGTATAACGACGATTTCGGGCGGGATTGAAAAAATTTGAGGAAATTTCCGACATTTGGTCAAAAGTGTCGGAACCAAGTGTCGAAATTTCCGCCAAATGTACTAGTGTGTTGAACCTAGAGGCCTAAGTACATATTGAGAATATGCTTGTTGGTTAATTGCTTCTAGTGCCATTCTTGCTAGGTTCAAAACTGTTACTTGAATATATTTCTGTAAATATATATTTGGTTATTTTTGTAGACATGAGGAACAGATAATAGGCATTCTGTTATCTATCCTATTACCATAAATATAAGTTAAAATAATGATGTAATTTATTTGATAGAAATCCATCATCAAATTAATAACTACTATTTCTTAATATTGTTTACAGATTTTCATTATTTTATCCGATTTGATCTTTGTATCTGTCAACATCAGTAAATTCCTTGTGATTGACAAGACATCTCCAGTCACATATCAAATTCTAGGACACATGAAGACTTGCTTGGTTCTGCCGTTTGGCTATATTTTACATCATGATCCATTTAGTTGGCGAAATATTCTTGGAATATTAATTTCTATAGTTGGAATGGGGTTATATTGTTATTTTTGTGTAGTTTAAAATAAATCAAAACAAAGTGAGTTGCATGAAAAACTATCTCAGGTATTGTCTTGTCGATGCTTTTCTTTGTTCTGTTTTTCCTTTCTTGACCTTTGAGATACTTATTTCAATATTAATGATTAAGGTGAGAAAATAAGGAAACGAGGTTTGTGAAAGTTTCTAATGGTATCTGTTTCTATAATGGAAATGATTTTAATGGCTAAAATTAATTAAGTTGGTCAATGAAATAGTATATGTGAAAAGAATGTTCATTTTTGGGAATTTATTTATTTTTTGAAATTTTTAATATGAGTTGAGTAGTCTTCAAGTTCGGCTATTAATTTGATTGAAACATGAATGAACTCGGGTAGGTTTGGTATTAGCATGTGTGACTAGTGTTGATAGAGTATGAAAGGAAGTGGGGAGTGGGAGAGGTAGCTCTCTTTCCCAAAATATCCTTGGAGAGAAGAGTCTCTAGACTTTTTAGTGTGAGTGTATGTATGCATGTATAAAACAATGTGCAGAATGGTCAATTAATTGCATAAAATATGAAAACATAGTTTTTTGTGCCACTTCTAGACGAATACTAAATTATTAAAAATTTATAAATGCCATCCATATTAGTTTAATGATTAGAGAATCATCCATTTAGTTGATGTTACTTCAACCATCTAGTGTGTAAATCATATAACAATAAGTCGACTAGGAGATCCATTACATCTGCTCCAACACTCTCAACAATCCCTGTTGCCTCATGGCCAAAGATGCATGAAAATATGAGAGTACGGCCTCAGAGCAAAAATAATTGAGTCTTTTTTTGGAAATTTGATGAGGTAGTGCCAAAATTCTTCTTGGAGGATCTGTGCGCCGCGCGCACGCCCAGTGCACCGCGCCTGGTGAGTGCGCCGCGCCAGTGCAAAATTGCGCTGTGGAGAACACCCATGTGCTCCGCGACACGGCTATGCGCCGCACTCCACTTTAATGTGCCGCGCTCCAATAATCACACAGTCGATCCTTTCATAAAATCCATTTTTGCTCCATTACTGGCTCTCCGAGAAATAGCCTTGGGATAGTTTGGGTCCAAAGCAATGGCTCGGCTACATTCACTAATAGCATCAGCGATATGGCCCAGAGCTTGGGAGGTAGCTACACGATTGCAAAAACAAACAGCACTCAAAGGCCGTGATTCTCCATTGCATGCCAATGCAGCTGTATAGTGCTCCACTGCTTCTGCATGCTTATCTTCTTGAAAAGCTTTATTACCTGCAGCCTTATGGCGTAGTAGATCACGGATTGTAGCCGTAAATGATGTCAAAGATTCCATACTCTCTATTCCATACTTTTGAACTGTAGAATTTATTTCTTCATATTTCAGCAGTAAATCAAGCGCTTCCTCCAATCTGCCCAAATGGAAATGTGCCTTGGCACACATCCGCCACCGCCATAATTTGGCAGGAAACTGCCCTGGACTTTCCAATGAATCTTCATTGCATAATTGATTGTCGTTGTCCACAAAGCAATAATTCCTTTCTGCAGAATCTAAGCTTTCCTCACATACCTGTATGACCTCCTCATATTTTCACAATGTCAGAAGTGCTAATTCTTTCAATTCAAGTAACAAAGCTTCATTCACTATACGCAATGCATTTGTTGCATCTCCAGTATTTCTTGTATCTAGAAGCTCAGCTGCCTGATCTCTATATTCTGACACTTCCTGTGGCTTTCTCAGACCCTCAGTAGCTTCCCCAGCTATGATATCTTTTACCGGACGTAAGCACCCTTTGAACAGCGCAACTGCTTCTTCAGTATCTCCAAGCGAAAGATGACAACTGGAAGCTCTAATTTGAACTCTTAGAAAGTTTGGATCAATGGCCATCACCCGTTTATAATCTGCAAGTGCTTCTCTTATTCTTCCAACATCCATGCGAGTGGCTGCATGATTGCTATAGCATAGCATTTATGCCCAGATACAACTCTCCGATGTTTCATTAGGAGATACAACACTTCATCGTGTTTCTGATTAACTGAATGATGGATTTCTGTTTGTCTTATAGGATATAGAGCTGCTGAAGCTGAAACAGGGCTACCATTGAAGAGCTGTAGAACTTGAAACATTTTGACATATTTATTACAAAATAACAAATTTGACGATTTCTTCTCCAAAACAGAGTTTTGCAGAAGAAATATCCTCGAGCGTTATTGACGATGAAGATCTTGAAATGAAAACTCATGGAGACATCCTCATGCCTGCGGGAATTTATTCAACATTTCTGAAAACCAAACCCCAGACTGAGAAACTGAAAATGACATCTAAAACATGAAATGCAATAAGAGAAATGATCACTAACCAAGGACTGACAAGACCGAGTCTAACATTGGCTCCAATGGGGATGGTAGCTCCAGCTCCGTGGAGGTGCCAAGAACATCAGATATTTGGAAGAGCAGACAGTGCCTCCATCCATTGGGCAATGGAGTCCACTATTTCAAGAAATCGACACGATTAATTTATTAACTGGAAACTGACTCACAAATGACTGACTAAAACAAGTATTTACAAATCTTTTGGAAAAGGCAGCAGTTCATCAAGATTTGAAAGCATGATGAAAACCACCTGCATACTGATGAAATATGTACAATTATGTATAGTGGGCTTTCCAATGTAACCAATCAAGCAAATGCCTTGCTGATTGATTCTCCTGATCCGATCTCCTGGTCAACAGTAAATACTGGTAACTGGGAAAAAACATAATTGACCATGATCTCCTTCATCACTAAATACTGCAATAAGCACCTTCACTGATGACTGCAACAATTTGGCCAATGGATCCTGAAAAACATAAAGATTTACCTCCTGCTGAAGAAACAAGGTGTCCTTTTCTCCTGCTTCTGATCTTTCTTCAGTAAAAGTCTGTTCCTGGTTCTCAAATAATTCTGAACAAATAGATGAGCAGATCTCCTCTTGAGAAAACATTTCAAAACATGAGACATATGAAGAAGAGTCTGAAAGGCAATCCTGAATGTTCTGATATTTTGTAATCTGAATATATTGTAAGTCATCTTCATATGATATGACAGCCAAATTCTCATTACAGTCATCAATCATAAGAAAAGAAACTTCAGCTGATTCTTGAAGCGTACAAATGACATTTATATCATCTACTAAAGATTCATCCAAAGGAACTTCTTCACTTACTTGAACGAAGGTCTCATCTTGTTGTTCATAAACTAACTGGATTACCTCTTCATGAAGGCTCTGCTCTGATGACATGAGAACATTTGGATCAAAAACTCTGTCTATGATCTCAACAACAAAACCCTCCTTTTCAGGATTCAGCACAAGGTATGCTTGGTCATCACAATTTGAATTTGGATCTGAAATAGCTGACTGGACATCATCACAATCTGCAATTGAAACTTGACTTCCCTGCATGCTGTCTTCTTCTGTAGGCAAGTCTGAAATGACATTCCCCCTTTCATCATTTTCAGCCATATGGCACTCTTCAATCTGATGATCTTGATTAGTATCCTCTAAGTTTCCTCTGTGTTTCTGAAATGGGTTTTCTTACAATGCTTCCATGATCTCATCGTCCATAAAATCATCATGTCCATAAAAATTCTCAATATCTTCAATAAAACAATGAACATGGCTACAACAGTTCTGAACTAAAGTCAAGGACGGATAAGATTCTTTATACTTTTCAAAGAACATGGTATGAAAATCCTTTAAACAGTAAATAGAAGCAGATGGCAAACTTTCATACCAAGTTCGGGATTCATCTTCCAGAGTAGCCATAAACATTTTCATCAAACAATATTTAGGTGAATCGATCTTTAATTTATGCACATGAATGTGAAATTTCACCAGATGAAGAGCAGCGTCATTACCTTCCACATTTCTGAACATAGGCAAATTCTGAAGCCAATCCACCTTGGGCATCTTATTTGGAAAACCTGGGATGTGATCTCGGCTCATGGGAGCGTATCTTCTTGCAATCCGGTCCATCTTGAAAATCTGCAGTGGAGTCACTATGAAGCATTGATTGCTGGCTTTTTCAGTGAAATCGCCAGGTGAATGACTTCAGCCTTCTGATGTCTGATCGTTGTTCACCATCAACGATCAGATCTGAACCTGATACACTTACTGGGGCAAGACAATCTACAAATCAAGTGTTACATTCAAGCAAACCATCTTCCCCAGTATGGTCGCCACTATGTTAGCGCTCGAATCTACCTTAGGCTGAAGGAAAGCAGGACTCGAGGCAACATCAAACCAAGCTCAGCCTCATAGCTAGCCCTACGAGGACAGGAGAGGGATCTCTCCGGGTCTATCTCGGCAAAAGATGTCCAATGGGCTTGAGATGACTCAAAATGGATACTGATTTTAGGCTAGTCAACAAATATGAAAGATATGATTTAATAAATGGCTGCGTTTCTGGGCTGTGTGGGACAAAGAACAGCATGAGTAGAGAGATTTAATCAAAGGTGTAGAGTATTTCATAAGGCGAGATAGGCATGAGGTTTTAGCAATCAAGTTTGAAATTATATGGAGTGGAAAAGACTGTTTAAGAAGACTGAAAAGGGCATTAACCAATGAATTCCTTCCAGGCAGAAGAAGACACACAAAGTCTGAACACTTCCTCAAGGCAGAGCAAGAAATGAATTCTACCTTTCTTACTGTAAAAGAATTCAGCTGAAAACGATTATGAATGAACTGTGAACATAACAAAAACATATGAAACATAAAGAAGAAACACATGCCAAACTCATACCGCAAGAATCTTACAAATCAGAGCTGCACCATTTAATTATTTCTCTGTCAAACTGTACAGTGATAGCGCTAGGTCTTTCTTCCCACACTTTTCAAAACTCTCCCTTCACAATTGATTTTCAGTACAATAAATAAACTCACTATGAGAAAACCTATCGATGAGAATAGGAAACTGTTTTACAAACAAGAGCCAATCATATGTTCTGAAGGAAAGCAGCGTTTCATTTTTTACTCGAATCTGTTGATGACCGATGAAGAGGTGGCATCTGTAGGTGTAAATCCCATTAAATCGTAACTAAAGACAAAAATAGGCTTCGGTTCCTATTTCTCTGCAAGGTAGATGTCTTCGTTTAATTTGGCTTTTGAATTTTCACCTTTAATGAAGTGAAACAGAATTCCACCAATTACAGCTGCAAATTTCTTCTTTAATACCAGCGAACATATATCTGACAAGATTCGCCATACTTACCTTATCCTGGATGCCCAAGGTCGCAAAATTAACCAAGAAAAAGTCTTCATTCACTTCATACAATTCCTCAGTGAGTTTTCTAACGAGGATGCTGATTTGTTATAAATATGACAAAATTCACACTTCTGTGAGAATTGAAAACGATTCTTCTGATCACCATGCACAAGACCATCTCTTCTCGATTCCTACACATTACTTTTGTCAGATTTGGAAAGTCTACGTTTCTTGCATTCCCCTTGGAAAACAGTAAGGACATGATCACCCTCACGGAGATCCATTACATCTGCTCCAACACTCTCAACAATCCCTGTTGCCTCATGCCCAAAGATGCATGAAAAGATGAGAGTACGGCCTCAGAGCAAAAATAATTGAGTCTTTTTTTGGAAATTTGATGAGGTAGTGCCAAAATTCTTCTTGGAGGATCTGTGTGCCGCGCGCACTCCCAGTGCACCGTGCCTGGTGAGTGCACCGCGCCAGTGAAAAATTGTGCTGTGGAGAACACCCATGTGCGCTGCGACGCACCTATGCGCCGCGCTCCAATAATCACACAGTCGATCCTTTCATAAAATCCAGTTTTGCTCCGTTGCTGGCTCTCCGAGAAATAGCCTTGGGATAGTTTGGGTCCAAAGCAATGGCTGGGCTACATTCACTAATAGCATCAGTGATATGGCCCAGAGCTTGGGAGGCAACTACACGATTGCAAAAACAAACAACACTGAAAGGCCGTGATTCTCCATTGCATGTCAATGCAGCTGTATAGTGCTCCACTGCCTCTGCATGCTTATCTTCTTGAAAAGCTTTATTACATGCAGCCTTATGGCGTAGTAGATCACAGATTGTAGCCGTAAATGATGTGAAAGATTCCATACTCTCTATTCCATACTTTTGAACTGTAGAATTTATTTCCTCATATTTTAGCAGTAAATCAAGCGCTTCCTCCAATCTACCCAAATGGAAATGTGCCTTGGCACACATCCGCCACCGCCATAATTTGGCAGGAAACTACCTCGTAATTTCCAATGAATCTTCATTGCATAATTGATTGTCGTTGTCCACAAAGCAATAATTCCTTTCTGCAGAATCTAAGCTTTCCTCACATACCTGTATGACCTCCTCATATTTTCACAATGTCAGAAGTGCTAATGCTTTCAATTCAAGTAACAAAGCTTCATTCACTATACGCAATGCATTTGTTGCATCTCCAGGATTTCTTGTATCTAGAAGCTTAGCTACCTGATCTCTATATTCTGACACTTCCTGTGCCTTTCTTAGACCCTCAGTAGCTTCCCCAGCTATGATATCTTTTACCGGACGTAAGCACCCTTTGAACAGTGCAACTGCTTCTTCAGTCTCTCCAAGCGAAAGATGACAACTGGAAGCTCTAATTTGAACTCTTAGAAAGTTTGGATCAATGGCCATCGCCCGTTTATAATCTGCAAGTGCTTCTCTCATTCTGCCAACAACCATGCAAGTGGCTGCATGATTGCTATAGCATAGCATTGATGCCCGGATACAACTCTCTGATGTTTCATTAGGAGATACAACACTTCATCGTGTTTCTGATTAACTGAATGATGGATTTCTGTTTGTCTTACGGCATATAGAGCTGCTGAAGCTGAAACAGGGCTACCATTGAAGAGCTGTAGAACTTGAAACATTTTGAAATATTTATTACAAAATAACAAATTTGACGATTTCTTCTCCAAAACAGAGTTTTGCAGAAGAAATATCCTCGAGCGTTATTGACGATGAAGATCTTGAAATGAAAACTCATGGAGACATCCTCATGCCTGCGAGCATTTATTCAACATTTCTGAAAACCAAACCCCAGACTGAGAAACTGAAAATGACATCTAAAACATGATATGAAATAAGAGAAATGATCTATAACCAAGGACTGACAAGACTGAGTCTAACAAAATGATAAATAGAATGAGAAAAGAAGAGAGATTGGGGCTTATATATGCCCAATCCATCTTTCGTAGGATGTGGGTCCTAATGGGGCCTTCCCATAGGTGTTGCATGAAAAAAGGATAAAAAAAAAGAGGATATCACCTTTCTTCAGCGCATGCTTTAGAGGCACTTGAGGGAGTGCCCTATATTGGGTTTGGAAAGCACTCCTGAAAACACTATTGTAAGGGGGTGTTTTATGAGTGTGTTATAGGGGTTCTCCTGCCTCGTTCCATTTGGAGCATACTTCTAGAGGGTGGGTGGGAGAGGGGACATGGCATTGGGTAGAACATTCATGTATATAGTAGTGCCTTATAAAAATAAGTTTTTCATTTTCTTTGGAACCACAATTCCTATACAAAAATGAATGGTTTTGAATGTAACTGGCGAGTTTAGATATTGTATCTATATATATGATTGAGTGTATTAGACTAGCAGCCTTAGCTTTAGAATAGATAAGTTAATTTATTGAATGTTCAAAAAATGACCACAAATAGGTCAATGGGATTTCTAAGTACAACTGTGAGAATAAAAAGTGGGAATGATAAAGCAGTCACTAGGAAAAGATGATAGAAGAAAATCTATCCTATGTCAAGAAGAATCCAAAACCCAAGTTATAACTAAATGAGACAAAACAATGATGGAGATACATGCAAGTGTGGGCTGAACCGAAGGCCAAGGATAATTTTCCCTCTGGAGGGAATGTATTGCCTAGGGGAAATCAACAACCCCTGAAATCCTCTTTCTAACTCGAGTATGAAGGGAAGAAACTCTGATAGAGGACTAGTTAGAATATTTGGAAGAGATGGGTGGTAAGGTATGAGTTATGTCTTGTATGGACGTAGAAGCTTG
The DNA here is from genome assembly GCA_034641835.2 of Pinus albicaulis. Lineage (NCBI taxonomy): Eukaryota > Viridiplantae > Streptophyta > Pinopsida > Pinales > Pinaceae > Pinus > Pinus albicaulis. The sequence continues at coordinate 492,074,314 of CM076576.1, forward strand.
TGATTGAGACCTGGGTGAAGTACCATAACTAATGTTGTAGTATGAGTTGTCCTAGAAGCTATGGTGACATGACTGTAAGGTTTGAGAATTGGTGGCTTCCCCGAGTCTCTTTAATTTGATATCTGATGTAGTAATGTTGTATACGTGCTTCTTGGTGTCTCTCTCTACTGGAAGTTCCTGAAAGAATTTTTTACTTGGCCATACTGGGCCTGGATGGGGTTGAAAATGGTGGACTTAGAAATATCTAAATCCAATGACCTCATTCATGTATAAGGCCAAGAATCTCTAGTTTTGGAAATGTAAGAATCTGAATAAAGAGTTTTGAGACTCCCTAGAAGATGCAAATGCAGTTAAACTACCCTCTAATCTTTTAATAGATCAGCCACTTGAAGATGAAGTGTTCCTATGTCTTCGTATCATGTAGATGGAAGTGCTAGATCTTGTGAGCTGAGATAAAAACATGTTAATTGAAAAATTTATGGTGGTTCCCAGGGGCCAGAACATTTCTTTGCATAAGATAACATAAGTTAGATAATTTTATAAATGTCCACAAAGGACCAAGAAAGGTCAATGGGACTCAAAAGTACAGATGGTAACAAACACATTCTGGGATGACCAAGGCTAATTTTGAAAACTTAAAGACTTAACGATATCAAAAAATAAGGAAGTACAAGTAAAATAACAAAATAAAGAGAACTGCTTATCATTAGGTATAAATGCAGGGCTTTGGAAGTAGAGGAGGGAGAAGCAAGATCTTTTGCTTCTACAATCATCGTGAAGGTGCCAATGTAGTGCCTGATAATGGCATTAGTATTGTACCTAGGGCTGAGAGGGCTTGGCTTGGTGATCTAAGGAAACTAGATGGTCAGTAGAAGGGCCTCGCTGGGAAATACCTAGAGATATAATTGACTAAGTTATACCTAAATTTATAAACTTTTTCTTTCTTAATTTTTTTAAAGATATCCTTGAATAACCATTCCATATGGTATATTCCTATTCATATGGAATTCCTAAAGCTTTTAGAGTTCCCGGTTTCAAAGGGATAGATTCCCAATATTTTATCAATATAGTATTTAAATATGTGCCGTTTGTCTATTTGTTTGGTAAAATAGTAGTTTCTATGTGTATTTCTAGCCCGTTATTTTCCTTCTTAATTGGTGCTTCTAAGTGCATTTGTTTCAAATTTTGTACAAAATACATGATGAGTAACGTGCTTATTCTAAGTGCATTTGTTTGAAATTTTGTACAAAATACATGATGAGTAACCTGCTTATTTTTGTTGCTCGGGATTACATCAACATTCTAAAGGATCAAAAGGGTTATCAACAGATGATGATGTGCCATATCTCAAGGCAGTAAAAGAGAGATATTCAATGACAATGGAGAGAAATATGATGGTTTCCTTGATGTCATGAAATATTTCAAGGCTACAGGTATGTACTTCTTTTTCTAAATATTGACATTATCAATCAATAAAACAAGTTAGGTTGTTTTTTCTTTTTGCTCCATTAACTACAAATCTTAATTTGAATGGAAATTATACAGAGTTGATACAATTGGTCTACTACATCATATGTGTCATGAGTGCCTACTAGCAAGCTGGTGTAGCTCTTTGGGTGGTGGTTCTATTTCTTGAGCTAATTATAGTTAATTTTTTGTGTATGGCTAGATTAGTTTGTTTGTAGATTATTGTTTATTATTAGCTTTTTGTGCAAGTCAAGCTACAAGGGTATCACACTGAGCTAACTCCATTGGGTTGTTTTTTTATTAAGTTAAAAATAGCGGCCCGCATGACTATATATTTTACAAGGATTATGCCATTATGTGTTGAACATTTTTTAAAGTATCCTCATGCAAACAGATGGTTGAGGTGTAGCTGGGTTAAAGAATATGCAGGATATAATTCTTCCTTCTAAAGTATAAAACCATGTTTATGTTTTATATTTGAAAATGTTGAGTTTGTGTGCCCCTATGGTAACTCATAATCATGATGATAGTCGTTAGGAGGGTACCATATTATGGGGCATCTGTATCTGCACCCTATCCATGTAGGACCCATATTCAAAATTAGGTTGTTGTATAGAAGGATTCAAGAAGCAACAGCTTTAAAGTTCCTATACCCAAATGGTTCTTTGTCCTTAACATTATTTGTAGAGGTTTTCCATCTCTGTTTAGCTACTGATAATGCTTCTTCCTGGATGTCCTGTAAGTATTCCCACCCATTCTGCACAATATCCTTGTGAATAGGTCGCAATTTGGCTATCGCTACCTTCCTCTGCATAAAATTCTTATGTTGAGTAAATAAGTATAGGGGTTTGGTAGATTCCCCTCTGACCCATAGATCTAAGCCATGTTCTCTTTTATGAAAGGTATTTTAGGCCTTAGCCCATCTAGTCTGATTTTTGGCAAAGGACAGAAAATCTTGGAACTGAACGTCCCCTATGAAGGGATTGGGGTTACTGTCTCTATCCTCTTCTAGAAATAAATTGTGCAAATACAATTTGCACAAAAGGTGCTGGGTTTGCTCATCTTGATCATTGCAATGTTGGAAAAAATCTTCAATGATTTTGAAGGTAGTGGGTTTCCCTACTCTGACAGCTTTGATTTTTAGCAATAGATATCTTTCCACTAAGAATAAAGCATAATTAGTGGTTTGTGCCCTGCAAGTCAATACATCTGAGTAAAGAGAACAAATAAAATTTGTTTGTTTCTTAGCCTGTTCTAGTTGATCCTGTGCCTTCTTCACTTTTGTCCTTTCCTCCCTAAGTTGGGAAAATGTTTCATCTTCAATTGCATAAAAGTATTTGAATCACTTTAGTAGTGTCTGATGTTCCTGTAAGGGTACTACTACCTTCTTATACTGGTCCCATTCATATTGAACTTGAATTAATTCATTGCAAAGCTTTTGATTGGCAACTTTTTCTATTAGAGGAGTGTAAGAAAGTGTTACTTTTGTTTGAGTCTCCTTTTCTACTGTAAGTATCAAATCAGTCTGCATGGAGAATTCATCTGTGTGTATCAAATCCTTCTGTACAGAGGCTTCAACATTGTCTATTAAATCAATCTGTACAGGAACTTCGGCAATATCTATTAAATTAGTCTGTACAAAAATTTCAGCAGTATCTACTGTTTGGGTATTAAAATATGTTTGGGGTTCCCATGGTAGATAATTCCTTCTTAGGCTTCCAAGCCTTGTCTGCTTATTCCAACCATTTCCTTAGTTGTTTTAAAATTTTTCTCAATTTCCTGCATTTCGTGTTCATTTTTCTTAACTTAATCTCAACTGAGTTTTCTTTTGGCAGGGCTTTGGCAGGAAAAGGAGTAGCAGTGGCTTCGGGTTCAGGAATGGTTGTTCCAGTTCTAAGGTTGTCAGAAATGATGATTTCTTCAGGCATCCAAGAGGTTCTTTCAACATTTATGTCCTAGCTGGGTGGAATAATATTTTCTTTAGGCATCAGAGGAACTGTCTCAATACTTGTGTCCCATTCTAATAGAATAGTATCCCTTGACTGGTTTCCAAACTCAGATATTATCTCTATTTGGTCTTCCCTACTCGTCCATTCATTATCAGAGGGATATACAACCCTCAAGTCCTGCAATTCATTATGGGGAGGTAGGATTTTAGTATGGCCAAAGCTGCTAGCAAAGGTAGATTGGTTCAAATGGTCCCTCTGTTCCCCAAATTGTTCATATGGCTTCCGAATTTCACGATATGTTCTCATGTTCTCTATTACTTGAGACATTTCTTCCTCGTAGTCTTGTAAGGACATGTTTTGAGGGCTCAAAGGTGGTGTATGGGATGGTCCCACCTCATCTGGAAATATAGAGGCGTTTTATCATGGTTGTAACCTTTTAGATCATCTCCATTTTCCTAGTTCTGTGGTCGAAACATGGGTTCTCTTCCCTCTTGCTCTCTTGGGTATGGCTATTCTAGGGAGTTCAATTTCTGCTCTGTCAGGGTTTTCTTTAGGGGCAGGTAGTGCAGGATTAACAAAGCTGCCCCATGTTAACTGATGTTTGTTTAACTCATGAATGATAATAAATTTAATCAAGCCATGGTGACTGAAAATTGCTTGAGGGTTTTTAGCTCTTCTAGTCCGAACAACAGCATTATGGAATACAAAGTTTAGGAAAAAAGGAAAATTAACTCAATTTTTCGCTTGAGAATAGATAATAGTTTAAGCTGGTGGGACTTTACCACATCCTGCCTGTCACATGTGATATATCTTTGAATGAAGACTACCAATTATTTCCAAGGCTTCTGCAAGGATACATGATTAATACCTTTCCCTTTTCATTCCAGTGGCTCACATGGGTCCTGGTACAATGAAATTGCTTCTTGTAGAAGGACGTGTTTATCAGTTCATTTTTCTCCTTCTATTGGAAGTCCGGAGACCTCAACGATGATTTCTTCGGAGACTGGTTTGATTCTTCCTTTGACTATGGTATACCCTTCCTGTAGGTTTTGCAAGAATTCAATTGTTGTCTATGTATTAAACCCTTGTAGTCTGTCACTACAAGGAAAATACCCTCTAGTAGAGGTTATAAAGGAGGTTTTTAGTGTTACAAAATTGGCCAAAATTGTCAAAAAAAAATTTCTACAACATCCGTTTATGGTTATGGAGGTTTTGGTGGATCTTTTAACGGAAATTAAAACAACTAAAAAAACTGGGCGGCCAGAGGTTATTACGGATGTTTTTTCATCGGTGCGCTACTAAGGTTTCAACGCACCAGTGTGTGTCATCTAGAAGGTGGCTCGAGGCGGTCGAAGGTGCATGCACCGGGCCGTCAATGTATAAAACCGCATCGAGCGCAGTGTTGGTGGTACAACGCACGGGGCCATTCTAATTGGCCTTTAGATTTGTGCAATGCCCATAAGTCATCTCAACGCACCAATACGAAGACTTATAGAAACGAACCGGTGCGCTGTATCAGAAAAACACACCGAGATTTATAATTGGTATTGGTATTTGTGCAGTGCCCATAGGTCGTACAAATGCACCGGTGGGTAGTCTCACATAAACACACCGGTGCGCATTATCACACAAACATACCGATATTTTTAATTGGTTTTGGTATTTATACGATGCCCATAGGTCGTAGAAACGCACTGGTGCACTGCAGCATACAAACATGTTGGTGTACAGTAACTGACATGCACCGGTGTTCATTTTGTATTTTTAGAAACATCGACTTGTGACGGTGCAATTATTGTGATTTTTAAAAATTCATTATTCATCAAAAGTCGACACATCTTATAACTGTATTCATATTAATTAAATTTTTAGTAATGCATTTGAATGTGATGTTTAGATTAATTTGTTATATCATATCATAATTATTGTGATTTTTTAAAATTCATCATTCATGAAAAGTCGACACATATATATATTATAATAGTATTCATATGAATTAAATTTTTATTAGTGCATTTGAATGTGATGTTTGGATTAATTTGTTATATCATATCATCAAATTTCACTTCTCTTCATTATAATATTTAATCATCCATAAATTTAATCAGTGGTGTTACATTTCACAGCGACAATGGAGAACACAATAAAATAAATTAAAACATATTTTGTTATTATATATATATATATATATATATATATATATATATATATATATATATATATAAGACATTCTTTGTCATACAAAATGGGACAATTATTGGTATCCCTTTGTCTTTCAATTGGGACACTATGTCCATTACATTAAACAAAACGTTTGATTTCATAGACAAATATTTCAAAAAATACAACTCCTTGCTTTGATATCCAAACATAGTGATCATCATTCTTCACTTGAACTGTTGTCACTGCTAGAGCTACTTCCATGACGGATTATTTTCAGGAATGTTTTGTTCACGGTGTTGATTGTTTTCTTCTTCTTCACCTTCCATATACAAACATAAAAATAAACGGTAATGAGTGTATATACATTGGTGGGAATAATGAAAATTGCAATATTAAATAAAATACATCAATGTAAATCGAAAACAAATGACGTACCATAGAAAAAATTGACTCATAAACTATACACATTCTTTCAAAACCATTTACCATGCCATATTTCAAGATTTCATCTGTTGGCGTAGTTCCATACTTTGTTTCCTACAAGTTTTATACCCCATAAAAAATCATATATTTAATATAAAATATATTTTTGTTCTATTAATTATAGATGGATCTAAGTAAAACAAGATCGATAGATGCTTACAAATTCCACAATTAATTTATGATATGCAAACATATACTCACAACCCATGTTTAACCCAATTTCAATCAATTCGTATAATGGTTCTTCTTTGTATGTTAGAACCTGTTTCAAGACATTCAATAATGATTTTTGTAAAACACACTACAAGAAAAAAGCACATTGGTGAGGGGCGAAAATGGTCACCATAAGCTCATTAGTGAGGGTCAAAAGAGCCTTCGTCACCAAAAACTAAACGTCACCAAAGGTGGCATCACCGAAAGTATAGGTGTTGTGGTGACATTCAAAGTCCGTCACCAATAATGATTTATAGTGACGAATAGTGACCGTCGCCATTTCATATGAGCAATGGTGACATAAAATAGCCTCCGTCACCAAAAAACTGAACGTCACCAAAGGTGGCGTCGCCAAAAGTATAGGTGTTGTGGTGACATTCAAGGTCTGTCACCAATAATGATTTTTAGTGACAGATAGTGACCGTCACCATTTCATATGGGAAATAGTGACGGACAATAGCCTCCGTCACCAAAAAAATGAACGTCACCAAAGGTGGCGTCGCCGAAAGTATGTGTTGTGGTGACATTCAAAGTTCGTCACGAATATTGATTATAATGACGGATAGTGACTGTCACCATTTCATATGCACAACAACGATTTTTTGTGATGGACCTTTCATGGACGTCACTATTGGTGCATATATATGGCGACGTTCATTGACCGTCACCATAAACTCATTGGTGACATCAAGGTCCGCCACGAATAATGACCATAATGACAAATAGTGACCCTCACCATTTCATATCAACAACAATGATTTATGGTGACGGACCTTTAATGGTCGTCACTATTGATGCGTATATATGGTGGCATTCGTTGACCGTCACCATTTCATATTTTGGTGAGGGTCGAAAAATGTCACCATAAGCTCATTGGTGATGGTCAAAAGAGCATCCGTCACCAAAAACTGATCTTCGTCATTCCCTATATATGAATATCAGGGCACGATGGAATCGAACTACCAACCTCCTGCTTGTAAAGCAGGTGCTCTTCCATTGAGCTAGCACCCTTTAAAGAATTAGACTTTTAAAAATTATATCTTGAAACTTCATAGATTGCAAATTCTACAACTTTCAATAAATTAAAGTCTCGACAATCTTTTACTAAACAAACAAAACACCATCAACATTGCAGGTCCCTACCTAATGGTTATGAAAGTTATGAAAAGTAGGTGAAGGGAAGAACTAGACTTTTAAAAATGATGCATGGACTACCACCACACGAATCCCCTAAGAGAGATCCAGTGGGAGAATCTCTTGAATTAGATTCAATGGAAAATGAAGGACTAGATGAAAGAGAAAGGCCTCAGCAGGATGGGGAATCCACCACCTCGAGTCAAGGAATAGAAGAGGTCCTCAGAAATTCTTACAACACTTTGAAATAGAGCTTAGGGTAGAATATCTACTTAAGATCTACTTATGAAGATTTCTTATGTAAAATAACTCAAATAGACAAGCAAATCCACAATTATAAAGTGATTATTTGGCATTTCAATCACTAATTTCAGGGCCAAAAACCTAAATAACCTAAAACACTCAAATATCCTAAAACAATGTGTGAAATAAAGACAAAGAAAAAGAGAATATGTTCTCGAACAATAATACAAAAAAAAAAGACAAAGAGAATATGTTCTAGAACAATAATACAAAACACATCCAACATTTTGAAGTATTTGACTTGTCTTGGTGAACATGCGTCCTTAGCAAATACAATGTAGCAATACCTTCCCCACATAGAGAAGACATGTCAGAATAGTATGTTTGACACGGACAATCATAAATATGCCACAATAGCTACTCCATTCAACACATACATAGGTAATACAACTTAGATGTTGATGGCAAAGTATGGGATAGAAACAAATATCCTAGATGCTAGTTGTCTCACAACAATTAATTCAGATTTTACATGTTGGTATGATGTTGTGGTGAAGTTCCCAGTTTCTAACCAAAAGAAAAGGTAATAGATCAACATAACATACACTGCCAACATGTAACCTAGCGAATGGCTTCATCATATGCCTCATGCCAGGAATTGGATTTTGCATACTAGACCAGCGATAGTTAGGTTCTAAATTTCAACCTAATTATTTGAGACAGCGTATGAGCAACAGTAGAGAAGTCCTATAATAGAACTTCCATCACATTATAGTGATTTTGTTGTAGCATTTGTTTTAGTTTTAGGGCTCATGTTACAAACAGTTTTAACATGGTTTTAAGGTTCCAAAAATATCTGGGAAAGTCTCCCTTATTGCAGTATTTGGTGGTAGCCTCAATGAAAAGTTTGACATCAATAATCTTGTCATCCTCCATGGTCTCCAAACAAAGCAAACAGATCACCATCTAAGCATAAATATAACTCGGCATTTAAGATCACCTTTTGCTGGGAGCATGTGAGGTCATGTAACATACTCTTGTAGGATTATGAGGCAATATGAAGATGATATATAGAAGAAAATGACCGCAGATTCGATGGCAGCATGTGAAGAGCCCTAAACAGAAGATACAACAGTAGATATATCCTTTGATTGGTGGTTCTCTGGAACCCAATAGTGTTGGTCTTTCCAATGGTTGATACCTCCACCTGTGGTAAATTTTCACCAACAAATAGAACTAGGGTTAATGACAACACTATTATGGATCTGATACCAATGTTTGGACAGATAGGGCAGCATGAAAACAAGTATAAAAATAAAGGTGAAATCAACAAATGTTTCCAACAATGATGTGGGGTTTTTGGGAAGCTTGTTGTGGGATAATTTGAGGGATTTAAGACAACTTTTCAGCCTTGTGAACAACAATAATATTTATTACTTGTTTGTGAATACATCTAGGGTCATTGTAAGCAAATTATAGCCAACAATAAAACTCTAAATACCCATCAATCAAAACAGTTCATCTTTCTTTCAAACATGAACCAATTTAAATCTTCATGTGTCTTCACCTTACAGAAATTTTGTGGCAGAAATGGTGGTGGTAAAAAATATCATAAGGGCTGTTAATATCTAGTGAAAGTTTTTTTTTTGAAACCCTTGGAAACATACAACGAACCCTTGAACAAAGGCACTAGAACCTTTGTGAAATCCTTAGGTAGAATTTGAATTGGACATCAGTATGTCATTATAAACATTGGAGTGCTTTGGTATTCAAAGGCATTTCAAGAGCCCTTTTCATATCTTACTTGGAGTGGTTTGTGGATATACCTCTCGTTGTTGGGTGTTCCTAGACTAGATCCTAGCAATCTAAAGCATGTATCAGATCCTAGTAATCTGTTGGGTGTTCCTAGTAACTTGTTGGTTATATCAGATCCTATACCAGCAGGTGTTCCTCCTTGGCAACATACATTCCTTAATTCATAGAGAATAATGTGAGGAAAAGGAGAACTTGAACCACATGTATATGCATAACCTTATGTTTTACCGTTAGCTTGAGTACAACAGCCTGAAATAGGTCCAACCTCCTCATCTTAGATATTATCTAGGCTTTACTCAGACAGTGCAGTTGATAAATGAGTTTCAACTGACCAACAGTTTACACCCAAAACCGCAATTTGAACATAGTTCAGGCTAGCAGTGGCAAAATTGGATCTTCTAATCATCCAAAAGGTTATAGAATTTCAACATTCTAATTTCCCCATGGCCAGGAAAAGCCAATTCTTTGAGTGTAGGAACCTCCTTTTTTTTATAAAAAGGCAAGGTTATACAGGTGATAGAAAATTACTTGGTTATATAGGTGGTAGAAAGGTCAAAAAGGAATTTGGCCAGCCCAACTTTAGAAATGGCATCCACAAAACCATGTTGCATTAGTTTAGGTCCTTCAATCTACAAACAAAAAAAATCTACTGCTCTAGGGTTTTTTTAAGGTGTTGAATCCATATATGTACTCAAAATTCCATTTTAAATCACAAAATTAAGATTTGGCCAAAATTTTTTTGGGGTAATAAGACAAAAACTCAAAAATGTAACAAGTTTAGATTCCAAAGATTACATTTTTTGGTAGCCACAGTGCATGGGTTGTCTATAGTTGCACACAATCCATGTTATGTCGTACACCGTGACCTTATCTTAAGGCATACAAACACACCCTAGTCTAGTATTGACTATGTGAGTCTCTCTCTATATATCATTAAATGTTCTGCTTTAGCTTATCCATCCATCCCTTGATCATTCAATCAATCGATGATGGTGAAAGTGTCATCCATTCTCTTGCATTTTTGGTGCATTCAGGTTTTCATTCACCTCTGCAAATTCCATGCTAGCAGTCAAGGGCACAAATGGGAATTGAATCCAAGAAATTTGGAAGGGAAAGGCAAGTTGTCTCATTATGGTCATCCCTACAGAAAGATCAATGCCCCAAGTTTCTTTCAACTTTGCAGAGGTGATCTGTATATAAATCTAACCAATTGGGGAGCTACCCTCGTCTCCCTCACTCTCCTTGATGCTAAAGGTAATCATCCCTAAACCCTACCCTTAAACTGCTTTACCATCATTTACTAAGAGGGAGCTAGCTCATTAAGTATTGGTATTTATGCATTCAGGCCATCTAGCAGACGTACTTCTTGGCTATGACAATATTGCCTCATACATGGTATGTATTTGCATTTCCCTTTGGAAATTAGTACTGCCATCATATGCTAGAATTTTAAGATAAATTTACAGTTTCTGCTCACATATTGGAATGGATCTCAAATGTATGTGTTACCATGGGGAATATGAGATTGTTTATTATTGTAGAACATGAGCTCCAGTAGACCTTACTTTGGTGCCTTGGTGGGTCGTGTAGCCAACCATATCAAGGATGGATAATTCACACTAAATGAGAAAACATATCAGCTGCCTAAGAATGATGGCAACAACACACTCCATGGTGAAAATCTGCCTTTTCTATTCTGCATGCATGTTTTATCCAGCTAACTAGAGCCCTATAATGACCACTACTCGGGAATAAAATCTCTCTTTTTCTGTATATGTATGTTTGTTTGTGGAGGTCTAGAGCACTACTATTTCAGGTAACATATGTGTAGTACATTGTCCTGTGGGAAGTGAAGGAGCAGAGAGTCTTTGACATGCAGAATTTTATATGACAAAAAGAGTCTTTGAGCCACAAAGGAGGGATCTAACATAATTTTGTTGATCCCCTACAACTATCAAGTGTTCAGCAAAGGAGGTGTTAAAACAAGTCTGTACTACAGTAGAAGATACAACAAGTACCACTATATTGTATAGTGTTCCTGTCAAGCACTGAGGCCCATACTTAACCATAAAATTGCCCCCTGTATCAGTCTTAAAATTGGTTTAAATAAATGCAAAAAATGATGCACAGGTCGGCTCAAATCAGTATGTCGGCTCCTTAATCAAAAGACACGACTGTTTAGTTCATACACAAACAACTATAACTAACTAGTCATGCTCATCATTTTGGAATGAAAATTTCAGTGAAAAATACAATGAGAATTCAGAGATAAAACAAGAGGCCAAGGAGATTAAAAGGGAGATCATAATTACAACGTTTTGGACTAGAAGGATATATCTCTTGCAGACCTATATGCACCTGTGGAAATACAAATTTTCGGAACTGAATTCAGGCCTGAAATTTCAGCCCTATCAAAGCCTCAAATTTCATCCCTAACAGGCCTGTAACTTCGGCCTTTCCAGAAGCTCGGACCTGAGACTATTCTCTGCAACTCGGACCCTTCTAATTCAGACCTGTGGTGAAATATGTGACCTTGCAACAATCTTGTAATTCGGATCTATAGTGGCAGTTTTGAAGACAAATTCAGACCTGCAGATCTCTATTTTTGGAATAAAATTACAGAGAAGTCTTGAGAGGAGAAGTATTGAGTTTATTTTACAGTGAATATATCTAGCAGACCTATTGAAGAACATCTATTTCACACGACGTCCGTTTGACTTCGTTCAAGAATCGTTGGAAAGCGCTCGATGAGCTCTTTGACATGGAAACCTTTGCATCAACTTTTGAAGATATAAGTTTTTCGGGTTTGTAAAATCCATTTAGATCATAAAATCTTAGTTTTTCTTTCAATTCAGTAGATCTGTGTAATATTCTGGCAGGACATAATTAGTCAAGTTGTCGGGATTAGAAAATTTAACACATTCAAACTGTAGTTGATTAGGAAAATTGTGATGGAAGTTAATGACTTTTAAATTTTAATGCTTAGTAATAATTTCTTTTAGTTTTCCAAGTCTGTTACTCTGTCTTAATAATCTACTATGGGTGAAATGTTTTTCCATTTTTCATGACCTTGTTATGAGCAACACTTTACATATTGTATGTTGTCTCTAATTTGGAAAGGAAGTCAATGTTGAAATAAAAGGACACTGAAAATGGAATTCTTTAAGAGACCACTTTCAAGCTTTGGGCATATATGGGACAAAAGTAACCTTTTATTTGTTTTGCAGGGACTATTTCTTGGTTCTGTTGGAGGAGCCTAAAAAAGAGTATGAATATCACTCATATCCTGTTGGTAGCAAATGCATTGGTGCCTGCTTATCCAAGGGATTTTAAATACAAGCAAGTTGAAGGTTAGTGATCCTCCCTTTTGCTGTTTTAAAATAGCTTAGTTCCTATTTATCACTTTGTGAGTATGTTGGCTACAGGATGGGATTCAGATTCATTTGGAGTCCATTTTATAGTCCATGATATCGAAATAGTCTCCTTTTACTCTTCTTATTGTATTGGTTTATTTGTCTAAACAGAATCTTTTTTTTATTTCTATTTGCATATGACTAGTATCAATGATGTTAAGGAGGGTTTATCTCACTTAGGGTGCCCTATGTAAGCAAGTGACCAATTACTCTCTGCTTGGTTTTGTTAATGGATTTGTTTGTGTAGACATATTAATTACTCTCTGCTTGGTTTTAATAGAAAAATACATCTTATATATACAAGAATTACAACAATAGAACAAAAAGCAGAAGGATATATAAAAGGGAGCTTATATTCTCTTGTCTGTTTCCTTGAAATACATATCTTGGGGAAACCCACTAGGCACTCCCCTCATTCCAAGGATAGTACTTAAGGTAAAATAGGATTCTTCAGGGCTTGCTGCAAAATGTAACACTTTAGTGCAAAGCTTCACTAAGTACTCTAGCTCAAGGGAAACATAGGGATCAATCACCACTTTCACCTTAGTAGCTGATCCTCTGTTTTTCTATGGATGGATGTCCCCACGATGGAGGCTATCTCAGAAAATCTTGGAGATTAAGTAACCCGAGAATTCCTAGGCTAAATACCTTTCAAGGATTCTACTAAATACACACCAAATTCCAAGGATATTATTCGATAAGGTCGGGCTCCGAGTTAGATGAGGGAAGAAATTTGAAGGACTTATGGCTAAGTATAGAGGGCTAAGATAGTACTAGAAATGCTCAATTAGATCCCAAATACATGATACTTTTAATTTAATGATTGCTGCTATAAATTAGGGTTTATAATAGACACAATTTACTGCATGCAAAATTTATGACAACAATAACTTGCTATGGGGAGCCTGGTCATGCTTGTTTTTCTCATATTCCAGTTCAAATAGCATTTCCACAATGAAAAAAAATCCTTGTTAGACAGGCAGAGAGATGTTGACAGGGTGAGGTAATGATTCAACCCATGTAGAAAAATCCTATGCCCCCCACCAAGATTCTCTGCTATTTGCAGTACAGTTAACCACCCTTAAAGGGCTTAATTTGGTTTTTATGAGGTTGGACTCATGGATATTGGACTTAGTCCCAATTTTGGTTAATTTCTGTATAGTAGGGTCAGCATTGTTTTGGCTCTTTCACACTGTGGAATTGCAGTTTAGGAGTTTAAGTAGGAGGTTGTCCTTTGGTTTATCCAATTCGCACAGTGTGAACTTCCCCATAAACCCCTCCAGATTTCAGGGGCTGAAGATATCTTTGTATTATGCTAATTTTTGTAATCAATATAAGTATCATGTGCAAGAACATGCTAAATCCAAATGTCTTACCTAGAAAAGCCAAACAACAAAGCGAGTTGAATTAATAAAGTCAAGGAGAATATTTACCTCATCATAACGACTTGTGGCATAAAGAAGATTAACATCACCTAGTTTCTTTGTCACTTCAGGACTTAACTTTGGCCCATCCCCCTTTCTATGACTCCTCTTCTTGTACTATCACACGAGACAACAAGGAGGGAAATATCAAGAGATGTGCAAAAAAAATTAAGGACCACTTGGCACTGCAACCTCCAAATAAATTAGTGTTTGTATCATGCTTACTATCCAAAGGCTTGACAACTCATCTAACCATTATACACTATTCTTATTCTTGAACATCTTGAATTGTTTTCCAGGTGTGAATGAAAGATATAAATTAACACCTCTTTTCTACGCCCCTTGCGACCTAATCCATAACTTGCTGCCTCCATGATCTCATCGATGTTGGCACCAAAAAGGTCTTGCTGCATAGCTTTCTTAGCATTATCATCCCTATTAGTAAGAAATTTAATTCAAACAGTAGAAGTTTAATAATTCAAAACAATCAAAAGTGATGTTTTCTTAATAATTGTCTAGTTATCCACTCATGTCAAAAAATATCATCTAATAACATATGTGAAGTGTGCACACAGAGAGTACTACTTTTAAATTTTCAAAAGAGTACAATGCATTAATATGCAGAGAAGCATCTTGTAGATATTTAGAGCCCAAGTCTCCAACATATTTTTATGATAAAAGCAAAGCAAGGAGTCAGGATATAAAACTGAACTTCATCTATACAAAGGAATCGACAGCTCTTTCATGCAATATATTTTCGTGTTTACATTTGGCATCCTTGATAATATTTTCACACGTGTCATGTTATTTTAAGTAAAAGTTGAGTGGTTTCCCACCTGCAGTTGCAAGTCAAAAGTAAAACATTGCCTTAACAGATCTTTGCCACAAAAGGAACCAAAACTTGCAAATTGGCAGGAACATATACATTTTATTCCTATATCATACTTAGTGACTAATCCCTTCAATAATTTAATAGTTGACAGACCCATTTCTCTGATATACTAAAACATCTATGTTAGCAGGTTTAACTTAGAATTGATAACATCAAGATGCCAAAGAGCACTTGAAAGTTGAAAATTTGAAATAGACTAGGGGGTAATTATGCTCGGACTTTAAGAATCTGTCATTTGGTTTCCAATCTTTATAAATGGATACTAGGAAAGGGCAGCATGGTTACCCTTGGTAAGTTCTAACAATACTAAAGGATGTCGGACGATGTTCTACATCCATATGATACCTTTAAATGTTCTTCGCTTGACAAAAAATCTTCTTTCAGTTTCAACCAAGGCAGACCTTAGCTGTGTAGCCAAGATTGATGATAAAGTGAGTAATCATAAAAATTTGCAGCCAAACGGATAGTCGAATTTTGGCCAAATGTGTGCAAGAAGGTGGGCCCATATATTTTGCTTGTGGATCCAATGAAAAATGGTGCTTTAGTGCATGACAGTCACAAGCTGGAAGAGCCTTTGCAAAAGAAATTTAGTCACCTACACTATGGAGCTACTGTAGACCAGAGAACACCCCTTTAAGACATTTTTCTTGCTGATTGGTGATCAACTTTCTTGGCAAGATGACTTAATCCTACTTCAAGGTTGAAGAGAAACTGAATGATACCTCACGGCATGGAGGGCTAGATTGGATCTTACCCTTGAAGAGAATGATGTGATGGAATCTGTGCAGGGCCAAGTAGCTGAACCTCCTGAGAATTTCAATGCCAGTGTCATATACAAGTACAAGAAAGGTGAGATCAAGGCCAAAACGCTCATCATTGACTCTCTTAGAGGCCATTTCATCACCTATGTGTCCAAGCCGAAGAAGTCAAAGGAGATGTATGATAAATTGATTGGGATGTATGAGGTCAATAATCTCAGCCAAGTCATGACAACCACAGGGCTTTGAGGAACATGACAAGGAAACCCATGTTTGCAGATTGAAGAAAGCCCCCAAGTACTAGAGGGCTAAGATAGTACTAGAAATGCTCAATTAGATCCCAAATACATGATACTTTTAATTTAATTATTGTTGTTATAAATTAGGGTTTATAATAGACACAATTTACTGCATGCAAAATTTATTACAACAATAACTTGCTACGGGGAGCCTGGTCATGCTTTTTTTTCTCATATTCTAGTTCAAAGAGCATTTCCACAATGAAAAAAAAACCTTGTTAGATTGGCCAGAACCCTGGAATAAGCCATATAGCCTAAATAGATTCGTATCTCTTGTGTGTCATTCATAGAGACCATTTGAGTGGAATGATTCCAAGTTGTTATAAGGGGAGATCGACCTGTTTAGAGAAGAGGTAGGGCGTAGTCAGGTATTGCATGACATTCCTTTTTTGCAAGTCAAAGAGGAAAAAAATTAAGTTGAGACAAACAAGTTTATTGATAAGATCAGAAAAATTCAGTATACAAGTTTAAATCCTTTGAAATTTTAACAATAAAAATCATAGAAATAAGATCAGAAAAATACCTGTCAAACGTATCCATACAGACTCTCCCTATCGGAGTTCTGTAAGGGTGCAATTTTATCTCCTTATGCGCTCGAACATGGATCCATGCTAAATGCTAATGGCAGGCAACTGTCATGAAGCATAGCTGCAGCAGTGTTGTCCTGTGAAGATAAGTGCAATGAGAATGGGAAGCCGAAAGCCTCATGTCGCCATTTTTCCCAGCGGAGGAATGGGCCATCTTATCCCATTCACTGAGTTCGCCCAGCGCCTCTCGGCACACCATGGATTCACCGTTGCGTTCATTACATGCAAATGGATGCTTTCCAGTCCTGAAAGCATAAAGTCCTCACAGGGTCTAGATATCCGCTTCGTCTAGCTCCCTCCTGTGGAAAACGAAGAAGATGAGGGACAGTACATGAAGGTGGAAACCCTTGTATCAAAGTTATTGGAGAACTCGAAAGGATTAGCAAGCCAACCTGGTAACATTAACCCCCAACAGATTAAAGCACTGAGGAATGGAATACCATAGAACTCTCATGAAATAAGAACTCTCAAAGTAACACCTTACTTTCTAGGGAATAAAAAAAGGAAGACCATAGAACTCTCATGAAATAAGAACTCCCACAAATTTCCCCGATGAGAAGACCATAGAACTCTCATGAAATAAGAACTCCCACAAATTTCCCGGTAAAAGGAGAAGACCATAGAACTCTCATGAAATAAGAACTCTCAAAGTACCACCTTACTTTCTAGGGAATAAAAAATACCAGGAGCAAGTCAAAACAACCTCAATAATTAACAATTTTGGATCGATTTATCGAGCTCTTAATGCTTGATTTCTACCAATAGAAAGTTTCCCAAGCCAACTCCCCAAATTTTTCAGTAGAGATCGTTCTTTTGAACTAGATTTAATGAGCTCGGACCTTAAGAGAACCTACCAATAAGATATAGATTAGTCTGAAAAGTAAACCAATTTTCCGAAACACCAAACAGTCAATGACATAAACAAGCTAAAACTACAACCTTGCAGTTCTCATAGGTAGCTTTGATGACTTCCTTGTGCAATGCTTTTGAATTAATCTTGTCTAAGAATTTCAAGTAAAAATCATGGAAATTGGGTTCAATGCTAGCCCTGCAGATTAAATGTGGACAAATTAGTAAAATATAAAAGACACCAGCAATTAAGCATAGTTTCAAAGGGAAGCATAAATGACAAAGAAGAGCCAAGGGTCTTTCATCTCTTTTTTAAAGCAGAGTTTCAAAAGGATATATCAATGGCCAAGAAGTGCCAAGGCTCTTTCATCTCTTTTATCAAGCACAGTTTCAAACTAAAAATATATGACCAAGAACAGTCAAACACATAACATCATATTGACCTTTTCATCACCATATACTGAGCAAACCATGCATAGTGTGGCTCTTTCAAAACCTCTAAAAACTCTTTGGATTTAGCCTCCAGGTTGGAGGTTGAAATGTTATTGATCAAGAAAGCTGTCTTATCCTGAACATCTGAGGCAAGTGCCTAAATTTCCACATGGATAGACAATAGTTCATTGTCAGTACCAATCACATCTACATTATCATAAATCTCACAAAGGAAAAAACCAAAAATGAAAACATATTAAATGATCACAAGTTATTTTCTTCAGCTATTGAATTGTCATTTGGAGAATGCAAGCACCCACGGTTAGGATCTGTCATTTCCACGTGAACCCCTTCTTAATGGTTTGGGTACATGACACACCTCAATTGGAGTATCCCGTCTTTCAACTGCAGCAACTAATGTTTCAATATTGAGAGCATGTCCAAAAATTTTCATAGTTCTTGCACCTGTTACACACAAACACATTTATTGAAACATAACAATGAAGAAAAAAATCATTCTGCCAAGCCATAACAGGATACAACCCCTTCAAATCTTATCGACCATCAATTAATAGATTTGATTAATAAACCCATGTCCTTGAGCTATCATTCACATCTGCATTGGCAACTATTCTCGTGTAACCAGGAGCAAGTCAAAACAACCTCAATAATTAACAATTTTGGATCGATTTCTCGAGCTCTTAATGCTGGATTTCTACCAATGGTAAGTTTCCCAAGCCAAATCCCAAAATTTTTCAGTAGAGATCGTTCTTCTGAACTAGATTTAATGAGCTCGGACCTTAAGAGAACCTGCCAATAAGATATAGATTAGTCTGAAAAGTAAACCAATTTGTCGAAACACCAAACAGTCAATGACAAAAACAAGCTAAAACTACAACCTTGTAGTTCTCATAGGTAGCTTTGATGACTTCCTTGTGCAATGCTTTTGAATTAATCTTGTCTAAGAATTTCAAGTACAAATCATGGAAATTGGGTTCAATGCTAGCCCTGCAGATTAAATGTGGACAAATTAGTAAAATAGAAAAGACGCCAGCAATTATGCACAGTTTCAAAGGGAAGCATAAATGACAAAGAAGCGCCAAGGCTCTTTCATCTCTTTTTTAAAGGAGAGTTTCAAAAGGAAATATCAATGGCCAAGAAGTGCCAAGGCTCTTTTATCTCTTTTATCAAGCATAGTTTCAAACTAAAAATATATGACCAAGAACAGTCAAATACATAACATCATATTGACCTTTTCATCACCATATACTGAGCAAACCATGCATAGTGTGGCTCTTTCAAAACCTCTAAAAGATCTTTGGATTTAGCCTCCAGGTTGGAGGTTGAAATGTTATTGATCAAGAAAGTTGTCTTATCCTGAACATCTGAGGCAGGTGCCTGCATTTCCACATGGATAGACAATAGTTCACTGTCAGTACCAATCACATCTACATTATCATAAATCTCACAAAGGAAAAAACCAAAAATGAAAACATATTAAATGATCACAAGTTATTTTCTTCAGCTATTGAATTGTCATTTGGAGAATGCAAGAACCCAAGGTTAGGATCTGTCATTTCCACGTGAACCCCTTCTTAATGGTTTGGGTACATGACACGACTCAATTGGAGTATCCTGTCTTTCAGCTGCAGCAACTAATGTTTCAATATTGAGAGCATGTCCAAAACTGTTCATAGTTCTTGCACCTGTTACACACAAACACATTTATTGAAACATAACAATGAAGAAAAAAAGCATTCTTCCAAGCCATAACAGGATACAACCCCTTCAAATCTTATCGACCATCAATTAATAGATTTGATTAATAAAACCATGTCCTTGAGCTATCATTCTCATCTGCATTGGCAACTATTCTTGTGTAACCAGGAGAAAGTCAAAATAACCTCAATAATTAACAATTTTGGATCGATTTCTCAAGTTCTTAATGCTTGATTTCTACCAATGGTAAGTTTCCCAAGCCAACTCCCCAAATTTTTCAGTAGAGATTGTTCTTCTGAACTAGATTTAATGAGCTCAGACCTTAAGAGAACCTGCCAATAAGATATAGATTAGTCTGAAAAGTAAATCAATTTGCCGAAACACCAAACAGTAAATGACACAAACAAGCTAAAACTACAACCTTGCAGTTCTCATAGGTAGCTTTGATGACTTCCTTGTGCAATGCTTTTGAATTAATCTTGTCTAAGAATTTCAAGTACAAATCATGGAAATTGGGTTCAATGCTAGCCCTGCAGATTAAATGTGGACAAATTAGTAAAATAGAAAAGACACCAGCAAATAAGCACAGTTTCAAAGGGAAGTATAAATGACAAAGAAGCGCCAAGGCTCTTTCATCTCTTTTTCAAGCAGAGTTTCAAAAGGAAATATCAATGGCCAAGAAGTGCCAAGGCTCTTTCATCTCTTTTATCAAGCACAGTTTCAAACTAAAAATATAAGACCAAGAATAGCCAAATACATAACATCATATTGACCTTTTCATCAACATATACTGAGCAAACCATGCATAGTGTGGCTCTTTCAAAACCTCTAAAAACTCTTTGGATTTAGCCTCCAGGTTGGAGGTTGAAATGTTATTGATCAAGAAAGATGTCTTATCCTGAACATCTGAGGCAGGTGCCTACATTTTCACATGGATAGAAAATAGTTCACTATCAGTACCAATCACATCTACATTATCATAAATCTCACAAAGGAAAAAACCAAAAATGAAAACATATTAAATGATCACAAGTTATTTTCTTCAGCTATTGAATTTTCATTTGGAGAATGCAAGCACCCAAGGTTAGGATCTTTCATTTCCACGTGAACCCCTTCTTATGGTTTGGGTACATGACACACCTCAATTGGAGTATCATGTCTTTCAGCTGCAACAACTAATGTTTCAATATTGAGAGCATGTCCAAAACTGTTCATAGTTCTTGCACCTGTTACACACAAACACATTTATTGAAACATAACAATGAAGAAAAAAAGCATTCTGCCAAGCCATAACAGGATACAACCCCTTCAAATCTTATCGACCATCAATTAATAGATTTGATTAATAAACCCATGTCCTTGAGCTATCATTCTCATCTTAATTGGAAACTATTCTCGTGTAACCAGGAGAAAGTCAAAACAACCTCAATAATTAACAATTTTGGATCGATTTATCAAGCTCTTAATGCTTGATTTCTACCAATGTTAAGTTTCCCAAGCAACTCCCCAAATTTTTCAGTAGAGATCGTTCTTCTGAACTAGATTTAATGAGCTCGGACCTTAAGAGAACCTGCCAATAAGATATAGATTAGTCTGAAAAGTAAACCAATTAGTCGAAACACCAAACATTAAATGACACAAACAAGCTAAAACTTCAACCTTGCAGTTCTCATAGGTAGCTTTGATGACTTCCTTGTGCAATTCTTTTGAATTAATCTTGTCTAAGAATTTCAAGTAAAAATCATGGAAATTGGGTTCAATGCTAGCCCTGTAGATTAAATGTGGATAAATTAGTAAAATAGAAAAGACACCAGCAATTAAGCACAGTTTCAAAGGGAAGCATAAATGACAAAGAAGCGCCAAGGCTCTTTCATCTCTTTTTTCAAGCAGAGTTTCAAAAGGAAATATCAATGGCCAAGAAGTTCCAAGGCTCTTTCATCTCTTTTATCAAGAAAAATTTCAAAATAAAAATATATGACCAAGAACAATCAAATACATAACATCATATTGACCTTTTCACCACCATATACTTAACAAACCATGCATAGTGTGGCTCTTTCAAAACCTCTAAAAACTCTTTGGATTTAGCCTCCAGGTTGGAGGTTGAAATGTTATTGATCAAGAAAGCTATCTTATCCTGAAAATTTGAGGCAGGTGCCTGCATTTCCACATGGATATAAAATAGTTCACTGTCATTACCAATCACATCTACATTATCATAAATCTCACAAAGGAAAAAACAAAAAATGAAAACATATTAAATGATCACAAGTTATTTTCTTCAGCTATTGAATTGTCATTTGGAGAATGCAAACACCCAAGGTTAGGATCTATCATTAACATGTGAACCACTTCTTAATGGTTTGGGTACATGACACACCTCAATTGGAGTATCCCGTCTTTTAGCTGCAGCAACTAATGTTTCAATATTGAGAGCATGTCAAAAATTGTTCATAGTTCTTGCACCTGTTACACACAAACACATTTATTGAAACATAACAATGAAGGAAAAAAACATTCTTCCAAGACATAACAGGATACAACCCCTTCAAATATTATCGACCATCAATTAAAAGGTTTGATTAATAAATCCATGTCCTTGAGCTATCATTCTCATCTGCATTGGCAACTATTCTCGTGTAACCAATACATCACATTGTCTAGATTTAGAAGGGGCATGAGTTGTTTGAAAAATATACTGGGGACAGTTGAAACACGAGAACTGCTCAAAAATCCTTGGCTTGGTGTCATAGATGCTATTGTCCCACTACCAGATTGCTGAGAAGGTGTTGCTTGAGAAGTTCGTGAATGCTGAATATTGAACAGGCAAATCAGAAACAAAATCAATAATTTTATAGTATATGAAATATTATTATTATTATTATTATTCAATGACATTATTGTCAAATTAATGTGGTAAAACCATGAATAATTATCATTAAATGGAAGTTATTAGAATTGTAGATACAGAGATATTAGATGGTATGACAAATATGTTCATATAAAAGCATAGAGATGTGGAGAAAAATCAGGCTTGAATTGAAAAATCCTTGCTATAATTTTTGTATCCTTGACCAAAAATCATGAAATAAATGGACAAGTGATGAGAAAACAAGGTGAAAACAAAACCTCTTTATAATATTTTCTCATGAAATGTTATATGAAATGGTTCAGTAGCAGAAGAATAAGTTTCAACATACTAATATCAAATTGATGGGCTGGAGTCCAGCGGAAACCATATCAAAATAAAAATGGAGAGAGAGTAATACTGTTTTATATGGTACAATCTTCTATAAAGCAAACAGAGTGAGAATTAGGGTTACCAACAACATAGGAAGAAGTGCAGATTCAATTGTGCTCACTTCCACAGGAATTTTGAAGTAATGAAATGGTAATGGATATAAGCATAAATAATTATTAGATACCCTTTTGGTGCCAGACATGCCATAAGCATGGGAATCTCAAGGGAATTCCAAATGAATTAGAAAACTATTCGGCAGGGAAAGAAAAATCTTGGGAGCTTGTAGAAATTTAAACCAATCAAACAAATACTGGGAAAAGCAAGAACAAAATAATAGAAGTAATACTGAGAACAAGGGAGAGAAAATCACAACTCAAAGGGGCTAGTGGATAAAGGGAGAAGATGACAGAGAATCAAAAGTAGTGTGGAACATGAAACAGGCTCAGAACTTATTAGGGAAAATGAAATGAAAGATGTTGATATGGAATTCCTCTCAAAGGGGCTAGTGGATAAAGGGAGAAGATGACAGAGAACCAAAAGTAGTGTGGAAGATGAAACAGGCTCAGAAATTATTAGGGAAAATGGAATGAAAAATGTTGATATGGATTTCCTCTCTTCAATTTATGATCGTAAAAAGGGACTAGGAATATGATCAGAAGAAGAGGAAAGATAATCAGTGCTTCACAAAACTATAAACCCACCATCCAAGGATGAGGGCCTCCTCCCATTTCTACTCGGGCAGCTAACACCCAAGTTGGATGGTTGGATCGGTTGTGCATTAATATTAATACTCTATGGACAAAATTCCAAAGGCATGAAGAGGTTGTAGGAGAGCCCTAGAAGAGTATGAACGTGCATATGTAGAAACTATAACCACCGAAAATACAAATAAAATAGATGAAGCTCGAATACTTACTAATACTTACTAATCAGACCACATTAGAACATCCTCTTTGTATATTCATTCCTCAATCCATCAATCCTTACCTCATTCGTTCGTGAAGCCAATGATCCCAGCCATCCATCCCACGAAGACCAGTCTATTTTTCTACTTGACTGGTGGGATTTTCACCATAGTGGCAATATCAATCGAGCCTTTTGGATGAAGGCGAGTAGGTAAAGGTTGAAGGAAAATGACAAATTAATATAGTTTACTATAGCCAAATTCGGAGTTCTTGAACATGTTTTCTGCTCCGAATTGCAGCGAAAGCTCCAAATCAGGAGAAGAAGATTTCAAATAAAGATCAAAAAAGAGTGAACCTGAATATGATATAATAAGTTCAGGTTAAAAATATAAAAGAGTGGATAGAAGAATTTAATGTCAAACAAGGGTATGGAATCTGCGGCGAAATCATAAAAATTATGAGTAGAGAAGGAGCACCGAACTCTATCCCAGACCTGGAAAGGAGAATATTGACGGGAAAATAAATTTTAATAGGTCGATTTAAATTTTATAGTAGCTACCAAATTATATTTTACTAGGTAGTCGAATAAATTTCTATGGTCGGTTAGGTTTTCATCAAGTTTTATTTTTATGTGAGTAAAAATAATGTTAAAATAATTAGAGTATTAATCAAAATTATATTATACTTCTCTAATATAAGTAAGAATCATAATTAATCAAAATTATATTATATCTTTCTAATATAAGTAAGCATGTTCATATAAAGAGGGAAAATTAACATGAGCTTGGAAATATCCATCAACCTTTAAGGGAGTGAAAATTATATTTAAATCTATGAATAATGTTATCAATAAATTTAAATAGGTATAGTTAGTTTCTTATTTTTGAGGAAGTTCACTTAGAGCTTAAAAATACCCAATTATAAGGCCTTCACATGTGTTGTTAAAAGATACATGGGATAAATTTTGATTAAAGGAATTAAGGGGTACAATAAGATCAATGTATAGCAGCTACTCAAATCACCAAGAATATATCCAAACCATCAAGATGACACACTTCTCTGAGAAAAATTATGAAACACCATGGAATAACTCAGATTAAAACTTATATTCAATCAATCAATAGTTAGAACATAGTGTTTAAGTGAACACAATAAAAATAGTACACATTGGACATAATATCATATACACATGGATCATACATATCCAACTAAATGTGGTAGCTAAAGGAACTTCTTCCTACACAATGTCCTAGATGGCTAAGGCAAGGTGTCATCAAACCAATGATACATTCATGAATTACATATAGATCCATATAACTTAGATGAAAAATGATCAATGTGACAGGAATCGTAGGGGTTGAGATGACAATCAAATTTTAAAATATCCTCTAAAAGCCCATATAGAAAATGGGGTAACATATCCTATGACATCCAACTTGTGATATATGGTGGGAAATCCTTAAAGTATATTTGAAGAAAGATGTCTCATTGAGGTCTAGGTCAAGAAGAGGTACAATTCCTCACTAATTTGGTATCTCGTTGAGGTCTAGGTCAAGAAGAGGTACAATGCCTCACTAATTTGGTAGTTGAAGAAGTTTAAATCTTGGTTTGTCAATTTGGCCCTAAGTAGGCAGGGCAATATAGAAGGAGGTGACCCCCTTGGAAGAGTTCTAAAGGGGAAGGGCACATAAGGCCTTATATAAATATCTAAATCCAAGTACCTCCCTCATAAAAAGTTCTAGACATGTATTTAAAGAATGTAGATAACGACTCGTCCAAATGTTGATAAAGACAATAGAACATCCCTTGAATCTCATAATAAATGGGGGCATCTACAAATGGAAACACTAGTATATGTTATTAAGAAGAGGAGGGTCATTATGATTCATTTCAACTCAACGCGAATGTAAACCCACTTTGAACGCACCAAGGGAGATATGAAGGACAACATTTGATACTCTTGAGTGTATGTGGTTAAACAAAAAGGCCCCCTTTCATTTGCATGACGTGTTCCTGATACAAATCCATGTTACAGTCGAGGCCCTAAAAAGATGAAGTCCAAGTACATTGAATGTATTGTTTATAAACAACCTCTCTAACAACCTAACATAAACATATAATGATGTCATTTACATTTGAGGTAATCACTTGAATTGTGTTACAACTTTAATGTCTCCCCAACAAAATTGTGCCATGCTTCCTTGTGATGATGCTTCAACCCTATTGGAGAACAACCTCACAATGTAAAAGGAATTTAAACATGATGTAACTTTAATAGTGCCCCACATTCACCCTTTGGCTCACTACCCATGGATAATTTGAGGTTATTTCAAGCACTGATGTGGAGAATATCATTTTATTTTCTCTTATGTATAGTATTCTACATTGAAACAATTGAGTTTGTTTAACAAAAAAAATATTTATATTTAGGGTTCACTCCTTGTGCATTAGGGCTAGACAAGCCTTGTCTTTATGAGTGATCTATTCATTTCCAACTCCTTAGTCCTTCAAATTTTGAACATCGTTAGGCCCAATACACCTACCCTTCTACCAATCTTGTTTTCCTTCACAAGCACAAGACTTGGGGCTCTTCTTTGATAGTCACCTAACAACCCTCCAATTGTACTTGGACTGCCATTAATTTTCCCAACCATGGTTAATTATTTTATTGATCTAGTGCCCACAACACTGCCCTCATCTAGGGATCTTCAAAATTTCCACCTAATAGTGATTTGAGTCCTCTCAAAATCACTATTTTTGTGTACCAATTTCTTTGTTGTCCAATCTATGAACAAATCTAAAATACTCCTCTTATAATCCTTCTAACACTTTGTATATGCTTGAACTAGGGTCACAAAACATCCACTAAAAGTCGATTGACTAATTGTTTATAGGTTGCTTCAGATATTTGTCCAAAACTCTATGGACAATCCACCAAAATCAACTCCTCTTCATGTCCATCCATTCCTCATAATATGCCACAATTATTCTACCCAATCTTCTACTCAGGTTCCACCTTCCTTCGTATTTTCTATCTTCGCACATACTTCTGCAAACCATCTTCCAAATTTGTAGTATATATTGCAGAGATAAACCTCTCTCCAAGGGCCCCGACCCCTCCTCTTCTACACATATTTGTCACGGTCTTAAGGGCATACCTTATGGATTGAACATGTTAGGAAACCTCCTTAACTACGGCATTATACTTCTATTCGAATTGTCTTAGAACAAACCCTATCCACCCATAGCAAAAATAACAACTTTTACCTCCATAAGAGACACAACCTAGCTCATATGGACCCATAGATTCTGGGAACTTCTTTAACTGAATTAGGGTTTAAGGGGTTAGGGTTAAGGGTTTAAAGGTTTAGGGTTTAAGTGGTTAGGGGTTAAGGGTTTAGGGGGTTAAATGGGTTAGGGGTTTACTAGGGGTTTAGGGGGTTAAATGGGATAGGGGTTAAGGGTTTAGTGGTTAGGGGTTAAGGGTTTAGAGGTTTATGGTTTAGGGGTTAACTGGGTCAGGGGTTTAGAGGTTTAGGGGGTTAAATGAGTTAGGGGTTGGTAATTAGTGTTTAAGGGGTTAGGGGTTAAGATGATAGTTTCATTGGTCCCTGCTTGTGCACAATAGTTGCTTATTCTTTGCGTCTCAATGTAACAATTTTGTAAGTATTGTCGCTTGTTGCCATGTCTTCTTTATTTATTAATTTATAGTATTTGTTAGCCATTGCTTTACATTTATTGATGAAAATTTCTATTGCAATCAAACCAAATGTATGTTCAATCTTTAGTTTCAAACTCAGCCATAGTGTTGTCACACAATTTAAGTCCAGAGAATGGCCATTTGATGAAGTCTTAATAACCAGACTGCACCTCATGACTACTCTATAAAATCTTAAGTTCGAGTGTCCCACATTCATGAGAAATTTGGCTCTTATACTCTTGCTCAACCTGACTGTGTCCCGGAAATACCCTTGTTTATTGCAAAAACATCCTAATGTTGTCGACCTTGTCCCTTAACAGACCAAGGAAACATATGTGACTGAGAGGAATGGAAAGCACTACAAAGTTGAAGAGAGTACAAAATAATGGTTTAACGGATAAGCTTGAAGAATGTTGCGGTGTTGAAACAACTAAAAGTTGTCCCAAACAAATAGTTGATAATGTGAAACCTTCTTCTGTACCAGTCAAGCAAGACTACATTCATGTGAGAGCAAGAAGAGGCCAAGAGACTAATATGCATAACCTGGAAGATAGGGTATGGTTCCCCTTTTTTGATGAAATATTTGATCTATATTTTGTCTATCGAAGATTAACCATTTTAACCTTGCCAAAAAGGTGTAATTAACCCAATCGTAGGTCCCAATATGTCATGATATATATTAACTATAGATATATATGAGAAGGAATAATAAAGACATAGATTGATAGAGGTGGCGAGACAAGGGGAGTCACAAGGGAGAGATGGAGATAAACTAAAGGAGAGGGGAGAGAAGGAATGGAGAGAGAGAGAGGGAGAGGAGTGAGAGAGGTAGAGAAGGGTAAGAGAGGGAGATAGTGACACAAAGATGGAAGAGGATGATGTTGAGAGGGCTTGCCTGGGTGACTTTGGGAGCAACCCGAAGGTGGTCAGACAAAGCTCTTCTAAGTTACAAATTTGAAGAGAAAAAACTGGTGATGTATATGTGGTTGCTCAACCTGGGCTGTATGGAAAATCTTGGCTGAGAGCATTTACCTTTCAGTGTCTTCACGAAAGTAGGTTGTCTGGTCACAGAATAAGATCATGACAACATGTAGGTGATGGTTTTGTAGTAAGTTCTCAGCCTTATCTTCAGAATGGCTAACAGAGAGAATCAGGGTTGAATACAGGATATAATTTGATGAATTTGGAGATTTAGAGTTGAAGAAAAAATTGTGGTGATGTTTGGATGGGTGCTAATTTGTAGGGTTTTCCATTTTTATAATTTTCTTTGTTGTGCTTTCTACCATGCTACCTAGTTGCTTTCATGTTTCCCTAGCGTTTTAACCTTTTCAATTTCTATCTCTCTATTGTTTCTTGCCCCATTTGAAATGTCATCCTTATTTGGTAGGTGTTTTCTTCAATATAGTGTGAATATTTTTCCATCACACAACTTCTGTGGGGTTTGTCTACACAAATAGTTTGTAAGGCCCATTCATCAGGGTATTTGATGAAATGAAATGGTTATCGATGGTCACCAATTAATGGTAGTTGCAGAGATTTAATCTAACAATTACACAGTTTTCTTGTGCCAACAATTATACAACATTTTAACCTCATGAATTAGTCTCCTCTGTTCTCTTAGCTGATTCTATAAGCACTTATTGCTATTGTCAAAGATTTTACTCTCTATTCCCATTGAGCTATTTCATTTATTTATGGACATTGATCTATTTTTATTTCATTTCTTCAATTTTTCTGACTGTTATGCGTTGCCTTTGGCTAGATCCTTCTTTCTTACCTATGCTTTTTCTGCTTAAGAATTCCAGCTAGCCAGAGAAACAGGGGTAGCGGGAGCCACGCAATCCAGCTAGAGCTCAGCAGGGGTAGCGCAGAGGCAGCAAGAGCCACGCAGGCCCAGTCAGGGCAACGCAGGGGCAGTGTAAGCCCTTCAGGTGTGACGCAGGCCCTTACTAAGCAGCGCAGAGGCCGACGCAGGCTAGTTAGGCTGACGTAGAGGGATTCAGAGCAGCATATTATTGCCGTTTTTATTTCTCTTTTGGGTGAACTAGTTTTGATGCCCAAGATTGTTGTACTTAGATTCTGCATAATAATGAAAACCCTCTAGAGCTAGCTACACTAGTTTTCCCACATTGGGTTTTTTCCAGGGATAGTTTTCAGAAAATCCGTGTGTCACTTTGTCTATGAGCATGTTATTCAGTATTTGATCTGTATGTGTAGGTTGCTAGTTGTATTTAATATTTACTTCGCTAATTTATTGACTATTTCAGAAATTAACTTTTAACTTAATTCAAGTAGGAGAAGTAAATCAAGATACTGCAATAGGGTTTCTTAGATTAAGAAATTTTCACATTCCTAGGTCTATCCCCATTAGGTCACCTAGGGCAACAATTTCCTAGGAATCTAGCTAGAGGAAAACTTCTATCTCCTAGAGGCAGCTGCGTTGTTGGGTGCCCTCACTCTCCTCAGAACATGGGCCAATTCCGACAGTGGAATCTCTGAATACCTCAAGCCCTAGCTCTAGGATCAAGTTTTTCCTAGGTGTTCCCAAGGATAGAACATAGTAGGATCAATTTGACCTATCGAAGTAAAAACACTTGTCTGATCCTTTCCCATCACCTTATCCAGAATAGGAACATCATGGTTGCTAAATTCCATCCCCGAACCTAGGTTGGGTCGACTTGGCCCCGTGTGGTCCCATTTGGTGTCAAATGCCTTTCATCAAGGACCATTTGGGAATCCAAGTTCCCAAAGGATTTTAGGGATTGAGAACTTCCTTCTCCCTCAACCCTTCAATCCCCCTCCTCTCTCCCTGAAAGATAATTCCCTTGCTTAAAAGGAAAGCAAGTCCCACTCTTTATTTTATCTTAGGGAAAGGGTTTCAAGGGTCACTTCCCACCTATTCATTGACCTATACTCTACAAGTGACTTCCTAAACTACCGGGACTCCACCCATTGGTGAAAGTCCATGAAGAGCAAGGAGCCTTAGCTGTGGTTACAATGGGCTAAGCCTCCATCGTTTCCCTTGTCCTAGCAGTTGCCCTCTTAGGAACCCCTTTTAGATCCACTACTAGTTTGCGTGGTAACAAGTTGTTCACAATTCCATTTGTGAACAACTCTTTGATATGCCCAATTTTGCCATACTACAGCTCCAAGATGAGAAGTCCAGGGCTATGGAGGCTGCCCTTCTTCTCACTAAATCAATCCTCTACAATATAGTGAACTAGGGCTAGTTGGTTGGCCCACTTGAATGTTACTTTAGTCCTTCAAAGTATGCACATCCTTAGGCTCTATACACCTTCCCTTCTACCAATTTTGTTGTCCTTCACCAGAACAAGAGTCAGGGCTCTTAATTGACAGTAACCTAACAACCCTCCAACTGTACTTGGCCTACCATCAATCTGCCCAACCACAGTCAATTCTTTTTACTGATCTAGGGCCCACAATATTATCTTCATCTAGGGCTCTTCAAATCTGCCACCTAACAATGGTTTGAGTCCTCTCAAGATCATTGTTCTTGCGTATCAACAATTTGATCTTTGTTGTCCAATCTATGAACAAATATGAACTACTCCTCTTATCATACTTATAACAATCCGTAGATGACTGAACTAGGGTCACAAATCAGCCACTAACAGTCCATTTACTAATTGTTTATAGGTTTCTTCAGATCTTTGTCTAAAACTCTATGGAAAGTCCACCAAAATCAACTCCTCTGCATGTTAATCCATTCTTCATATGGCACATTTCTTCTACATTCTCAATCTTTTGCTCAGGTTCCACCCTCCTTTGGTTATGTTGTCTCCACACATACTGAATCTGCAAACCATCTTTTAGATCTGCGGTCTTTATTGCAGAAATAAACCTCACTATAAGGGTCACAACCAATCTTCTTCTACGCAAATTTGTCATAGTATTAAGGTCATATCTTATTAAATAAACATGCTAGGAAACTGTCCTAACTAGGGCATTATACTTATGTACTTCTAATTGTTGTAGAACAAACGCTATCCACACATAGAAAAAACACGACTCTTGCCTCCATAAGAGACTCGACCTAGCTCATATGGATCCATAGATTCTAGGCATTTCTTTGAATGAATCTTGACATGAACTTCAGATCTCAATGTCGACCCTCAAACTAGGGTTAACTCAGTCAATATTACGCTTGCGTCGACTTCTGTTATGGCTCTAAATTACAGTGCAAGCCCTCCTCCATTTATGTTGGTCTTTATCACAGACCTTGCGGCCTACTAACCAACACAAGGCAAGATGGTATCAACCCTCTCTTCTATTTCATGTAGAAAATCTAACCAATGGGATTCAATCTGATCTTGTAATCATGTACTAAAACAAGATACCGAATCCTTCCTACAATTTGTGGAAACAAAACACAATCGCACAATCACGTATAAGTAAGAGAAACAAGTTATCAATCGCACAAAACAAGATGTATCTGGAGAAGCAATTGCTCAAAACCCTCTATCTCTATTTTGTATTAAGTCAAGGAATCATGAAACAACACAATGCTTAATCTCTCTTAAGATTCTCCAGCACTCTGCCAATTGTCTCCTGTTGATCTAGGAAAAATCGGTCTAGTACTTAGCCAATTCTCAGCCTTCCTTCAGCCTGCCTTGCACACACAATTCCTATGGAATTATCTCCATATTAATTAGGAAAATCAACCTTCCTTGATTGCACAATCCATCATGGCATCCCAATGACTTTATAATTGCACATGGGAAATTTTCTATAAATACAATTGATAGTTATGTTCCTCTGAACTGTGTTACAATAAGGATCAAGGGTCTTTTTATTATTTAAAATAAGATAAAACCCTAAACAACCAAAACCCTATCCTGAGGAGATGTAACAGCAAGAGTTTATGGGCCCCGTTGGGGTTAGTTGGGCGGCCAACTTCCCAAGGTCGTAACTTGGTCATATGATCTTCCTTTGACGCACATGATACCTCGTTAGAAAGATCTCTCCGAGGACTAAAACTACTAATATGATTTATATGAAATCACCAAGCCTTTCATGCCCAAAAAACATCTTTTGGGGCCTCAAAATGGCTTCGAAAGTTTAGGACCCGAAAAACTGACAAAAATAGTAAATTATGCGATAATTAAGGAAACTGAAAAACTGAAAGAGACAATGGCAAGGGCCCAAGTGGAATAGGCGAGTGGCCACCAATATCCACCTCAATCACCTTAAATCAAATTTCTTGAGCTAACTCAATCACCATGACTTAGTTAATTGACACAAGTGGTTATGAGACGAAATTACAATTTATTTAAGGGAAACATAAATTAGACGCCTCACATTCCTCACTCATGGTACATAAAAATTCCTCACCAGTGTGGGTGAATTTTTTTTGTCCTTTCTAGTTACCAATTTTACTGTTTCTTGTTGCAAATTTCAACACTCCCTCTCAACAAGAAAGGAATTAAATCTATCCCCATCCGGTACCTTTGGAATGTTTTGCATGCTACACTTCTCTAGTGTTGTTTGCACCTGCAACTCCTGAAACTGAATAGCCTCTGAACAATTGAATCAGTATAATGCATCTGTCATCAGAGTCTTCTGACTGCTGCTAGCTACTGCACCTGTCTAGTACTAGATTCTCTGCACTGCTGCTGACATTTGCATCCGTGCCCTTTGAACTATTGCTAACTCTATTTGTGCTCCAGTATTTGACATTTGTCACTATGATTTCTGTCTTGCTGACATCTGACTACATAAATCTAACTGATCCTTTCTACTACTATTGTACTGTGGACTCCTCGTAGCCAGGATCGATCCATGAGACACGCCATCTCAATGGACCTTGCCCAAATTTCTTATCTTGGGATTATGTATACACATAACCCCACCTTACACCTAGAGGTATGGTTGCTCCCTCTTCCCATCTAGCTCGAAATTTCCCCCTCATGGAGGTCTTTGCTTGAGTGGACGCTTCCACTCGGTCTCCTCTCTGCTTCTCCAATTGTGGCAACTACTCCACAACCTTCTGAGACTGCTTCTCATGAGGATGCATGTTGAGAGGTAATTTATGCTCCCTCTAGAACACCAAGTCTCTAACTTCTTCCTTTCTCCTCAAAGCTTTGCATGCATCCGGTACCTCAAGTGTATATAGGTTCTTGACTTGCGCACAGTGTAATTGTCCCAAAGTTACAAAAAGTTTCTAAAAAAGAGTTGATTTTAAATCGATGATATCTCCCTCATCCGAGTTCCGATTTGACCGATTATATTTCCATTTGGGTAGATTTTCGCAAGGAATCCAAATATTCTATTTGTTTTCGAAAATTTTACACCAAAATATTCAAAGATTATCTACAAACTCGCCGCCCAAAAAATTCCTGCTCTGATACCATGTAGAAAATCTAACCAACAAGATTCAATCTGATCTTGTAATCTACTAAAACAAGATACTGAATCCTTCCTACAATTTACGGAAACAAAACACGATTGCAGAATCATATATAAGTAAGAGAAATAAATTATCAATCGCACAACAACATGATGTATTTGGGGAAAGCAACTAATCAAAACCCCTCTATCTCTATTGTGTATTAAGTCAAGGAATCATGAAACAATACAATGCTTGATCTCTCATGAGATTCTCCAGCACTCTGTCAATTGTCTCCCATTGATCTAGGCAAAATCGGTCTAGTACTTAGCCAATTATAATCTTTACTTCAGCTTGTCTTACTCGTGCAAGTCCTAGGGAATTAACTCTTTATTAATTAGGAAAATCAGTCTTCCTTGATTGCGCAATCCATCATGGCATCCCAATGACTTTATAATTGCACATGGAAAACTTTCTTTGAATAAAACTGACAGTTATGTTCCCTTTAACCTCTGTCTCAACTGGGTATTCCTCGAATCTGACATGCATGCAATTATTAATAGTGAATTATTAGTTATCTGATTGATCACTCATTGTGAATTAAATCTAATTTAATTCACTGGACCTCTCACTAGCTCATCACTCAGTTAGAACTAGTTAAACTGATTTTAACTCATTTAATTGAGTTAATTATACTTGCACACCGCTAATGCATTAACTTCAATTGGACCCCAAAAATATTAGAATCCCTCTAGATGCCTCATATTAGACCCTCAGCTCGAATTTCTTGAGCTAACATGGTCATCGTGACTTAATTAACTGACACAAGTTGTTATGAGATGAAATTACAATTTATTGTCCAATTTATTTAAGGGAAAAATAAATTAGACGCCCCACAGTCCTCACTCCTGGTGCATCAAAATTCCTCACCAGTGTGGGTGCATTTTTTTTTTCCTTTATGTTTTCCAATCTCACTGTTTCTTGTTGCAAATTTCAACATTTCAGAATTTGATGTGGCCTTCACACAAAGACACCATTGAAATCACATGCCCAGATTCTCATGAGAAACCTCTCTTAAGCTTGATCTGCCAGAAGAGAACCAACAATATTCCATCCTACTTCCTAGCGCAAACTGACCATTAAGGTATGCAACATTCTTTTGAACCCTCACATGATGATCTTGCTCTTGGAGGATGATCATGACCTCCCTTTAGCAACCCTTACTCAGCCCTCATACTCGACCTACTTTAGGACTACATCTCTCTTCACCCCCTTGATGTGCCAGATAGTGGGAATACATGTCAAACATGCTAAGATGTGCTAAGTGATAAGGCATGCCAAGATGTGCAAGGGTGTGTCAATGCGTGTCAGGGAATTTCAAGACAACAAAAGGGAGAAAAAAGTTAAACTACAAGGAAATGAACACATAAGAGGGTTAATAAGTCATCAATTACCTTTTCCAAGAGGGGCATGCTAGGCACACTAACACTAGGTGGCAATAGGTTCCAAGTGCAAAGTATTAGTGCATTCTAAGTGCCAAGTATTATTTTGTTGCTTCTCATCTACTTTCCAACAATTGATCATCACAAATAAATTTAATATTAAACCATGCTAAATCATACCAAGGCATCTCAACGTATTCCATACATGCTAAGACTTTCCAAGCACTAACACGTGCCAGGTGCCAATATGTGTTAGGGACTAGTGTTATGCACGTTATGAAGTCGAAGGGAATATTGAAGAGTGCTAAGGTGTGCTAGAGAGTGATAATACATGTTGATGAGTTAAGGGAGCACTAGGTAAAAATTCATGGAAGTTAATGAATATGAGGAATGTGTACTGCCAGAGACTAGTGTTAATGGTCAATGTTAGTTGTCATGCCAAGGAGGGAGTGACAAGGTATGCTAAGCATTGGTAAGGCATGCTAGGGAATATCAAGGCATGTCAAGAATTCCCAAAGTGTGCTTTGGAGTTCCAAGGTGTGCTAATTATATCATGTGCCAATTAATAGTGCCAAGATATGCCAATACATGCTAGGTGCTAAGGATGTGACACAGGGTGCCAGGGCATATCAATATGTGTCAAGGCAACAAAAGGAAGAACCAATAAGAGGGTTAATAAGTTAGAACTTTATCTTTTTGAAAAGGGGCATGCTAGGCACACTAATAATAGGTCCTAATACATGCCAAGCTGCATTGTGTGCCAAGTGCTAATGTATGTCAATGCATTCAACCAAGGTGTTCCAGGGCATGCTAGGGATTATATGCAGCATGCCAACACATGCTAGGAGAGTTCCATGTTGTGCTACCACATGCCACCATGTGCTTGGGCATCAATTTCATCACAAGATGTTATAGGTAAAAAGATGTTCCAAGACATGTGGGGTAATAAGAAATGTTAATGTGTGCCAAAGCATTAATTTAAGGTGTGCCCAGATTGTTGAGGATTGTTAGGTATTTCTCATTAATAGAATTTTCAGAGCTCGATTATGTATTAAATAATATGTTTCCTACACACAATAGTGGAACTTTATCTAAATGGAATTTGATAGATAATAAACTTAATAGATATGAATCATGTGTTGACTCATAGGAAATCTCTATTCGACTAGTCATTACTTGAGGGAAATGATACACGCTTATTACTTCTTAAAAAATTGACTGACCCTAACCACTATGGCCTTGGACATATTATAAAAAATGCTAAAAAATAATGGTATTAAATCGTTATCTTTTGACAAAAAATATATTAACAGGCACATAGCGTCATCAAAAACTCATTGGAATGATCAATGATGATGGACATTTTTTGATCGTCACCAAAAGTAACAAAAAGAGCATTGGTGAGGGTCATTAAAAGTTCATCACTAGAAGTGTCACCAAAGAGAGAATTAGTGATGGGCCTTTAACGACCCTCACCAAAAGTGAAATGTCTTTAGTGACGGACCATAAAGGACCATCACTATATACACTTACAGTGACGGTTTTTAGTGATCAATGATGACAGACATTTTTTGACCGTCACCAAAAGTAACAAAAAGAGCATCGGTGAGGGTCATTAAAAGTTCATCACTAGAAGTGTCACCAAAGAGAGATTTAGTGATGGGCCTTTAACGACCCTCACCAAAAGTGTCATTGAAAATGTCTTTGGTGACGGACCATAAAGGACCATCACTATATACACTTACAGTGACGGTTTTTTAATGATCGTCACCATATGTCACATTGGTGGCGGACCTTAAAGGTCCATCACAAGCATGACCCTCACCAATGTGCTTTTTTCTTGTAGTGACAATTTTAAAAATACAAAAATGAAATCTAGTTAAGTTGTTATAAGGAAGTAAAAGTTACTCACAAAATTAGATATCAACCCTTTTCTTCCTTGTCGTCCTGTTTTATGTACTGAATGGGTTCCATTTTCTTTTCTTTTCTGCAAGAAAATACTTGAAAATTAATACTTAATGCTAAATTGTTTTTTTATTGTACCTAATGATAAAAAAATTCAATGATTACATATTACATTTGAAGCACGTTGTTGTTGATATGGCTCCTCCTATGATGCAATTTTTTCCATTTCTTTTACCATCTCCTTGTACACCTTTTTGGATATTCCTACTGGCATATTTCTAATATTAGCTCGTTCATCTTTTGAGATTTTCATAATCTTCTTGAAAATGTAACATGACAATAAACTATTTAATTTTTATATTGATATATGAAAAGTAAATATAACAAAGGTGATATTTATAAATAATTCTAAACAAACATTTAGAGGAATATTAGTTTTTCATTCCTTATTTTTTTTGGTACGTTTTTGCTATTAAAAGTATGACATGTCTCATTGACCAATTCTTTGGAAACTCTTCCTGTAGTTTAGATAAAATTTGGTTCTTGGAGTCATTGGATTGATTTTTGTATTGTAACCATCTATACATTCATTCCACTAAATCCCTCAATATTATGTAAAAGTTTTTCCCCCTTTTGTTAACCTCTAGCACCACTCCAGATGAGCTAAGGAGAAATTCATTTTTTATTTGAATGTTCTATATTTTTTCTTTTCTTAGAACAACATTCCTTTTCTGAGTTGTTCGTCTGTGTAGAACATTAAACAAATGTGAATTAATATATTGTTTGACACATATTATCTAATAATTTCAAGTATATTATTAATGAAAATTAAAAAAAGAAACTCATATTGGATCGATAGTATTTTTTCATTCACCCGATTCATCCTTTTGAAATTTTTCCATCAAGATTTTATGCTCTTATGATCCTAGATTAGAAATAATCTTATCGCGATTTGTCATTTTGTGGCTCTACATGATACACAATAAACAATACATATTAGTTAAACTTACATATAGTTCAAAAATAAATTTTTTTGTAAAGAATTTACAAAGAACTTTCCTTTTTTGATTTTCTTGATGTGTTATCAATATTTTTTTTACTTGATCTCTTGTCAGCCATTTATTTATCAATCTAAAACCTGTACCATATCATTCATTAATATATTTATAAATAAATTGTCAAATTTTCAGGTAAAAAAAAAATTTCAAGAAACCGGTGCGCCATTCATGGTGTACACACCGACGTTGGTGCGTGGGGTCTTATAAACGTATCGCACACATAGTATAATAGACCGTACAGTGCTCAATGTCAAGAAGGAGCACCAGTGTGTTACATGTTAACCACATCACTAATTAACATAGAGAAAATAATAAAAATCATCCAGTGTTACTTTTTGTAGCATAAACGCCCCGCACAAACAAGGCACCACCATGCGGTGCTCTCTGTCAACTAGGAGACCCGGTACGGTGCATTATATGTTACATGGTGCACTGATTTACACAATAAAACATTTTTTTGTGAAACAACATGTTCGCGGTGCACCATAATGAAATAATGCACCGATGCCCTATTTTACATATAGCGCACTGATTAATTTTTTTTAATTTTTTAATTACACATTACTTTCACAGTGCTGTGGGATAATACAATGAACTGGTGCACTAGGTTACACAGTGAGCACCGATAAAATAAAAATCTTTTTTTTTCAAAAATTCATGCAAGGGCCAACATGGATTGGATCCGACTATGAAAGTCATCCCGTGGGTTGGATGTCTTATGCCTATACATAGAAATACAAACCCTATAAGTATAAAATGAAAAGACCTAATTTTGAAATCGCAGAAACATGGAGAAGAAAGGGAAGAAACAAAAATAATGTAGGGTTTAGGGTAAAAATGGATTTTCTTTTTACTTTGTTTCTAAAAATAAAAAAGAAATTGAAATTTTTTTCTTACTTCGTAAAAAAATAGTAGAAGAAGGAAAAAAAATAATCAAATTTAATCACGAGATTGTTTGAAATTCTATGCTACAGGGTTTGAATCACCAGAGGTTTGGAATTGTGATTGTCTGAATACTTCTATTTGAATGTATTTCGCTGCTCCATAGTGCTCTCATGTTCTGTTTCTCCAGGTATGTCTCCTGCAAATATCTGGCTGAAATTTTTTGCAAAAATAGTGAAATAATGAAAAGTGGTTAGTATTTAAAGAATTGTTTTATGAAATTAGATTTTTGAATATATTTTTCCGCCCATTTTTCAATTTACCGTTTTTTTTCACTTAAAGAAAATAGAGTTTCACTTTTTTATTTGTGTTTATTTGTCGCCAGTGCATCACTTAATATCACTACACTAGTGTGTCCATTTACATCACAGAACCAGTGCGCAGTAACGAAAACAAACCAATGCAATGATCTATACATTAGCACCGATAACAAGAAGTCCATTTTAAGGCACTGAAATTACTTTTAGGTGTGTGCACCAAAATTTATTGTTGATTTTGCTCAAATGCAGGGAGAAAATATCATAATTATATCGAATGGACAATTCTTTAAAATCCAGCTCGTTCCATAATATTTCTCAAATTCCATTGTGGAGTTCTCTATATCCATCTCGAGACATAATATTTACTTCATATTTTATTTATTTTTTCATTATCTAATTGAATTTATGTTTTTTATCCATGTCAATCATGCACATCTTAATTAAATTTATAATGTATACAAATTTGTAGGTTCATGTAGATTCAAAATCGAGTTCAGATGCACAAAAAATTCAAACATCTCCAAAACATCAGAAGCTCTTATCAGGAGCAACATACTGCAAGGTGCATTTGGTAGATGAAAATGGACAACCAATTCACCCTGCCAATTGTAACGATATTGCATCTTCTAGCCACAATCCTGGGACAGTGATGGTAATAATTATAATTATTTGGTATATTGATTAATGTAATTATTTCAACGTCAAACCAATTAATCATGCAATATTGTCAACGTGGTTACTAATTTATATCATATATTTTGTACTAATCATGTTCAAATATTTTTTTTAAAATTATTATGATTCTAGTGATGATGAACGACCTACCTACCATCTTCCATTACACCCCAAGACAATGTCAAATTGAGAGAAGAATGAATTAAGAGAAAACATCAGAGAGGAACGATACCAAGAATGGTTGAATCAATCACCGATTCAATTCCCGCTACGTCCAGATTCACCAATTAGGAATGACTACAACAATAGTAGTTCTTCACAAGATGGAAATGGAGGCAATCAAATAGAGGTTGGTATGGATGATTACTTAATGGATATGGTTTCCATGGAGACAATGTTGTTAGATGCATTCCAAAATGATGATCAACTAGGGGATGATGCTCATATCACTGACACCTTTTTCGAAATCCTTAAATTTTCTTCCACCACCCCTTTCTTTGGTCTTGGCAGTCAGTCATAGTCTACCCAGTTGGGGACAACGATGTTATTGTACAACGTGAAAGCAAATTTTGCCTTGTCGAATGCATTTTTCTTGGAATTTTTTAGCTAAGTTACCATAAATTCCTCCCTCATATAAATTTGAGAAATATAATTAGTACACAACGAACATTACAAATGGTAAATTTTATGAACGTTAATAATTATATCGGCATTAATGTAAATTTATTAATATATTTTTCCATGATCACCAAATAAAGGTTATTCAAAGATAAGGTTCTTTCGAGTGATAATGTTTTTCCCGGTAGTTGCAAAGAGGCAAAGAAATTGTTGAAAATGTTGGGTGTTGAGTACATATCATATCATGCATGTCCACATGATTATATTCTATATAGAGGAGAACATGTAGACAAAGAGATATGTACGAAATGTGGGCATGACAGGTATGATAAATCAAAAAATAAGGGTAAATCACATATTGGTCCTCCTTTTAAGATATTGAGGCACATGCCTATAATCCTAAGCATTGAAAGGATATTTCATTGCAAAGAATTAGCTATGTTGCAGGGATGGCATGCCTCACACAGAAGTGAGTTGGTAGTTATGCGAATCCCAACTGATTCAATAGCCATGAAGCATATAGAGGATACATGGCCCGAAAAATTCAAGGATGAAGTATGAAGTCTACGACTCAGCATAGCCATGGATGGCGTTAACCTATATTCCTTCCAGAACACCAAATATTTTTTTTGGCCTGTAGTAGTGATCACTAAAAATATCCCCCCATGGTTGTCCTTGAAGAAAGAACATCTTATGTTGGCTCTCATAGTCCCTCGTAGAAGACAAGTGAAGAATATGGATGTCTAGTTACAACCACTGGTAGATGAATTGAAGGAATTACGGGATGGGATAAATGTATACGATTTATGAAGACCTATCGTAGTAGAGAGAATTTTTATGTTGTATGGAATATGTGCTTACATGACACATGATTATATAGGCTTAAGAGTTTACTCTAGTAAATTACATGTTTAATCTATTTATTTGCTTATATACGTAACAATATTCTTTCACATATTAGTTATTTAATTCGTTGTAATTGTTCTGATCTTCATGATATTCTTTAACGTGCCATGCATACTAATTGTATACAATAATATCGAAGGTCTTGTAACAAAAGGGTATTTTGGATGTAAATGTTGTGGACCTTCTCTGAAAGCTAGATGGTCCAAGGACCTACGAAAGCCAGTGTATTATTGCTCCAAAGTATTCCTCCTAGAAGAACACCCTTACCGAAGAGCAGCATCCACTTTCAATGGTAAACGAGAGAGAACCCAAAGGCCTCCAATAACATCACCAACTGAATGGCTTAGAGCATATGAGAGAGAGAAGGAGAAGGAGTTCATAGAAATGTTCGATTCAAATGGGGAGCCTATGTTTGATGATCCAGAATTCTTCGACAGCTATGTTGAGAAATTTCCCATTGGGATGAAAAGGAAATCTATCTTTTATAACCTCCCATATTGGGAGTGTCTTACAATTACCCACTTATTAGATCCCATGCATATATTTAAAAATGTTTCAACTTCCTTATGGAGGAACATATCATTGAAACAAAGTGAGAAATTGGTTGTTAGGAAAGATCTTAGTACTTCAAAAACTAAAATAAACATTGGCCAAGATGATTGGAAAGTACAGGATCAAAGGCAAGCGCTGGTCCCTCTAATTCATGGTATTTCAAAAAAGGTGATGTCCCATGGATTTAAAAAAAATATGATTTTTCTTTGGCAAAGGAAGTTATAATGGGTGTGAGGGTGCCATCTTCATACAGGCCTTCACTATGGTGCTGCTTCACCGTGGATGACCATTTGTCGGGGTTGAAATCACATTACCATTTGAATCTTCTAAGAGTACATATAATGTCAAAAACATGATTTTATTATTTGTTATATTAATAAATTTTATCCCATGCAAGGATCATAAATCATAACTAATTTTGTATATTATTTCGCATGTTTATAAGTTTGTAGTGTAATTATCCTTTGTTCATGTGTGGGTGTGTGAAACATGAATTCCCTCAAGACCTATGATGTGCCATATCTAAATTATATGCATTTGTACATTGGATCACGTCAAAGGAGATTCATGTGGCTAACATTCCACGACGGCGTCAAGAGATAGTTGAGATTGTTTGTGTGTTAGAGAAGGAACTGCTGACGAGTTTCATGGACTTGCAGGTTCATATTCTAA
Source organism: Pinus albicaulis (assembly GCA_034641835.2). Classification (NCBI taxonomy): domain Eukaryota; kingdom Viridiplantae; phylum Streptophyta; class Pinopsida; order Pinales; family Pinaceae; genus Pinus; species Pinus albicaulis. Next base: position 492,117,376 of record CM076576.1, read on the forward strand.
TCCACCTAGTAGATGAGATGAATTAGTTAGGGTGGTTTCTTGTCATTGGATGTTCTTCTTAGAGAGGTACATGAAGAAATTGAAAGGTTGTTTTTGACAAAGGGAAAAACCTGAGGGGTCTATGGCAGAGGGGTACATATCATATGAATCTTTCTATTATGCCAGTGAGTACGTCAAGAAGATTGACAATAGACCAGGTGCGGTGATTTTAGATGATGAAAGGGATGAAGACAAAAGAGAAGGGGAGTTGCTCCAAATGAGTGGAAAAGGCGCTTGATAGAGTAAGCGACTTGTAATTTTTCAAATCTACACAAAGTAAATATTCATGTTGAAATTTGATATAATTTATATTTTGATCTCTATGTACTATATAATGTCGGTTTTATTTCATTAGCGAATACAGAAATTGAAGAAATCAATTCATTCTTTAAAATTTTGAAGCGACACAACCGTGGGTTGCATTGTACGAAAAAAAGAGGATGAAATGGGATAGTGACAGGAAAGAACTTAGACGGTTGAATGGTAGAAGTGTACCTTATCCTGATCATTTAAAAGAAAATATGCCAAAAATATACCCCAACAGTTGGGTTGCTGACCAAGTCAGAGAGAAATATGGTGCACCCGGTCATTACCCGCGTGCTGAAGAGGATTCACTAAACGTAGGGATTGGGTGCAAAAACTCGATAATAATATATTTAATTTATATGTACATTTGAAACTTATAAGACATATATATTTCATATTTTAACTGTTTTGTTATTATAAGACACATGACACTATGATTTTTTTAAATTTTTTATAATAGGTGCATTTGTTCCCATCTATGTGGGCATATGGACACCATTTTCACACAGAAAATGCCGATGCTGGAAACATCACACAAGACTATGAAGTGGAAGTCAAGTTTGAACAATCTAGTCGATCTAGCCACCATGATAAGAACCTAGTACAAGGGACGTTAGGTTACATCGTAAAGATACAAGAGAACATTGAAGTGGATTTCTCTTCTGTCTAATGTGTTATTTTTAGGTGCACGTGGTGGGACACCTTTGATCGGAATTTAATGTAAAGGAAGATCGCGATAGTAGGCTGATATGTATCAAATCTAGAAAGATGTGGGATGAAGCTAAGGAGCCCTATGTTTTCCCCAAACACTACAACTAGGTGTTTTTTTACCTATATGTGTTGGATAGGGATTGGTGGTTTGTATTGAGACATGACCCTAGATCAAAACATATTTTTGAGAACAATAGTGTTATCATGCCATGCGAGATGGAAGATAATGAGGGTGATCACAAGAACTAAAAGTGATATGGTACGTGTTATTTGATCATCAATATTTATACTTTTTAATATGGGGTTTTCGAAAAATTATAATACATATTTTGTAATTGGTAATTTGCATTGTGTTAATGTTAAAATCAATATTTCACATGATAATTTACAATTATGTTGATCTAAAAAACAATGGTGTACTGTATAAAGTTCTTTTTTTTGTATGTACCATCATAATAAAATACAATTACAATTACAATTTTAATTAGAATTAGAATTACAATTACAATTTTACAATTTCACATATAATTACAATTAAAGTTACAATTATAATTTTAGAATTTTACATACGATTACAATTACAATTACAATCATTTCACAGTAATACAATTAAAATTTTGCAAATATTTTACATATAATAATTACATTTAATACAAATACAATTACAATTTTAGAATTTTAGAATTTTACATACAATTAGAACTACAAATATTACAATTTTACAATATCATGATCATTTAATATTAAATTAATTAATAAACATCACGATCATGATAACCATCGTACAAACATCATATTTGACTAAAAATCACATTCAAATTCGCTAACATCATCGTGATCATGATCATCTAACAAAACACAATTAGCATTATATAACATCATCACAACACAAACATAAAATATACATCTCATGTGAAATAACTGCTATCACATACACATCTATCTGCAAGATGTACATTAAATGAACATATCCAACATGACCTAACAATATACACTTCATGATGATCACCAACATGTAAATTAAATACAACTGCAACATGAACATAAAATACATGGACCATATATATATATATATATATATATATATATATATAACTGATTAATGTAAAAAATATACAACTGTAATATAAATGTCCTCTATCAGTTGGTGGTACATCATCAATAGCAGTACTAGTCGAGGCCTGCTCAGTCAATGGTGCAGCCTCGACAAGTTGATCAATCATGCTGATCAGGATCAACTGTCGATTGCTCATCTTGATGACTGGACATGGTGGATGGTCCAACGTGCTCATGATCATTGTGTTGACTGGACATGGTCGATGGTCCAGCTGCTCTCCATGATGACTGTTGCTCGATGCTAGTGGAGGATGCTCATCTAGAGTGACGCAAGGTGAATGATGTTCACTCCCGTGATCATGATCATCAGATGATGTGTCGACACTGCTCGCGGATTGGAGATCACGTGCTGCGTGCCTGTAACATGCAAGGGTCTTCCTCACCTGCGTAACTAAGGTCGTAGCTTCTACGACATGCTGCATAAGGATGTACATGTCACGTGGCATGCCTCTCCACATATGCACCAACCTACCATCGGCCTATATGTCTCTCATAATAGTGGGCTTGACACTCGCCTTGACAATCAATGCACAGAGTTGGTCGCCCAACTCCATCCTCAATCTGTTATCAAGCCTACCATGTCTAGCAAAAGGCTTTACTGGCGCACCAGCAGGAGCAAGTCTCTCTACACTGCCCTCTTGATGATCCTCGACATCTGGCATATCTTGATCATCATCAAGATCCACAACTGGATCATGTGGTGGTGCTGGCATGTCCTCGCCATCAAAAGACCCAATGTATTCAAAATATATACAAGTATAGAACAATAAATAGACAATTTCATTACTCAATTTAATAAAAACAAGTTAAAGAACATGTTAGAATAAATTTAAATAAAATTGTAATATTACCTCTATCATCTGGTGGCTCATCATCTATGAAAAGGATGTTGGCACACCCTCGCCAATCCAAAATAGGATAAGGACAGGGGACCATAATGAAAGGATGCTCGTCAACACTGGCTATAAAGTCTAGTGCATCATGTGATATCCTCGTGGAAAACTCAGTCTCGCCCCTCTTGGGCATCATTTGTCCCCAAATGTGCATCAGTGCCTCCAACATCGGCCTACGAGGCTGCCGAACAAAAGTAGGCCTCATCTCTGGAAACCTCTCAAAAAATAAACAAAAATATTTGAAGAAAAAGGGAAGTTGACTCTCCCTTGTGCATGAGCATGAAATCTATCTAAGGCTATATAGAACTGCCACAAAAAAATGGCAGACCACCTGACAAGTCGTGGCTCCTGTACTAAAGAATCAACATAATATGGAAGCGATCAACTAATGAATTTCCCGTCACTAGTGTTGTGTGAAATGGTCGAAATCAGAAGTGAGAGGAACCTCACCTCCCAAATACCAAATGCAGCAATACATAACTAACCTACGGAGACCTGAAAATATGAAGGAGACAATATATCTGCGTTAATGTATCTTTTGAAGTACACCAACTGAATTCCTACTGCATAGCCAGTTGGAACCTCTGGGAACAAGGGAAAATACCCCCTCTCCTCGATAGCCCTGTGATGAAATATATGTCCTCCTCAGTAGGCACATACCACTAGTTAGGACCAACCTGGAAAGACTGTTGGTGGGCATTCCACCTGCGAATAAGATGTCTCAAAAACACACCATGGCCCTTCAGGGAAATAGCCTCCTCATAGAACTTGAGGAGGCCTACCTGCCTTAGGAGCCCCTAGGTAGCTATTGTAATAGGGTGAGGGCACGCATCTCTCTCCCTCTCTCGTGCCTCTGACATGCGAACCATGTTATATTGGTCCGCCTGTTGTTGCTTTTGTTCCCCCCCTTCTCTCCTTTCATGTCTTTGAATGATTGACATATTAAATACAATTTTTTTATTAAATGAGACATATATTTAGGAATATACATATATAATTTCTTTTGGAAAAAAAATTAGTTGGTGCGCCACAAAAAACAGGCATGCACTGGTACCAGTGCGTCTTTTTTTGTCGCGCACCAGCAGAGGTGCACCTAAAAATTTTCAGTGCACCGTTGACTATGGAAGGTGTCGGGAGTGTGGTGTGCTGACAGAGCTCTACGCCCCAGGGCGTATAGTTCGGTCAACGCACCGATCTCCTGACATCATTAGATTTTCAATGGCGCGGTCTTTACCAGGCTACATCGTTGACCCTATAGAAATGCGGAATGTGGTGCGCTGAAAAAAATACCCGCCCCGGGGCGGATATTTAAGTCAACGCACTGCATTGCCACTATTCTGAATGGTCAACAGTGCGGCCACGTAACTGACCACACCACACTTTTTTTTAATTTTTAAAATAACATGGTGTACCTTTCGGTACCATCCTAGAACTGGTGCATATATCGTTAGCACCAGTTGTGGTGCGGCCTGTAAATTTACAGGCAGCACCACGAATTGGTGCGAGCTGGACGGCTCGAGCGCACCGCACGACAATTTTTTTTTTCTTTTAAATGGTTAATTTTAAGGTAATTTGAAATTCTAATCCGCTAAAAGGCTTAATTATGGAAAAAGAAGAAAAATACATGTGCATATGGTCGTTGAGGAGGCATATTGGCTGTAGATTTTGCAAAAGAAAATTTTCCCACCGTTTTGCAAAATTGAAGCTGGAGATTGATGGGAAATACACAACAACAGTGTGTGTAATGGGTTTAATGGGAGCACTGATGCCAGGGCGGTTCAGACAAGGATAAATTGCACCATTTATTGAGAGCTCTAAAGCATTGATAAAAGTGAAAAATGCTATTTTTTAGCCATAATTTTTTTTTTATTTAACACTGCCACGGTGCGCAGGGTTTTATAGGTGCACTAATGCGGTTTCTTAAGACTGCATCGGTGGTTTCTGTTTTGGCGTGGGGTTTTATGACGCACCAGTGCGGAAGCTTTGTAAAGCATGCACTACAGTAATAAAACACATCGGGTGGGTGTGTATGGAGCACACAGTGTCTTGTGTGCCAATTTTTTGTGCGCATTGGTGCTTTCTCTTGTTGAACACACCGATGCAGTTTAGGATGATAAGTGCACCGGATGAAAAAAATCCACAAAAACCTCCACCCGCCAAACTCCTCTAGTAACCTCTGCTAGAAATAGATTTCTGGGGTATTTTTATAAGGGTTTCCTAAAAATTATCCGCTAGAGGGTCTTTTCCTTGTAGTGTGTGTAGATATGGAATCCAGCTAGCTTATTGGAGAAAGGTGTAAGCGGATTCTGAGGCTTGAAAAATTGTGGGTTCATTGTAGAGAGAATTTCCACCCATGGATACTATGTTTTCAGAACTTTTTTCTTCTTCTGCATGTGTTTCTTTCACCTTTGTTAGTTAAAACATCATAAACATTGCATGCGACTTTTATAATATATATTATTAATAATACGACATAAATGCAGTGATTTTTTTGTCCAATCAACATATCTGAAGGGAGTCGCATGGTTAATTCACATTCTTATTCATTATGAATATTCATACCCACTCCAATGAGAGAAGGGCGTCCACAACCTTAAAGATCAAGAAAAGAGGAAAAGTGGTAACAATCATGAATGCACACGAATTAAAGGTTAGAAATTGGTAATCATCATAACTATACATCAGGTGGAAATGACCGAAGAAGGGGAGAAAAGCAGAATAGCAATTATTATGAAAAAGATGTTCTATTTTGATGACATAGTATGAAGGAAGCATGAAAGGTGACAGATTATGATTGATGTTGTCATCCCTTAATTCAACATGAAAATATAATTCACTCATATTTAATTATGTGGGTAGGTAGTGATAACACTTATTGAAGGAGTGCCTTTATTTTTAGGAATGGATCAATAGGAAATAGGGCATATAAAAGTAATTGGCTATTGTTAGAAAAATACTTCGATACCACAAGCAGAGCCACTACTACCAGTAGGCGTCAATAGCCTCGACAGGGTTGCTATTTTAACTCGGAAATGAGCCAGAATCCTCTATTTAAAGTAGGAAATTTCTTGTTTTGTGCAAAGACCACTATGCTGGTGTGGTGGCTAGATGGTCATAGTGCCATTCACAGGGATTTTAACAGAGTGGTCAGGTTGGCTCGTGATGAGACCTCCTGTCCTTCGAAAAGACCCTGGTGCGTTGGCCATTATGGGAACGTCACTTGTTAAACCCTCATGATCATGGTAGGTTGGATCATGATGAGACCCCCTACTCCCTCTTCTTAAAATTTTTTTCACACAGACATAATATTTTCTTTTTTTAAAGTAAACATTTTGCTTGTTTTATGGAGAGAACACTATGCTAGTGTGGTGGCCAGAAAGTCATAGTTCCATTCACGGGGATTGTAACAGAGTGATTAGGTCGGCTCATGATGAGACCTCCCGTCCTTCAAGAAATTTTAGCTGTCGAGAAGGTCACTACCCTGGTGTGTTGGCCATTGTGGGAATGTCACCTGTTAAACCCTTATGATCATGGTAGGTTGGTTCATGATGAGACCCCCTATTATCTCTTAAAAAATTTGCACATAGACATAATATTTTTCTTTTTATTTATAAATGGAGGCAGGCTCATTAACTCCTTAAGAGTTAGGGATGGTGTAAGAAGTAAAAAGAATGCCAAGACAATTAATACTCTTATTCCTATATCCTCATGTCAAAGAGAGTTAATACTTGAGAGTGTAAAAAGATATACCAGCATAAGACTACGGAAATGAATTGTGTAATAATATGTCTGAATAGGAGATATCCAACCCTTCATTATAGAGATAAACCATGTCAGCTTCTGTAGAAGAGATTTCCATCAAAATTTCAAAAGATCATAATATTAGTAATATTACTATTTTTCTCCTCTTTAGGTGCCAATTCCTTTTCTTAAAATGGTTTTTATGGTGAGCATGTGTAAAGGAAGAGTGGATATTCGAAAATAAATCATCAAAAGACAAAAAATTGTGAAAAAAAGAGAAAGAAAAAGAAAAAAAACATGTTAGAAAATAAATTAGTCATTTAATTCGATTGAACAACAACTGTTCAATTCGATTGAACAAAAAATGTTCAACCGATTGAACAACAAAAGTAAAATCACGCAACAAAAAAAAGTCGTTCATTTGAATTCAACAACAACTATTCAATTTGATTGAACAACAATTGGTCAATTCGATTGAACAACAATTGTTCAATTCGATTGAACAACAAATGTTCAATGGTTTGAATAGCAGAAATAAACACACTAAAAAAACACATTTGTTTATTCGAATTGAACAACAACTGTTCAATTCGATTGAGCAACAACTGTTCAATAGATTGAACAACAAAAGTAAAATCACGCAAAAAAAAAAGAGTCATTCATTTGAATTGAACAACAATTGTTCAATTCGAATGAACAAAAATTGTTCAATTTGATTGAACAACTTTTCAATGGTTTGAACGGCAGAAAGAAACACACTAAAAACACAGCCGTTCAATTGAATTGAACGGTAGCTATTCAATTCGATTGAACAACAATTTTTCAATGGATTGAATAAAAAAAGTAAAACCACGCAACCAAAAAAATAATCGTTTATTTGAATTGAACGACAATTGTTCAATTCGATTAAACAACAATTGTTCAATTCGATTGAACAACAACTGTTTAATGGTTTGAACAGTAGAAATAAACACACTAAAAACATAGCCTTTCAATTGAATTGAACGATAACTATTCAATTCGATTGAACCACAATTTTTCAATGGATTGAATAAAAAAACACACAAAAGAAAGAAAAAAGAAAAAGAATGCAGTTGTGAGCATCAAAATAATGCAAAAAAAAGATGGAATTCTTATGTAAAAAAATGAGAAGAACTATAAATTGCAAGAAACATATATACAATATTTACAAGAGGAAATAACAATTTTTTATGAACTTAAAGCTGTTGGGCCATCATCCCCTGCAACTAAAATTTGGATGGTGGGGTCGTCACGCACCTACTGGTAGAAAGAATCTTTCGTAAGTGGTTTATGATAGAGGTGCACCCGGTGTCCATTGAGTCAAAAGGTGGAGCCAAATCCATCTATGGTGGTCAAGGTAATGGTACCGTTGTTGTGCACTTCTTGAATTTCGTATGGCGCAAGCCACCTTGTTTGTAACTTACCCAGGAAGTCTTGGAATCTAGAGTCGTAGAGGAGTGCCCAATCTCCTTTTTGGAATGTATTATTTTTTATGAGGTTGTCATGCGACTTAGCTCATTGTTGTTGAATAATTGCAGTGCTTTTTCGAGCAAGTAGCCGTACTTCATCCAATTCATTTATTTGTTGGAGTCTTCCAACTTGGGCATCCGTCAAATCCAGCCCCAATTCCTACGTTGTTCTCAAACACTTTATTTCAAATTCAGTGGGAAACATTGGTTCCCTTCCAAATATGAGATGGTATGGAGAATATCCTGTGGTGTTTCACCACATTGTGCGATAATCCCACAAGGCCTCTAGTAGTCTAGCAGCCCAATCCTGATGAAGTGTTGAAACTGTTTTAGTGAGAATTTCCTCAAGGACTTTATTGGTGCTTTTTCCCTGCTCGTTTGCCTGCGGGTGGTAGGGAGAGGTGACTCTATGGGTGGCATGGTGGTTCTTTAGAGTGGCCGTGATTTTATTTCCCACAAAATATGCCCCTCCATCAATTATAAATTCCCTAGGTTAGCCATATAACACAAATAGCTCAAAAAGAAAATTGATCACAGATTCTTTTGTAGCTCTAAAAAAAGTCACTGTTTCTACCCACTTCGTCACGTAATCTGTGGCAACCAATATACAGGTCTTCTGATTTGATGGCGGGTTGAATGGTCCAACAAATTCCAGTGCCCACCGTTCGAAAGGTTCTACTACCAATTGTGGTTGCAATGGAATCTCATCAATTTGGCTAGGGTGGCCCATTATTTGCCAACTATCGTAAGATTATACATATTTCTTGGCATCTTTAAAAATTGTAGGCCAATAGTAACCCATTTGGAATACTTTGTGCCCCATCCTACAATATTCAAAATGGCTGCCACATGGTTCATCATGACAGGCCCTTAGGATGTCATAAATCTCGTCTTCTCGGATGCATCTGCGTATATCCATATCAGCTCCTGTATGGAAAATATATCCACCGATATAGGAGAATATAACACTGCACTGGACAATCAGCCTCCATTCCTTTGTTGTCAAGTGTCTTCACAACTTTCCTACTACCAAATAATTCGCTACATCTGTGTACCATGGCATTTTTACTGCTACAACAAACAAATTCTCATTAGGGAACTTATCCTCCATCGCTAGTGGGTCATTTGACTTTGGAACTCTAGACAAGAAATCTGCAACTACGTTCTCTTTTCCTGAACTGTCCTTGATAGTTATATCAAACTCCTGTAAAAGAAAAAAACCAACGAGTCACTCTTCCATTTGTAATAGGTTTATTAGCTAAGTATCTAATGGTAGAGTGGTCGGTATACAAGAATACTTGATATCCAGTTATATAATGTCTAAATTTATTCATAGCATAAATACAGTCAAGAACTCCTTTTCGGTCACTGTATAGTTTAATTTAGTAGGAGTGAGATTCTTGCTGATATAGTAAATATAATAGGGCTTCTTGTCCTCTTTTTGAACAAGAACTGCCCCTATCGTTGTGTCGGATGCATTTGAGGAAATGTGAAAAGGGAGCTCCCAATTGGGGCCGTGTAAGACTGGGGCAGTCGAGACCAGTTTCTTCAAATCTGAAAAATAAGTTTCACATTTGTCACACCAATGGAATTCAACATTTCTAGTTAATGCATACAAGGGTGAAAAAATTTGTGAGAAATTATTTATAAACCTACAATAGTACCCTGCATATCCAAGGAAACTACATACCTCTGTCTGAGTACAAGGTGTGGTCAATAAAAAAATTACCTCTACCTTTGTTGGATCTACCTATATTCCAGCTACAGAGATGTAGTGTCCTAGGATCACTCCTTCGGTCATCATCATGTGACACTTTTCATTTCTCAAACAAAATCTCATAGCAATAAATCATTCCAATAATTTTTCTAGTGTTTGCAGTGCCTAATCAAAGTCATCTCCACATGGAGTAAATTCGTCCATGTAAACCTTGAGGCCTTCATTTATTAAATCATAAGAAATGTTGAGTATGGCCCTTTCAAATGTTGTTGGGGCATTTCATAGTCCGAACAAAAATACCCTATAGGTGAATGTACCCCAGGGGCAGGTAAATGTCATTTTACCTTAGTCTTCAGGGGATATCGGGATTTGATTGTAACCACCGAAACCATCAAGAAAAGAGAAGAACCCCTTTCCTACTAATGTATCAAGGACTTGATCAATAAAAGGGAGGGGTAAGTGGTCTTTCTATTTTACTTTATTCAGTTCTCTGTAATACACACAAATTCAACACTTACCATCTTTTTAGGAAAAACTACTAGAGGAGAGACCCATTTTCTGTCTGAAATAGGATAAATTAAGTTTACATATAGCAGCTTTTGTAATTCATATTTTACAATGTATTTTAGATGCAGGTTTAACCTCCATCGAGGTTGTCGAAAAGGCCAAGAATCCTTTTTAGTATAAAAGTGATGTGTGCGTATTTGAGGATATATACCCTTCATTTCTGGGTAGTCCCAAGCAAAGGCTTCCTTATATTTTTGTAAAATTTTAACGAGCTTTTGCTACTTGTTACTATCCAGACTGCAATTGATATTTAAAACTTTTCCTAGCTCAATTTCAATTAGCATGTTGTTGCAAAAAGTAGTCATGGGTATGTGTTGGCCATCAATGTCTGCTAAGGGGTCCTCCTGTGCTTCGTTATCAAGAACTGATTTTAACATTCGGCACTTAAAATTTTCTGATGTAGATGGTTGGTTCACGAAGTTATTGATTACATCGTCTTCAGTTTGAGCTTTGAATTTGAGTACTTCAACTATTGTCAGTGGTGAATGAATGTTTTGTTCCCAATATGTATGTGGTTGTTTGTGAATATTTATAGTGGGAAGACTTTTTTTGGTAGGAGTGTATCTAGAAATATTATTTATGGCATTTCCTCTAGCAATGGTCATGCTCCCTATTCGACAGCCTATATAAGCATCGGCCGTTGCTAACCAAGGTCGTCCCAACATTAGGGGATGTCTATCTAACCTACTTTTTTTGTTAACAACTAAAAATTATGCTGGCTACTCCCATGAGTCCACAGAAACCAGGATGTCTTGTAATATACCTTCTGGTTTGATAACAGATCTGTCAGCAAGTTCCAACAAGGTAGATGTGGGTTCTAAGGTTTTTATCCCTAAATTGTCGCAGGTTTATGTAGTTAAGATGTTAATGGCTGCCCCAAAATCAACTAATGTGTTTGAAAAGGAGTGGCCAGAGATTTGTACTGTGACTATGGGGTTTCTTGGATCCTTGTATTTTATTGGGGTTTCTTTACCCAAGAGTAAGTCTAACAGTGCTCCCACTACATGAACAGTTGGTACAGTCTTTTGTTTCCTCACCTTCTTTTTTCCGCACAGTTCTTTACTTATTTTGGCATAGATAGGAATATCTTGTATAGCCTGTAGGAGAGGAATTTTAATGAAAATACTTTTTAATTCCCCTAGGAGATCTAAATATGAAGAGACTATTGGTTTAGGTAGTGTCAATCTCTCAGGGAATGGAGGGGAGGAAATAATAAGGCTTTTAATATATTTTAGGTCAACTGTGTCCCTCCCATGTTCTATCTCTGTTTCTTTCATAGTTGATTGTTTAGGTACTGTTGGAATTTCAGACTCAAGTTGTGGAAGGGCCGTATCTTCTTCAAGTGAAATGACACACCCCGATCTCAGCCTAAGTTCATTTCATTGCTTCTATTCAGTTTCGGGGTTTAAGTTCTCAACAATCTGGATTAGCTGAACCAGTCTGTTATTGGGATTAGGATTGGGTTGTGCTGGAAGTTGAGGATGCATAATAGGTTGAGGATGCATAATAGATTGGGTATGGAGCTAGTAATGTGGGTTGATTCTGAGCCCCTGTTCCCATAGGTAAATTGGTCATTCCCAGGGGTCTCTACCAGATTTGAGACTAATTTGTATTCTGTGAAGTGGAGGCAGGCCACTGGGACTGATATGGATTATTTTTCTAGTAAGGGGTAGAAAAAGGAAAACTTGACCAACTATTACTTGAAGGGGATTGTGTTGGCCAAGGAGGCATGGAAAATGATTGGGATGACCAGATAGAAAAATGTGATTGACCCTGCCATGCTGTTCTAGGGTTCTGTTGATTAAATTGTGGAGGAGAAAATAATTGAGATGTGTCATGTGGCATACCAGGTCGTGCTTTCCACTGCTGACATTGATTCATTAGATACATTAGTTATGTTTCTTCTTCTACTTCTTTAAAAACTACTTTCAACCTTGGGAGTGTAGGGTAATGGTCAGTGGCATGGTCCTTGGTACAAATAGCACACTTCTAGACCATTTCTAATGGACACTCTTGTTGGTTGTGCTTCTTCCGACAGCGTGGGAAAAAAACAACCAAGTTTTGTTCTGCTAAAGCTTGTTTTTTCTTGGATTGTAGGACATATAGCTGCATTATGAGGGTGCCTAAGATATTGGTTTTAAAATATTCTAAAAGATTACTGAATTCTTCTCTGGTCAAGTTTCCATCTGACTGTTTATAATTCCTTGTAACTGAATCCCGTCTGGTTGGCCTTCTTCGTGTACTACCTCTAGAGCACCTGATGCACAATGAAATAATGTCATCATATTCTTCTTGATAGATGTCCCCTTTTCTCATTATATTAAGTGTTTCTACCCATTCTTCTTTCATTCCTTTAATCATTGTTGCTTTTAAAATATCTTTAGACAGTGTAGTATATGGAGATCTTTGCAAATTATATTGAAATCTTTCAATGTATTCTTCTAATGTCTCATTGTATTTTGCAGACTTATTGAAGATTTTGTCTTTTAGTTCTCGAGTCCGACAGTAGTCTTGATATTTGTTAAGAAATTTTTTTTTTTCATCTGATCGCAACTATTAATGGTTCCTCCACCGAGCCCCATAAACCAACGTAATGTTGTCCCTTTCAAAGTAGAGAGAAATAGTTTCAGTTACTGAGGGTCAGTGGTGTAGTAATATCCCCTACATAAGACATCAAATTCAAATAAAAAATCATCTGGATCTTCCGAGGTCAACCCATGGAAGGTGGGGATGTTTTGTAACATAATAGCTTTCATAGGGGAATTTAGGACCAGTTCAACAAAGGGATACTCCAATGTTGATGTATGTCTTTGGTTTTGGTTGTGTGCCATCTGATCAAATATGTGGCAATAATATTCAAGGATTTATTGAAATGGGAGGATAACTTGAGTGGAATTAGGGAGTGGATTTGGAGGAGGCCTTGCAGCACTTCCCCGATCTGGGATACTAAGTGTCTCTGTCTCAACTACTATCTCAGGCGATCCTGCCTCTCGAGCTTTTACCTGTACTGCACTGCTGGTTTCTCCCTCTCCTTCCTGGAAATTGCAAGAATTTCCCTCTCTAGAAGGGTTAGGACTTAAGTGTTCTATAGTCTAAAAGCTTCGTTCAGACCCTTCTGTTTCGCTATGAATCTTAGCGTGGGTTGCAGATGGTGAGGCTGCTGCCTGAGGGACTATAGTAGGACTCTATGCAGAATGGTTCTGGGTCCTAAAAATGCCTGGGATTCAACCTTCTTAATGATTTCGTCTATATATATTGTTCTGCCAAGGACCACTGATTCCTTGGGTTTTGTGGATTTAAGTGGGGGGTTTTGATCTAATTATATCTTTCTATTCCTAGTAAAAAAAAAACAAAAACACCTGTCCTATTAACCTCTGCATAATTGTTGAGAAGCGGGTTAGAGAGCAAGTGTTTTGCTTGCTAGTACACAGGTTCTTACCTTTCGTTTTCAATACCAAAATTTTTCACAACAAAAGGAAAAATAAATAAAAGACATCACCCTTAAACACTCTCCCCGACAACGGTGCCAAAAAGTTGAGTAAAAAAGGTGATTGTTTTAAGGGTTACCTTAATGCTTTACATTAATTATCAACCTAGGGAAATTCTTGTTATTTCAAGAGTGTAAGAAAATTATATGCAAGTGACATCAGAGGTTAACTACTCTAGATCCTTGTAAGAAATATTGTCTAATTCTAGAATTTCAATCAAACCATCTTGAAAGTGAACTATGAAATACTTCAGACCAATCAAAGGAGAAAATTTTGTTCTAAGCTTATGCAGAAATAACCACTCAAGAATGAAATAACAAATATATTGCAATTGAACAACACATTTTGATGAATTGAACAACTACCTTAATGAATTGAACAAAATGAATTTAACAACAATCAAGTATTCTAGATTTTGCAATGACATTCTCTATTAATCAACTAATAGCATCATTCATAATTAAACATCAAACCAAACGTTCACATTTATGATGGGAAGATTCAATAAATAATTGTATGCGGAATTAAACAAAAACTGCGCTGAAACTAGTCTAACGAATGTAAAAGCACCACTTCCTAGTAAAATAACATTAATGATAAATCTAATCTATTGAAAAAGAAGTTATAACATATCACACTTGTGATTAACCAATTGAATGATAATGCTATGAAACACAAAGGATAATTGAAAATGCAAGTTCCGTAAATAAACGTATAGCATATAATAGCAGGAGAACCCCTAGGGAAAAGCTCGAAGCCTCTAGAAGCCTTCTGCTAAGGAATACTCAGAAGTTGTTTATACTGAAAACACCATTTTCTTCATTAATCAGCAGAGAAATACATTAGCATGAACTTAAAGATTATGTCCGAATACGTTTATTACAGGAAAACTATAATACATGAACTTCCTTTCCGTCTCTTTCGCCTCCAACCTTTTATAGCTTAAAGGTGAAATAAAACAGAGTAATGGATCCTCCCCATCACGAGATCCTACCGCTTCGTGGCTATCAACTGAATACTCCAAGAGTAGGTGTGCCTCTACATCTTCCGCTAATTTATAGGAGCCGATACGATTCCATTTACTTTTCTTGTATGTTTTCATTTGGTCATCCTGGTCAGCAGTTTCGCTGTTTCGCTTCCCTATCAATAAAAACAGCAACAAATCAGATTTTATGCTATTAAAGAAACCTTTTATCAATAATTGATCAGGAGAACATTTCCAAGCTATGCAATTTTTGCTCAAAAATGAAAGTGTTCAAAATTGGTTGCAGTTTGAACGACCATAAAGGTCTCGTTTCTACGATTATGGTGCCGTGAACGGTTCACAAAATAGAGGTTGTATGCGAAAGTTATTCAGGTTTGAAGTCTCAAGTAACCTCCAAAATTCAATTGACCAAGTTTGACTTTGAAACTTTGGAAAAATTAAAAAAAGAATATTACAAATAATATTCTCAGAATATTCCTTGGAATATTCCCCAAAATATTCCATTCGGGCGAATCAAATGAGGACAAGTAGCAGCGTTGGATTTGTTAAAGGTTTGATTGTGTTACAACGGACCAATAGCAGGCCGCCACGTGGCACAGGAACTGTAATACAAAATTTTTTGGAGGCTCGGGGTTTCAAACACCTGACCTCCCATTATCAAAGCCAACGTCGGACCAAATCACCTGCACTTGGTTCTTAACATTACAGTGCAATGGATTTAATTTATATTATATGGTCAATTCATTTGGCGGGGGGAAGGGCTAGCCCCCAAGTGTAAATACATACCACATGACTTGTTCACTGTGACCAGGGGGCTTAACACTAGGTGAAATTGCTAATAGTAAACATTGACCTTTAGCCTGTATACATGTGAACACACGAAGTTTAAAACTAAATGCCACGTTTTTGCAATAGTTATGGGTCGTGGTTTCCCCAACGATTTGGGTGGAGGTCACCATGTGATCGCCCCACTTAAACCTTTATTGAAAAATTTAATGCCACCGCTAATTATGGCACCGATTCTGATATTTTGGGGAGATTTCCAAATTTAGTTGGCTAACTGGCAGTTGCTCCACAATTAGTGGGGTTTTTGGGGGACATTGGCACTTTTCTTTGGGAGGCCATAACTTCCTCATTATTGAACCAAATTGGATGAAATTTTGGTCAATTTTGGGTCTCTTCGACCTTATAAACAGTTTGGAATAGGGTTTAGGTAAAAAAAAGGTGATATTTAGCACTTTTTTCTTCGATGAAGATGAAGGAGACATTAGGGCCATCATGGACAAGGCACTGTTTTGGGCTATATTTCACTGTTTAGTGTGAAAAAAAAGCCATTTATAGCTATTTTATATCTTTTGAACCTAATGGAAGATGTTTCAAAACATTTTTAGAACTTCTAGAGCTTGAAAAGCTGAAGGGGAGTTCAAAGAGCCACCAGAGCCATCATGGAGAAGGCACTGTATTTGGTAATATTTCACTGTTTAGTGTAAATGAAAAGGAATTTTTAGCTATTTCACATCTTATAAAACTGTATTTAAAGCCATATTTTCCTACTGAGGCATATTTACACTTGTATTTTCATTTTGAAGCAATTTAATACAAGAGGGACATGCCATCTGGGAGGCATGGACCAACAGACATAGCCCAAGAGGGGGGAACTGCTCAACAAATAGCTGAGTAATGTGTTTGTGAGTTTGTTTTCTATTTATTTCTATTGTACAATGTTAAACAATAAAATTAATTAATCAATTCCTCACACAGAAACTTGAATAACAAATCCTGAAATATTTGTTTAACCGACAACTTAAGGAGAACCATTTGCACACTAAATTATATCTGTTTGGATACTTTGCATAGCCTAACAAATACAATCCAAATTCAGATCAATAATTCATTGTACCTTACTTTTGCATTATTTTCCTTTACTTTATTGCTAAGATGAAGGAAAAATATATAAAAGTAAATGACAAATCATGGTAAAGATAGGGGTAAGCTGTACCTTCTCCTCGGCCCAACACATAACATGAATTATTCAATGATATTGTAGATTTTTTTAATTAAATATTTTTATATTTATTTATTTTAATGGTGAGATATTTTTCTAGATTATTTTTTTTATATTTCCTCTAGAGAGACAATAGATAATATTAAAGAAATTATCTCCCTAAAGACAATATGTCTTTAATTCCAACTATTTTCTTTGGAGAGACAAAAATGAAATTGTGTCATAAGAGACAATAATCCTTGTTATATATTTGAGACAATAATTTGAGACACCTGCTTAGAGACAATATTTAGGCAATACAAATTTTTTTTTTTGTCTCAATTTAAGACAATTTACCCAAAAATTGTCCTAAAACTCCCCTTTTTGTTGTAGTGCAACTATTGTCTTTGGATAGACAAAAATGAAACCGTCTCTCGAGAGAAAAAATGAAATTGAAATTGTCTCTGAAGAGACAAAAATGAAATTGTCTGTGGAGAGGAAAAAATGTTTGTGTTATATATTGTCTTTATAGAGACAATATTTTAAGAAAATTTAATTTTAAGACGATTTAATTTGAGACACCCGCTTAAATAAAATATTTAAGACAATACACAAGTTTTTTTTTTGTCTCGAGTTAATACAATTTACCCAAAAATTGTCTTAAATATTGTATTAAAGCCCCCTTTATGTTATAGTGTTAATAGCCTGTGAATATGGAAATGCATGGATATGGAAATGCATGCTTAATGGTTGTCTGCCTCTTGTATTAGGGAAGAATATTCAAAATACTAGTATATATTCATTACTAAACCATTAGACCTAATCTAATCTAGACAACAACAACAAATTAACAATTTAAACAAAAGGAACTAGATACCTCCTCCACCGAGATACCATCTAGGCTGGCTTTTAAGTATATGTTGAGTGGTGATCATTGCACTCTCTTGGGAGTCATAGATTTGTATGTTCAGGTGGCCAGACGGTGGAAACCTCTGTAATCACATAAATCATGTATTGTAATTAGTATTAATAATAATAATACTAATATTAAGAAAAAGTAAAAATCTCAATTTCCTCATACTTGTAAACATTGGATGACCATCGGATTAACTCAAGAAAGTGTATGGTGGGAAAAATCTTCCGCTGTCATCCATGTAGTGTCATCCTCTATTTCACAAACACCAATTTCATGCAGTTATTATCTAACATAACTAATAGCACCCAAAATTCATTAAATTCAAATTTAGGATTAATCCACTAACTGCTAATGATAGTGGGAAGCAGAAACTTGAGGATAGTATGATCATCTGTATTCAAAATCCCTTTTATCGCCTAACTGGGAAGGACGTCTTTGGATAAGCTGGCTGTAATGTTAGTCAAAAATGAAATTCCCTTACTATAGAGACCAAGAACTTCCTTCAAACTGCTAAAATCGGGCTTAGCAGCTGAAATTATGGCGGGTATAACTACTATGGAGAAAGATTTGAGAAAATGAGATTTGAAGTTTGAAGGGCAGTCCTGTGGAAATTATTCATCTGAGGGAATATAGAAGCTCTGTGTAAGGCTACATATCCAGTTCAAACTCTCGAAAGCATGACCTAGAAATGGTCGTAACACGTAAAGTGTAAGTCCTATTGTAATTATAAATATAATAACTACACTTTAATTTGGTCGTCTAACTCATGGGTAGCAGGTAGTTATTGTTTTTAGAACACGGATGACCAGTTATACACCTGCGGGGATATGGAAATTCCTGTGATCCACCCAACACTTTCCTTTATAACTCCTTCTTGGTGTCAAGATCACCCAGATCATTGTAAAAATCATGGTCATAAATGCGATCCCATGTATTTCTTTTTCCAGTTCCATTGCCTCTCAATCTCACCAACTCTACATTCCTCAAAGCCATCCGACCTAACAACGTTTCATCTGAAAATAGCTCTGCACACATGGATGTTGGAATTTTCAGAATTCCAAAATAATAAAACTGCCTTCCTTAACACAGAGAAAAAAAATACTAAATTCACTCACAGACAGAGTTTTCAACTCAGAAAAAAAATTTCTATTTCATATAAAAAAAACTGCTGTTACAGATTCTTCCTCTCTTGGAGGGATTACAAAATAGTTTATCTGCTGCAAACACAGTGTAAACTATCACTCTCTGTCTCACACAGAGAAATACTCTGTTTCTAAAATAAAAACAAAACACTGCTGTGTATGCTCTGTAATTTTAAAACACTCTGCTGTTCTGTGTAATTAAACTAACACAGTGTAAACTAACACTCTCTGTCTCTGTTCTTTTTCAACGCTGCTGTGTATATATATTTATATTACAATCGCACTGCTGTGCATATATCACACATAATAAAAATATGGCTTTGTTTCTGCATATTTCAAAACAAAATATCTCTGTCATAAATTGACACACCCACTAAATTTCACCGCTTGAAAAACATTAATGGTCTCCATTAACTTCTGTCAGCACCGCTTACAATTCGCATTGATGGCAAATTGATTTTTTTTATTCCAGCACTGCTATGCTTTCATAAACTCTATTCTGTTGTCTTTTCCTTTTTTTTTATTTACACTGCTGTGTAATAAAAATTATATACTCTTCACGGCCTTTTAATATATATGATGTGCATATATTAAAATAAAAATAACATTTTAAAACTAAACATAAAACTGTGTATTACAATACAACAACCATTGTTTTAAAACGTATGCGATGGTTTTAAAGTTTTAACCCCGCAGCCTTTTATTAACACATAATGTGTGGCCGTATAATATGTGGGCCCCCAGCTGATGATGTCAGCTGTTCCGAGGGGGTAAGCTCCTCCGCCCACAAGACTTGCACGACCCCCGCGGACTTAACTTGCCGCCTGCATTTCTTTGCTGTCGTCTTCTGTTATGCACGCAGTTGGAAATTAATTCCAACACTCCCCCTTAATTTCAACTGCTGGGTTTTCTTGCATACCCATGCATCTCCTTAAATGTTCAAAGCTTTTCTGCTGTAGTGGCTTTGTGAGGATATCTGCAAATTGATCCTCTGTTCTGCAATGCTGCAAAAAAATCTCGCCATTACTAACCAATTCTCGTATGAAATGAAACTTGGTGTCAATGTGTTTTGACCTTTTATGAAAAACAGAATTTTTAGACAATGCAATAGCTGAACTATTGTCACAAAAAATCACTGTCCCTTTTACCTGTTCTTGAAATAAGCTTCTCAACATTTTTCTCGTCCAAACTGCTTGACACGCTACTGCTGTAGCTGCCACATATTCTGCTTCTGCTGTAGATAACGCTACAATGGGCTGTTTCTTGGAAGCCCATGAAATGGCTCCTGAACCTATATGAAAAACATAACCGGAAGTGCTCTTCCGATCATCTCAAAATTCTTTTTGCTGCTTGCCAATGTGCATCCTTTGGGTTTTCCATGAATCTGGAAATCAAACTAACAACATGCATTATGTCCGGCCTAGTTACAGTCAAATAAATAAGGCTGCCAACTATGCACTTGTATAAACTAGGATCAAAATCCTTGCTGCTATCCTCTCTGTTGAGTTTTAATCCCATCACTGTGGGAGTGATTGCTGCTTTGCTTTCTGTCTTTTTCTTTGATGTAGAGGGTGGGTTCTCCCTCACACTTCTCAAATCCATTTTCCAGTAGATAGGAATCTATCCTACTGTACCACGCTCTTGGCGCTTGCTTCAGCCCATACAGAGCTTTCTTCAACTTGCATACTTTGTGCTCTTCGCCTTTCTTTTCATAGCCGAGAGGTTGTTCAATGTAAACCTCTTCCATTAACACTCCATTCAGAAATGCTGACTTCGCGTCCATTTGGTAAACTTTCCACTTGTTTTGTGCTGCTATGGACAACACTGCTCTCACGGTTTCCATTCTTGCAACCAGTGCGAAATTTTCCTCATAATCTATCCCATGCTTCTGTTTATAGCCTTTGACAACAAGCCTTGCCTTGTGTCTCTCTATCTTGCCTTCAAGATTACTCTTGGTCTTGTAGACCCATTTAACACCAATGATATCTTTACCTTTTGGGAGTTCAACCAAATCCCAAGTTTTGTTCCTTTCTATGGCATTAAGTTCCTCATCCATAGCTTCTATCCATTTCCTATCCTTGATAGCTTCTTCGAAATGAAAAGGATCATCAACATGAAAATATAAATCAAACAAAGAATTGATACCTTAATTTGTTAAATCTTGTTCATAAATGTCTTTCAAACTTCTGAATTTCTTACCTCTTTCTGTAGGTGTACAAGTACTTGAAGAAGCACTTGAATTTCCTCCTTGTGGTGTGCTTGGAGAAGCACTGTAATTTCTCCTCAAGGGTGTGCTTTGCTGCTCTCTTGTTGGTGTTGCTGTTTGGGGATGTATTTCAGCCAACTCATCATCATTTTCATCATGAGATAAACAGTGTTTAACATTCACCGTCTTCTCTATGCTTCCATCCCAAGCTTCCTCTTCAATGAATTGAACATATCTGCTCACAATAAACTTCTTGCTGGATGGGTTATATAACCTGTATGCCTTGGATTCCTCACTGTATCCAATGAAAATACATTTCTCCCCCTTGCTTTCCAACTTCTTCCTGAGCTGATCCGGAATGTGTGCATAAGCCACACATCCAAAAACCTTCATATGTGTGACACCTTGCTTTGCCCCACTCCATGCCTCTTCTGGCACTTTGTTCATAACTTCTTTTGTAGGGCACCTGTTCAAAATATACGCTGCACAATGTACAGCTTCAGCCCAATAATCATTCGGCAAATGCTTTGCCTTTAACATGCTCCTCGCCATGTCCATTATGGTTCAGTTCTTCTTTTCGGCTACTCCATTTTGCTGCGGAGTATATCTAGTTGTAAACTACTTTTGAATACCATTTTCTCTACAAAAACGTAGAAAATATTTAGATATATACTCACCTCCTCTATCAGTCCTTAAGACTTTGATATGCAGCCCACTCTGGTTCTCAACAAGTGCTTTGAAATTGCAAAATTTTTTAAACACTTCACTTTTGTTTTTCAAAAAGTAAACCCAAGTTTTTCTTGTAAAATCATCTATGAATGTTAAGATATAGTGGCTGTTCGCAAGTGATGGAGTTTGCATCGGTCCACACACATCTGAGTGGACAATCTCTAAGGGTGCTTTTGCCCTTATGCTTTTCCCGGAAGGAAAACTTTCTCTGTGTTGTTTTCCAAGAATACAACCTTCACAAAGGCTGTCCGGTTTCTCTATCAATGGTAAACCACTTACCATTCCTTTTCTGTTCAACAAATTAAGACCTCCAAAGTTGAGATGTCCAAATCTCAAGTGCCATAACCAATTATCATCCTTTGGTTCGCTTTGAAAAGTCTCTTGTGCAACTGTTGCTTTCTCTTCACCATTCTTCAAATCTGCTCTCATTCTAAGAGGGAACACCCTGTTCCTTGTCATCTTCACTTCAGCAATACACTGATTGCTGGGTGGTTTATCCATGATGGTACAAAGATCATTATCAAAGAAAACATTATACCCTTTATGGACAAGCTGTCCAATACTTAAGAGGTTACACTTCATTCCTGGAACATAATAAACATCTGCTATGGTTTTCCTTGCACCTAATCTTGTTAAAACATTTACATCTCCTTTTCCCATAACAAAAACTTTGCTATCAGTTCCTAGTGTGACTTGTGACTGCACACTCTCATCTAACATAGAAAACATTGCTAAGTTTCCTGTCATATGGTTACTACAACCGGAGTCTAGAAACCATAAATCTTCATTCTTTTCTTCAGCCATATTACAAGCTAGAAACAAATTACTTTGGCTGCTATTTTCTTTTGTGAAATTTGCACTAGTTTCACTTCTCATATCATTCTGCTTCTTCTTTCTACATTCATTAGCATAATGACCATATTTTTTACAATTGTAACATTGGACATTGGATTTGTCATACCTTTGTCCTTGATCATTCTGCTGTCCACTTTGCTGGCTGCCTTGGCCGTGGCTGTGATTTTGACTGTTGCACCTTCCATGTGAATGTGAAGGGCTGTTCCTTCCACCTCTGTTTTGGCTTCTGCCTCTTCCTCTTCCTTTTCCGAAAGACATATGGGTTTTAAAGGCATGTTATAGAGATGAGTTTTCACTCCTACCCAATCTCTGTTCATGGGTCATCAGTGATGCATGAAGTTCATCCACTGAAAACTTTGTGAGATCTTTGGTCTCCTCTATGGTGGTGACAATCACATCGAATCTTGAGGGTAAACTTCTCAAGAGTTTTTCAACAATCCTCTTGTCCTCAAGAGTCTCTCCATGAGATCTTATTTGTGTGACCATTCCAATCACATGAGTGAAGAATGAGTCAATATTCTCTGACTCCTTCATAGAGAGAGTCTCAAAATCTCTCCTCAGCAACTGAAGTTTTGCTGTCTTCACTTTCTCCATTCCCTGATAAGCTGTCTTGAGAGTTTCCCATGCTTCACTGGATTTCTTAGCTGCTGCTATCCTTGGAAACACACTCTCATGCACTGCTTGATACAAGAAGAAAAGAGCCTTGGCATATTTCTTCTTATTGTTCTTCAGTGACTCCCTTTCTGCCTGAGTTAAAAGAAGAAACTCTACTTCATTTGCTGGCTCTTCAAAGCCATCCTCAACTAATTCCCATAACTCTTGGGAGACAAATAAATCTCTCATAGTTATTGACCAGTAGTCATAATTTTTTCCATTGAATTGTGGGAGATGGATATTTCCCAAACTCATACCTGTGCTGGCTTCGAATTCTTCTTGTCTGAACCTTCACTCTGCTGGAGAGGCTTCTGCAATAACGAACTCCTTTCCTTTAGCTTATTTGACCTTCAAATAGCCTGGATTGGCTCTGATACCATGTTGGAATTTTCAAAATTCCAAAATAATAAAACTGCCTTCCTTAACACAGAGAAAAAAAATACTAAATTCACTCACAGACAGAGTTTTCAACTCAGAAAATTTTTTTCTATTTCATATAAAAAAAACTGCTGTTACAGATTCTTCCTCTCTTGGAGGGATTACAAAATAGTTTATCTACTGCAAACAGAGTGTAAACTATCACTCCCTGTCTCACACAGAGAAATACTCTGTTTCTAAAATAAAAACAAAACACTGTTGTGTATGCTCTATAATTTTAAAACACTCTGCTGTTCTGTGTAATTAAAAATTACAACTCTCTGTCTCTGTTCTTTTTCAACGCTGCTTTGTATATATATTTCTATTACAATCGCACTGCTGTGCATATATCACACATAATAAAAATATGGCTCTGTTTCTGCATATTTCAAAACAAAATATCTCTGTCATAAATTGACACACCCACTAAATTTCACCACTTGAAAAACATTAATGGTCTCCATTAACTTCTGTCAGCACTGCTTACAATTCGCATTGATGGCAAATTGATTTTTTTTATTCCAGCACTGCTGTGCTTTCACAAACTCTGTTCTGCTGTCTTTTCCCTTTTTTTTATTTACACTGTTGTGTAATAAAAATTACATACTCTTCACGGCCTTTTAATATATATGATGTGCATATATTAAAATAAAAATAACATTTTAAAACTAAACATAAAACTGTGTATTACAATACAACAACCATTGTTTTAAAACGTATGCGATGGTTTTAAAGTTTTAACCCCGCAGCCTTTTATTAACACATAATGTGTGGCCGTATAATATGTGGGCCCCCAGCTGATGATGTCAGCTGTTCCGAGGGGGTAAGCTCCTCCGCCCACAAGACTTCCACGACCCCCGCGGACTTAACTTGCCGCCTGCATTTCTTTGCTGCCGTCTTCTGTTATGCGGGCAGTTGGAAATTAATTCCAACAATGGATACAAAAATATTAATATTTTCATTGAGAGATGAAGTATGATGCAAAGCGTATATAATTGAATGAAATTAGATGTTATGTACATTATTTTCAAATAAAACTCATTCAACGATTAAATCAGAGTGGATGAGCGTCATCAACTTGGGACAGATCTAGGATTTGCACAGGAAAAAGATATCACCTTTTCCAGGATTTGAATTGAAAGCTCTTTCAGTAAGAACTCTCGGGGGTGATTTTTTGTCACCAGTACAACGCCCGATATTCCCATCTCAGGAGCCCACTCGAAGCTAATTTGGTGTTTTGAATACTTATTAATGTATTCCAGCGAAGGGAGAAAATATTTCCATTCTAAATGAGGAGGATGGCTACGTATATCCTAGCCCGTTTCTGCAATAACAGATCAATACATCAATGCTATAACTACTGGAATTATAATTGAAATGAAATGAGATGGATTGTATAACAAAGCTAAGGAATTCATGACGAAATCAATTAAATAATCATGCAAATTCATTATTTCACCTTGATCTATGTGGTCGCTACTGACGAGATGAAAATTAACCTTTTGTTACAACGATTCGAAAAGACGATCTCCAAAGCTGGAAGATAAATCCTTAACATCCAGAAGAGATGCTTTATGAAGGACAACCCTCCCTTCAATCTTGGTAACTCCCTTCTTGCACCTTCCAAAAATTCCGAAAATTTTCATTTCTATGTCCAACTGTAATGCCTAATCCACGTGTACTTCCATTTCCACTTGGAATCCTCGAGTGGCAACCAATATATCGTAAGCTATTGGTTATTAAATGCCCCCTTGATTATGTAACCCCATCTCTGACCAACGTCTACCAAATGGCTACCCATCTCATGGGCATATATACTTCTGGATGCCGTGTATCCATCCATTCTCTCACATCCCGAACACCAAGCCTCTGCCTTCCTACAATGGTATTTCGGGAAATTGAATGGCGAATCATTAGAAATCAATGAACTCTGTCGCCATTTCTTGTAACATTTTTTCATAGTCTAATGGCGGGATCGATCACCTTTACAACACCTCTTCCTTTACTCCACCATTGGTATCGATCGGGTTCGATTTGGTATCCTCCTACCCTTCAATTAAAATTGTGTTCGTTGGCGTTGAATGGTTGAATAAAATCCTGTTTTCATGGTTTTGAACAGTCAAACTCATCGCAATGGATTTTCTTTTTCATTCTTCTTTTTTACTCCCTGGAAATCGAGCAATATATTGTAAATATTTTTAATATCCACGGAATTGCAACTATTTGTAGTTTATGAGTTCAGCGCATAAGAAATTGCAGGACGCCGATGTAGTTTGCAAGTGTTTTATATGAGATAATTGAGGTTAATAACCGGTAAGGCTCTCCCAATTTTTCTTGTTGCATTTGACATACTTTCCTTCTGTTCTTTAATGTTTTAAGTAAATTTTCAGGTTGAATGGTGGAATAAATTTCTTTATTTACATATTCCTCTCTATTGAAGTGTAAAAGTTACTTTATGTGTTTTTCTATACAGTATTTCAGGACGCCCATGTTGTTTGCAAGCATTTGATACGAGATAGTTGCGATTAATAATCGGTAAGGCTCTCACCAACATATTCTTGCTGCATTTGGTATACTTACTTCCATTATTTAAGATTTTAGGAAAATTTTCAAGTCGAATGGTTGAATAAATTGAATATGTGGTAAGCTAATGGTTATTCAATGTCCCCTTAGAGTCTTTTAAAATGAATAGAATGGAGGTCTAATAATGAATCTAAGGGTTTATTTAATAATCAATAACTTACGATATATTGGTTTCGCTCTCTCCGTTCGTAGAAGATTCATAGGTAAGTAACAATTTACTTGTATTTCCCTGTAAGTAAGCACAATTCCTTAAGCACAGTGCGATTCATTTTAATGCTGATCACCCATAAGTAGTCGATTTGTT
Organism: Pinus albicaulis; assembly: GCA_034641835.2. Taxonomy (NCBI): domain Eukaryota; kingdom Viridiplantae; phylum Streptophyta; class Pinopsida; order Pinales; family Pinaceae; genus Pinus; species Pinus albicaulis. Next base: position 492,144,219 of record CM076576.1, read on the forward strand.
TTGATCAACATGCATTCTCCTGGAAGTTTTAATGAAATTTATTCTTTCTATTCAATCATTTACATGTAAATTGAACAGAAATAAACCAAAAGCATCATCGAGGCTTTGAATACCCCAAAAATTCAATCCTTGTTGGAGAAAAAAGAGGTCTCTAGGCAAGACCCAAGTTGAGGCTTGGATCCAACAAGGTTCCACTGCAGTCTAGGAAAAAGCTGACATTTTCACCCTACTCAAGGGAGAAAGGAGACTCACCCAAGGCGTGTCGTGACCTTATTGGATTAGAAAATAAACCATCAACATCAAGGAGAGATCACTATCAGAAAGTCATTCCTCATTTCATATAGAAGACATTCATATATATCAACTTAAGATACAAGTTATCATTCATCCATACACATTCTAAGCATTGACTTGAAAGTTTAAAATAACTACACATACAACTATTAACAAGTATCAACTAGTCCATAGCACACAACACAACATCGGTCTGATTTCATTAACTTGACTCAAAACATTACAAACATACTACATAGAGTTCAATACATTTCAGTCTAGTACATACAACTTTGAAGAGCTCCTCCTAGGCTCTCGCCCACTATCAGCCTCTAAATATCGTCGAAGTCGTTCCTTATTTGCGTATCTGTTCCTGCCAACTGACACTGTCAGTCTTTGACCCTTTTTCGCTGGACTGTTCCCTTGTGCTCCACTACCTTCGGTCTCTTTTTCGTCACTACCTCTATCTCTGGGAGTTCTACTTCCTATTCATTGTCTCCCATCTCTACCATCTGTGCTGCCACTTGTCTGTTCTCCACCACCTGCCTTCAGGTTTTCCACAACCACAATGGCTCCTTGCTTATATTGATTACGCTCCGCCACCTGTCCTTTTCATTCCTATCCTTCCACAACTCAAAAATGTCTTGTCCAAAACAAAGGCCCCAACAATCCTCTCATCATCAAGAGAATCAATGCATCAAATTTAAACTTTAATAGGTGATTCCACCAAAAGGATATTTAGTTATTCTAATAATGAGCCATCTACTTCTATAAAATTGTCAAGAAAAATTTCTCAGAAAATTTTAGGTATTTACTAAAATAATTGCAAGAGGTTATTATTTAAGCTTTAAGAAGTCTCACCATATCCCACGGAATATAAAGCCTGCATTTAACAGTTACTTTCTAGGGCTTCCATGTGCTCACATTCTGTAGTTCATGTGTTTTGGTTTAATAGAAGTATTTTTCTTTGAAAGTATAAAGCGGGGCATTACTATGTAGTGGCTTTCGATACGATATTTCTATAAATTTAGTTCAGCCATGTCTAGACCTGAGTTTGGTTTGTACCATGAAAAAATCCACTACATCACCAAATTTTCAAGGGATGGATTATTTTCTCATTGGAGTCATACTCTGCTTCTTCCATTTTCTTTTTTGGCTAGTATGATATGTACCAGAGGGTCTTATATAGGAATTTATAACATTTACTCATTTTTCTGGACTCAATATTTCCAGATATGTTTCCTTGAGTTTGGGAAATTAGTGTGTCGCATATCAAATCTGGGTTTAGACTGCTACCTGCCATTAAGTGAATCATGCGAGGTTGATGATTTTATGGTTGAAAATGAGGAAGTAAGGGTTTCAAAATAAGGGTAAAAAAATGGTTATGTTGGAACACTATGAAAAGCCAAATTAACGACTCCCATGTCAATGATACCTAGGTTCTTAAGGTGGATAATCTATGCCCTTTAGTAGTATACCTATTATTGATCTACTACATATGTCCCCTTCTGCCCTTATGTTTCTTCTAGTGCGTGATGCTTTGCCTCTATATATATATCCGCTAGAAAATGCATCGAGGAAGCAAAGACTTTCCACTAATTAGGAAACACCTACTCACCTTAAATATGAGCCATTTGCCTTAAAGGAAGAGCCATTTCCTACCTACAAGAGCCACTAATTATGCCTATTCAATAAAAATGTTATTTATTAATCAAATTATGCTTGGGTTTTGAAACTGTCAAAATTTAATGCTAGGATTATAGTACTATAAGGAAACTAAGGGGTTTTCCTCTTATAAAATATGGTTTCAATCAATGTTGAGGAGGATGTGTATTAACCTGAGTGCTAAAAAATAAGACTAGTTACTATTGTTGGAAATTAATCTCAACCACTGCAGTAAATGAACTGGCAGTAACCATACCTCAATTAATGTTTTGCAAGTTGCAGATTGTGTATGGAGAGAAAGACAAGTTCTGAAAAAAGGACAGTTACCCATTCCACAATAGAGATTAAATAATTAAAGTCAAATAAGAATTTAGTGCATGGTTATTAAATGAGTATGGGCAAACAATTAATCCGCAAGTGTTGTTTACTCCACGCAACTTTTGTAATGTTCAGAAAATGATGTCCGCCCAGACTTTGTATTAAATTGTGTCTGTCATGAATTAAATGTCTTAGATATATATGTTGTTTTGGTTTTTACATATAAGGTGAGAGAGAGCAGAGAGAGAGAAAAAGATATTGAGTGTTATGTAATGTGGCAGATGTAAGTCTGGAAAGACAAGAGAAGAAAATCGTGGAGCAAATTTTGGTGGGTGTGTGAAAACAGTTTTTACTGTGTGTTATTCTGCAACCCCGGTGAATGTAAATCCAAGTAAGAAGTCTTGTTTTACTTGTGAAGGAACCGAAATATCTATATGTTAATGTATTTCATGTGTTGAAGTTTTAATATAAAGTTTGGTTAGTTATGATATAGTTCTGGAATTCTTCACTTACCGTAACACTCTGTTTTACTCTGTTTCACCGTGAGTAAAATTAGTTGTGAATATTTTCTCCTCTCCATAGTTGCGATTTTAATATTTGCCACTCTGTATTGAAAAGAGGAATCATCTGATTTGATTTCTGAAACTCTGTGTAAACTTCAGTAAATGTTTTGTCTTGGTTAAAGTAATTTCCGCAACTATGTGTGAACTCCGTATGTTGAGGGACACACATATACTCCCTCTATATTTTAAATTTTTCTAACATGGTATCAGAGTGGGTTTAAAATATCAGTAAAATATAGTGTTTTTACTGAGGAGTTAAGTAAATTTCTGAAAATTTATGTGGAACATATTCTCCAGCAATGAGAAATTTTTCACGCAGTAAGAAAAATTTTATACAGTGAGAAAGTTGTTTACAAAGTAAAAATGACAGAAACAAGCACAAGCTTGAATAATCAAAAAATACCATAGCTTAATGGCAAAAATTATGATTATTGGGCCATTACAATGAGAACCCTATTTGCTTCACAAGATATATGTGAGCTGGTGGAACAAGGTTTCCAAGAACCAGCAGATGCAGCAGCATTGGCTATTTTGACAGCAGCAGAAAGAGATGTGTTGAGAGATAACAAGAAGAAGGACATCAAAGCCCTCTTCTATATTTTTCAATCAGTGCATGAGAGTAAATTCCCGAGGATTGCGGCAGCAACAAGGTCTAAAGAGGCGTGGGATATTCTCAAGACAACCTATCAAGGCATGGAGAAGGTGAAGACAACAAAGCTACAAATGCTAAGGAGAGCCTTTGAAACCCTCTGTATGAAAGAGTCTGATAACATAGACTCATTATTCACACATGTGATTGGGTTGGCTATCCAGATAAGGTCTCATGGAGAGACACTTGAGGAAAGAAGAATAGTGGAGAAAACCTTGAGAAGTCTACCCTCAAGATATGAGGCCATATTAGTGGCAATAGAAGAGACAAAAGATCTCTCACAATTTTCAGTGGATGAGCTTTGTGCATTCTTGGTGTCTCATGAACATAGAATGAACAGAATAGTGGACTCCTCATTGGAGCATGCATTCAAGACACATATGTCTTTTGGTCGAGGTAGAGGTCACGGAAGATCAAACTACCAAGGAAGAGGAAGAAGCCCACATAGAGGTGGAAGAAGCAGCCTGCAAGCACAAGTGGAAGGGGCAGCAATCAGAATCAAAGTGAAGGCTCAATCCAACACCAAGCACAAGGACAAAGGTATGAAAATTCCCAAGTCTAATGTCATTATTGTAAAAAGTATGGAAATTATGCCAATGAATGTAGAAAGAAACAAAATGACATGAATAATAGGAAAAATGCAAATTTTGCAAAAGAAGATAAGAATTAGAGTAATGTGCTTCTAACGTGTAATGTAGCACAAGAAAAACAAGATGATGTATGGTTTTTAGACTCAGGTTGTAGTAACCACATGACTGGAAACATAAAAATGTTTGCCAATCTTGATGAGAATGTGAACTCTAAAGTGACAACAGGGGCTGATAGAAAAGTCTCTGTCATGGGAAAAGGAAGAGTGTCAATATTGACAAGGAAGGGAGAAAAGAAATTTGTGCCAGATGTATATTATGTACCTGGCCTGAAATGTAACCTTCTAAGAATTGGACAACTCGTGAACAAGGGCTACAATGTGTTTTTTAAGAATGATGTGTGTACTATCATGGACATACCTCCAAGCAAAAGGGTCATTGTTGAAGTGCATATGACAAAGAATAGGATGTTTCCTCTCAAACTCAGAACAAACTTGAAGGAAGGAGGTGTGCTAGCATCAGTCACACAAGAGATCTTTCAAGAAGAAGTGAAAGACGAAAATTGGTTATGGCATTTGAGTTTTAGACATCTCAATTTTGGAGGGTTGAACCTCTTGCATAGAAAAGACATGGTAAAGGGATTACCACTCATAGAAAAATCGGACAACCTATGTGAAGGATGTATCTTGGGCAAACAACATAGAGAAGCATTCCCAGCAGGGAAGAGTATAAGGGAAAAAGCACCCTTGGAGATTTTCCACTCAGATTTATGTGGACCAATGCAAACGCCATCTTTAGTTGACAACCATTATGTTTTGACATTCATAGATGATTACACAAGGAAGACATGGGTATATTTTCTAAAATAGAAAAGTGAAGTGTTTGAACAGTTCTGTCACTACAAAGCTCTTGTTGAGAAGCAAAGTGGGTAGTACATCAAAGTGCTGAGAACTGATAGAGGTGGAGAATATATATCCAAAGATTTCCTATGTTTTTGTAGTGAGAATGGCATACACAAGAAGTTTACCACAAGGTACACGCCACAGCAAAATAGTGTTGCAGAAAGGAAGAATAAGACCATCATGGACATTTTTAGAAGTATGCTGAAGGAAAAGCATTTTCCAAATGAGTATTGGGCTGAAGCTGTCAATTGTGCAGCGTATATTTTGAATAGATGCCCAACCAAAGCTGTTATGAATAGAGTTCTGGAAGAAGCATGGAGTGGAGCAAAACAGTTTGTCACTCACATGAAAGTATTTGGATGTGTGGCATATGCACATGTCCCGGATCAACTAAGGAAGAAACTGGACAACAAGGGGGAGAAGTGTATCTTTGTTGGATACAGTGATGAGTCCAAGGCTTATAAACTCTATAATCCATCCACCAAGAAAGTTATAATCAGGAGAGATGTGTAGTTTATTGAAGAAGAAGCTTGGGATGGAAGCTTAGAGAAAACGGTGAATGTGAATATATGTGTGTCTCACGAAGAGCAAGAGGAATGCACAACAACAAGCAATTCCTCCACGATGGTTCCTCCTCCACCTACACAAGCACAGCAAAGCACACCACAAGTTGGAAACAGAACAGCCTTGAGAAATCAAGGAAGTGATTCTCCAAGCACACCACATGGATCAGAAACTCCCTTGAGTTCAAGTGGAACTTCAAGCACACCAAGAAGACCAAGATTCAGAAATTTGAGTGAAAAATATCAGCAAGATGAAGCTGATAGTAGCGCTGGTCTAAATTTATTATTTTCATTTTTTTTTTATGTAGATGACCCAATCCATTTTGAAGATGCAGTCAAGGAAGAGAAATGGGTTACGGCAATGAATGAAGAGATATGAGCAATAGAAAAGAATGAAATATGGGAGTTAGTGGACCTTCCGCAAGGAAAAGAAGTCATTGGAGTGAAGTGGGTCTATAAGACCAAGAGCAATGTTGAAGGAAAGATCGAAAGGCACGAAGCAAGACTTGTTGTGAAAGGCTACAAGCAGCAACATGGAAGAGACTATGCAGAAACATTTGCACCAATTGCGAGGATGGAGACAGTGCATATAGTGTTGTCAATTGCAGCGCAATAGAAATGGAAAGTCTATTAGATGGACGTAAAGTCAACGTTCTTAAATGGAGTGCTGAAAGAGGAAGTGTATGTTGCGCAACCTCCTGCTATGAAATAGAAGGGCAAGAACACAAGGTGTGTAGGTTGCAGAAAGCTCTCTATGGGCTGAAACAAGCACCGCGTGCATGGTATAGCAGGATATATGCTTACTTGCTGGAAAATGGGTTCGACAACTGTGATGATGAACCTAATCTCTACATCAAATAAAGTGACGGTAAGATTTTTATTGTTGTTTTGTATGTAGATGATTTGATTTTTATAGACAGTGATGATTTTATCATCGCTGATTTCAAAGCAGTCATGAAAAGTGAGTTTGAAATGACTGACTTGGGGTTGTTGAGATACTTCTTGGGCATAGAAGTAAAGCAAACAAAAAATGGGATTTTTATTTCTCAAGAAAAGTATGTAGCAGAAATTTTGGAGAGGTTTAATATGCAGAACAACAAGCCATCACCAACTCCAACCGTCATGGAGTTGAAGTTGAGCAAGGAAGATTGTAGCAACAATGTCAATTCAACATTATACAATAGCATGGTAGGCAACCTAATGTATTTGACCGCAACTAGGCTTGATATAATGTATGCAGAGAGTTTGTTGTCAAGGTTCATGGAGACACCCAAGGAGACACATTGGCAAGCATCGAAAATATTTTTAAAGTATGTCAATGGGACAAAGGAGTATGGCGTTTTTTACTCCGCAACTGATGATTTTGGGCTGGTTGGTTACACTGACAGTGATTGGGCAGGAAGTGTTGATGGTAGAAAGAGCACGTCAGGATATGTTTTTCATTTGGGTTTGGGAGACATTTCATGGGTTTCCAAGAATCAACCGATAGTATCATTGTCAACAACAGAAGCTAAGTATGTCTCCGCAACAGTAGCAGCGTGTCAAGCAGTTTGGATGAGAAGGATGTTTTTGGATTTATGTCATGAACAAGATGGAGCAACCACTATTTTTTGTGATAACAATTCAACAATCGCACTATCAAAGAATTCTGTCTTTCACAAAAGGACTAAGCATATTGATGCCAAATATCATTTCATTATAGAATTGGTTAATAACAGTGAGATTGTGTTGCAGTATTGCAGGTCAGAAGAACAATTTGCAGACATCTTCACAAAGCCATTGCCACGAGAAAATTTTGTTTATCTCAGAGATTTTCTGGGAATGGTCAATGGCGGAAGTTGCGATTAAGTGGGAGTGTTGGAAATTAATCTCAACCACCGTAGTAAATGAACTGGAAGTAGCCATACCTCAGTTAATGTTTTGCAGGTTGCAGATTGCGTGTGCAGAGAAAGACAAGTTCTGAGAAAAGGACAATTACCCATTCCGCAATAGAGATTAAATAATTAAAGTCAAACATGAATTTAACGCATGATTATTAAATGAGTATGGACAAATAATTAATCCGCAAGTGTTGTTTACTTCAGGCAACTTCTGTAATATTCAGAAAATGATGTCCGCCCATACTTTGTATTAAATTGTGTCTGTCACGAATTAAATATCTTAGATATATATGTTGTTTTGGTTTTTACATGTAAGGTGAGAGAGAGCAGAGAGAGAGAGAGAAAAAGATAGTGAGTGTTGTGTAATGTGGCAGATGTAAGTCTGGAAAGACAAGAGGAGAAAATCTTGGAGAAAATTTTGGTGGGTGCGTGAAAATAGTTTTTACTGTGTGTTACTTCGCAACCCTGGTGAATATAAATCCAAGTAAGAAGTCTTGTTTTACTTGTGAAGGAGCCGCAATCTCCATATGTTTATGTATTTCATGTGTTGAAGTTTTAATATAAAGTTTGGTTAGTTACAGTATAGTTATGGAATTCTTCACGTATGTGTTTTACCGCAACACTGTTTTACTAGTAAAATTAGTTGAGAATATTTGCTCCTTTCGAAAAGAGGAATCGTATAATTTGATTTCCTCAACTTTGTGTAAACTTCAGTAAATGTTCTGTCTTGATTAAAGTAATTTCCACAATTGTGTGTAAACTCCGTGTGTTGAGAGAAAATCATTTACTCCCTCTATCTTTTGAAGTTTTCTAACAACTACTTTCATGCCTATTACTGTAATACAATCTCTTACTGTATTTTTTAGGAACTGTTAGTATTTTGACATGGGGTCTATTTACATATTCATTTCACTCATACAACATCTAGATTAAATGCAAAATGAGAGATCATAATTTCCCAAACACTCTAACCAAGGGTTCATGGATAACACCCACCCCATATGGCCTGTAGTATCAATTTAGTTGGATTTCCGAGCATTGCTTTGTAGGCTAGCCCAAAGTCTGTAAGTTGATGTGTCATATTCACTTTTATTCTTATTAGTCTCGCCAGTTGTCATACAAAACTAGAGTTGGAACGAGGTTGGTTTTGATAGCATGGTGGTTATTATTATATTAATGTCAATTGAAAATCAGTGTAACAAGTTGGTTCAATAAATTACTGGACTCATTGTAAAGGTTTGTTTGCACTTCAACATTTTTTAGTTTTTTAGGTTGGAGTTGGGTCATTTTTCTTGTTATGTTTGATTCATTTGGCGTGGTAATGTTTAATTTTATATATTTATTTGTTTTTATGGTTAGAGTTGGGATTCATTTTTCTTACCAACTCGATTTAATTTTATAATATTTAAAATTTGTATTTTTTTTTTAATTTAAATTTTTTTAATGCAATAAATTAATAAGTAAATATTTTATATTAAATTGTTATTAAGTTGGTATTTGAATTTTATATAAATAATTAAAAAATATTAAAAACATATCAGTTCTACATAAAATAATTAAATGTTATTTAAAACATACAAGTTTTTTATAAAATAATTAAATAAAAATTATAATGTTTTTTTTTTTTTTAATAATTATTATTTATATGAATTTTATATAAAATAGTTAAATTCTATTATATATATATATAAAATGCAATTTAATAATAATTATAAAAGATTTTGGTTTTTTATAAATATTATTTACATGAAATTTATATAAGATAGTTAAATGTAATTAAGGAAATATATGATGCAATCTAAAATAATTTTAATAATGATTATTAGAGATTTCAGTTTTTTTTAATACTATTTACATTAAATTTGCATTTAATTCTAAGAATTTGTTTAATTCTTAAAATTCTATCAATAAAAAAAATATATTAATAACTTTGGTAAATTCAATATTAAAAAAAAAAATTATTTCCAATTTTAAGAAGAAATTTTAGTAAAAGTATATTGACGAGAGCTCAATTTTATCTTTTGTTAATAAGAAAATTGAGTATGCTTATTTATTAATTAGTATTTTTATTGGCTAAAAAATTATTTTTTATAAAAAATAAATGTTTAGCTCGATTCTTTTATATTTTGGTTTTTTTAGAGATATATTTTTTTGGTCAATTTAATTAGAATTTCAAAAAAAATGAGTGGGAACTTAAAATTAAGCTATATAGTCTATATAATCTAAATATCTTAATTTTTTAAGATATTCCATCTATTTATCTATTTAAAAATACATTTTAGACGACTAAAAGTCATAATCTCATTAGAATTATCTGACTAAAAAAACAAAAATTAAAAACAACTGCACTTTATTATTTATGATTATATCAATTTATTAATTTATTCCTTTCTCTTTCGAAATTAACTTATCCTTACTTATTTTGTACATGTAATTATGAAAACTAAAATCCTAAATTGATTTATTTATTAATATTGTATAATTTAGTTGTAATAAAGGTATTTAAGGGTACTAACTTTATTTTCACAATAACTAACAATTTTATGATTTAAAAATATAATTTAGTGAAGATTGTTTTGTTGAATTCTTATGATAACAAATAAAAAAAAGATTGAAACCATAGAACGTTTAACTTTCTTCAATGTTTATGAGGCATAATAAAGTTTATTCCTTCAATCTACTTAACAATATCAATGGAGTCAAAATGTTTATTACTAAGATGTAGTCAAAATGTTTTAATTACTAATTATAATTATTAATTTTATTCTATTTTATCTAATTTTATTGAGTCAAAATGTTTACATTAAATATATGACATTACAGCATCTTTTTCATACTAAACTGAAAATCTCATTTCAAATTTATTTGATATTTCCATAAACTCAATATTTTATATTATTTGAAAGAAATAATCAATTTGAAAATGTTTTAATTAATTGTTATAATTATTAATTTTATTCTATTTTTATCTAATTTTAATGAGACAAAATGTTTACATTAAATATATGACATTACAACATCTTTTCCAAACTAAACTCAAAATCTCATTTCAAATTTATTTGATATTTCCATAAAGGCAATCTTATATATTATTTGAAAGAAATAATCAATTTGAACTGATTTCCATATGATGCTTATTTAAATAAATCCTTATCTATCATTTTAGTTTAGTTTTGATATGTTTGTAATATGTAAAGTTATATGCTTTTTGTTTTCTTGTAAAAGTAAATATTATAGGCATATTTATATACAATTTTAGTAGCAGTTTGTGTAAAATTTATTTAAATAAACTTTTATATATAATTTTAATATATTATAATTCTTTAGGTTATATATATATATATATTCTTTTTTATTAATTGGCGGTTGTTAATGAGATTTAATTTGGGTAATTGTTTCTTTTCTTTATGGCTTATTCCAATATAAGAACAGCCCACACATTTGAACCCTTTCTCTTCTGTCTAGTCTTGCATTTATTGCTTTTCCACATTGATTCTACTAGTTCAATTTGTTTAATTTTATTTATTAATTGCTATTAATAGGGTAGTTAGTTGGTCTTTACTTTAAAAATTTTTCATTTCACACTTAGCTTAATTAAGGGGGAAAGCAAGTGGCCATTATCCACACATGTTTCTCAATTTGTTTTGTTATTTTTGATAAGTCACATAGCTTATTGGAAAATGAGTAAGTGGCCCATAATCCAAACATCTTTTTCACTAAGCAAAGCATTTTTACTTCATTAGCATTGGGACTAGGAACCGAGTGTTATTAAAGAAAGGGAGTAGCCCCTGCTTCCCTTGGGTCTTTTAGATGATCATGGGCTTGCATATGAAATATTTCTCAAAGGACTTAGGTTTTCATATCCCTTTTTAGGCTCACATAGTGTAATAGGAAGGAAGTAAGTGGCTCATCAACCACACATTATTTTATTTGTAGGTAAAGAACAAAGGAAACTTAGTGTAAGTAGCGGATTTTGTAAACGATCATCACATATCCACATCACTACACACTTTGTATGTTCACTTTGTCACTTACACACACATTGCACCACACACACTAAGGAACTCTAAAATTTGAACAAAAGGCATCCAGTTTTAGAGGATTTTATACTTTATTTGTTTGAGGTTATTTTTTCACACCATAAGTGAAGGTAGACTCCTAAAAACAACCATAACTTGAACAAATTAAATTTCCCCACAGGGGTCATAAAATAATTTATAGTTTAGGTTAGGACCATTGGAGATATTCATCCAATAAGCCGCCATGTTCATGTTACATTTTCAAACATAAAAGTTGTCTTTTAGGGTGCTTCAAATCCTTCACCATCTCATGGAAAATATTACCCGTGCACACCATAGACCTAATTCAAAGGGGGCTCAACTTAGGTCCCAATACGTGCGATACTCTATGGGGCTACTTGACCTGTATAGTGCTCAGTACTGATGACTAATTACCAATAAGTTAAAGACTCAATTTTCCCTATGAGATGAAGGTATCCTAGTGGAAACAATTTAGGGCATCTTTCCCTATAGGTGGAGGTGCAGGAAGCACTAAATCCTCATTCATTACCTTGGATGATTCTTTTGGCTGCTGGAAGCGTTTCCAATTCTTTTGGGACGTAGCCCCAATACCTGTCATAAAATATATCTTCGCAAGGCCCAGTTTCTTTGAGAGTGGAAAGGATGAATAGGTCTTCATAGAATCTTTTATCATACACAAAACAAACAAAAAACAATTTTCTTGTTTGATTGATCACATACCATAACTTAAAGGGAAAGTAACCATTTATTTTTTTCTTTGTTTTATGTATGTGATTTATTTGTTTTTATACATATCCCTCCCCTAACCACATAAGTGACACACATTCCATTTTAAGAATACATAAATACCTTATTTTTTCATATTAAGAACAATACAACAATGATACACAAAAAATTCTCATTTTTGTTTCACCTGAATATACATTGAAGCAGACATGCTTGGTTCTATGGCGAAGGACCCAACACTAATCGAGACATCAGATGGATAGTATTCTAGTTTAATCTCTTGTTTTTTTGTGAATAATGTTTTTTTTGGACAATGCGGTAGTTTTAAGTTGCTACTTTGTAAATGTTTTAAATAGTGAACTAGCTAATGCGACGAGTAGAAGAATGAAACATTTCTAGTTTTGATTGGATTTTAATGCTTTAAGGTGGCCAAAAGACTTGGTTTCCTCAGGGCAGGTTGAGGTCACCAACTCACTATCTATTGTAACCTGCTTTATGATGATAAATAGAAAATAGCAAGGTACTACCAAATTGACAAAAAAAAGAAAAGAATATACATTAAAATAAATTCTACAGATAAAAATTGAAATGAAATATTTAGGTTTACCGAAAAAATATTCAAAATAATAAAAGAATTTAATCAAATTATAATTGATTAAGATAATTTAAACCATTAACTATATTTCATTCACTATAATTATAAATTATACATATAAATAATGCTTCTTTTTTTCCATTAACTATGGTGGAAATGTAATTATGATTGTAAAATACTATTATCAATACCAAAATTTAATAATTTAATCAAATTCAAACTATCCATTAAAAAAATTGAAAATAAGTGTAAACTTCATAATATATCTTGTACCATTGTATAATATATCTTCATAATAATATAAATGTAAATATATAAACGGTTGTGGTTTATTAAGCTTTATGACTTTAGAGCTAAATCATTGTTCTTAACATTTATTTATAAATAGAGAAAGAAATATAAATAACTCACTTAAAAAAAGAACATGGACATATTGAATAAATATCCCACTAATTTCATCAAGTGACAAAAGTAATATTACAATTCTCAAACTCAATTTTTTAGTTGCAAAGCTTATATTTGGTTAGAAAAGTTCAAAATAATAAATCTAGTTCAGCCATATAAATGAGATCACTAATAAATAGTGGTAGACATCAATTGGCAACTAATAACAAAACTAATAAATAGTGGTAGACATCAATTGGCAACTAATAACAAAACACATCTACTTTAGTATATCTCATATTATAAAGATAAAAAAAAAAGCATAAAAATTAACTAAATTATAATTTTATTTTAAATTATTATTATTATTATTATTATTATGTAAATAATAATCATTGATATTTTGAAATTTGTTACTAAATAATATATAATTGGTTATGGTTTATTAAGTTGTATGTCTTATGGTCCAAACCAATGTTCTTAACATTTATTTATAAGTGGAGAAAAAAATATAACTAACACAATTTTAAAAAGCACACATATGTTGAATAAATAGCCTATTGAAATCTTCAAATGTAGTGACAAAAGTAAGACTACAATTCTCAAAAATAGACATGCCTTTATCTATATATATTAAAGTAAAAAGTTTACTTCCAAAGCTTTTGTTTATGAAAAAAGATGTTCGATTAGAAAAGCTCAATAAAACTAGTGTAATCATATAAATTTGAGTTCTAGTAAATATTGATATACATCAATTCATAATCAATAACAAAATAACCTACTATAGTATATCTCATATTACTAAGATTTAAAGAAAACATAAAAATTAACTAAATTATAAATTTATTTTAAATTATTTTATTATTAATAATAATTAAAAAATATAGATATAGATATAGATATAGATATAGATATAGATATATATATATATATATCTATATCTATATCTATATCTATATCTATATCTATATCTATATCTATATCTATATCTATATCTATATCTATATCTATATCTATATATATCTATATCTATATCTATATCTATATATATATATATATATATATATATATATATATATATATATATATATATATATATATATATATATCTATATCTATATATGGAGGCTCTAAATCACTTTATCATGGAGATTTGCTAATGTAAATAAGTTTTGTTACAATATCACGACTTGTCAATACCACATGACCAAAACTATAACTTGTTTTATATGACACTTGGTTGTATGACATTTTTTTTAATTAGACAATTTAATAAAAAAGATAAAAATAACATAAATATTCTAGAATATTTTGACAAAAATTAAATCCCTACATCTAATAATTATTGATGATTCAATTAAAATTCTAAAAACTCTACTAATTTTATTAAATTACTAATTAACTTGTTATAGAGTGGGGTGGTGGGTGATAGAGGGGTTATTACAAATTTTATAGGATTAATTGAAAGTGCAATGGTTTGGGTTCTTGAAATTTCAATAAATAATCATGCTAAATCCTATGCACTATGGAAAGGTTTGAAGACTTCCAATAACTTTTGTTTTCAAATTTTGAAGGTGGTGATGGATTTGAAAAATGTAACAAGGAATATAGTTCACATTACTCCATTGTACACTATTTTGGCTTTAATACTAAACTCAGTGAAGGAGGTATTCAATGTTGAATTTCCACAACCTTGGGTCTAGGTTAGAATCTTAAAATCAATGACGCTATATATATATATATATATATATAACAATATTTTTATTCATGGAGACTCAAACTCACTTTACCATGGAGATTTGCTAATGTAAATAAGTTTTGTTACAATATCACGGCTTGTCAATACCACATGACCAAAACTATAACTTGTTTTATATGACACTTGGTTGTATGACATTTTTTTTAATTAGAAAATTTAATAAAAAAGATAAAAATAACATAAATATTCTAGAATATTTTGACAAAAATTAAATCCCTACAGCTAATAATTATTGATGATTCAATTAAAATTCTAAAAACTCTACTAATTTTATTAAATTACTAATTAACTTGTTATAGAGTGGGGTGGTGGGTGATAGAGGGGTTATTACAAATTTTATAGGATTAATTGAAAGTGCAATGGTTTGGGTTCTTGAAATTTCAATAAATAATCATGTTAAATCCTATGCACTATGGAAAGGTTTGAAGACTTCCAATAACTTTTGTTTTCAAATTTTGAAGGTGGTGATGGATTTGAAGAATGTAACAAGGAATATAGTTCACTTTACTCCATTGTACACTATTTTGGCTTTAATACTAAAGTCAGTGAAGGAGGTATTCAATGTTGAATTTTTACAACCTTGGGTCTAGGTTAGAATCTTAAAATCAATGATGCCACCAAACCAAGAATATCAACCATGAACTACTTTGTACAACAGAAATATAAAGAAGTAAATCACATATGCACAAAATATATAAATTTTCTTACATTTCCAACTCAACTTCGTTATATTAATCAAACTGATAAATACAATAATTTAGGGCTCTCGTACCAGGGATAATGGACCTCATACATCCACTAGTGCAAGATAAAAAAGAAGATACTCTAACAGTGTGGTTGTAGCATGCTCCCTCAACTCCTCTCGACCATACCCTGTACCTACCTGGTCCTTCGGCTCCTTATCTGCAACTCCTTCCGCTATCAATGCTCCAAGTCCATCTGGCTACTGAACCTCGATTGACAATCTGCTCACTAGTTGTGCCTTAGTATATCAAGGGAAAAACACATAGATACTCTTGTCGAGTTTTTCACAACTCCCCTTGTGAAGAACTCTCAATCTTCCCATTGCTACTCCTAAAAAACTCAAGGACTTTAGCCCACTATGGTCTTCCTACACTACTCCGATGAACACCAACATAGGTCGCGAAGGGTTTCCACCTATTACTACAAGATGTGTTAGAAAAATATATATTACAGAGCAATGCAACACATAAAATATGCAGAAAACACAAGCACACAAAACACATAAAACCAGAGAGACAAAGATATACGTGGTTCACCCATTTTGGGCTACGTCCACCCCGAACAACCAGTCCTTCCTTTCTATTATCCAGCAAAATGAAGAGACACAACCTATAGTAGATCCGCTGTAATATCCTCTGTTCTCTCTCATAGTCTCCCTATCTAGTTCTCGCTCTAAGAAATACACATATAATACACAGCCACAATACAATACCCTCATACAAGCGAGGGGTTGCCTTCTAGGGCAAAAAACCCTAAACTAAACATAAATTCTACCATCAGATCATCCGCCTAATGAACGGCCCAGATTGACTAGAAATTACTATACTTTTACAAGGCAATTTTACATATGTTTTTAGCTTCGGGGGCGCTGCCCCCAAAACCCTCGTTGGGGGACAACTGGCCCCTGACCCCTCAGCCGGGGGGTCATCCCCCCCGCACCCCACCGGGGGGGAAATTCCCCCCTACACCCCCTCGCTATAGGGGTGTACAGTTTTCTTGGGGTACACAACCAGCTAAAACAAGGATCTCTGAATTAGGATGAAAATCAGGCTCCACACTCAATAAGATGTCCATCTCCCATAATGAACACGGGCTAGGAGGACTACTCATCATCTGATGTAGAAGTCCTTCTACACACAAAAGTCTTGGGCTCCACAAACTGTTGTTGACTGAACAGACCCTTGAGCTTCAACAATTGCCACTCTAGAAACTAACTTTTTCCATCAAGGTGTTGCACACCGGGCTCCAACTTGGGCATTGTCATGTTATCCTCCAACATATAATAATTTCCAAATCCACGTTCATATTGGGTCCACTCTCACACGGCCCTCCAACAGCCCACGAGTGACCAAGTCCACGTTGTAGCATTTTCACCTAGCTAGGGCATCCAATCATCTAGGAGACCCTTCTATTGGCTGCCAACAGACTTCTCATCAACCACCCTTTGTTATGCAATAGAAGATCTACTGCAGAAATCTAGGAACCAATATTCATTATGGAAAATGCCCACCGGTTAAGGCTTCTAATCCCTACCTCCTTGGCTTCCATGGGTTTCAATAACTTTGTCCACACTAGGAAACCAATCTAAATAGTAATTCAACTTTCAATCAATAGAACATCTGCAACCATATTGTTGTTTCCCTCATTCCTCAATTCTTATGCACTCTGAAGACTAGTTAGGGAACACCACCAGCCCTAACCCAGTGCTTCAAATCATTGTGTTACCTTACTTAATATTTTTGCCACCTATGTTGTCCCATATGGCATCAAATATAGTATTGTAGGGCCCAAGATACCTCCTCAAGGCTTCCTACAATCCTGAGACCTATTACAGCTAGGGTCATGACCTCCTAGCAACGGTTAACGCCCATGTTTTATCTGCATTTTTCTTGGAGATACTATGACTAGGGTAGAGGAGCTCTCTTAGCACACTTAGATCACTAGACAAACCTATCTCACTTATTGTAACTACAACCCAAAATAGAGATATAACCACAATCATTTAACACAAGAAAACACCTTATATTACCTTTTTACCATCAGATATTCTCAACAAGAAAGACACACTCAGAACAAGAGAAAAATCATGCCATAATGGTCTTGTAACATCCATGGTGATGCCTCAAACCTGTGTTATTTTTCTCCCAGGGAACTGACCTAAACGTAAAGATATCCTCCTCTAACTTGGCCTCCTTGCATCTTCATCCTTCTACCCTAGATCCACACTAATTTCAAAGGTGCCTTAATGCGCTACTCCCTTGGATGGTTAGGAATGAGGATCCTCCTCATTATTTTATATAATGATCCTTAGGTTGATGTCCAACCCTTCCATGGGGTTTTTACAAGAGAATCTGATGTGTTTCCTTAGGAAAATTAACCCACTTACCCTTAAAAAATTCATAACTCCATTTTGACAACTAAGTATTCAATGATTTTCGATGCGTTAGAATCGTCTTGACATCCTCTATCATCTTCATCTATTAAATCTTAAAGAGTTCCCATTGTTTTGGCCCAAATCTCGATGGGTTCCAAACCCCAAGCTTGGGTTCCAAGCCCATAAGCCTACTTGTGGTGCTTTGACCTCCGACACTCGAACACTAGGGCTTGGAGTACCTCCCAAGCTACATCAAAATCAACATCCAAAACCTCTCTAGGATTAACTTCTTGCATGATTTAAGGGAGAATAATGATTTGATCAATGTTAAACACATGCATGGTGAATGGAGAACATACACATAGAAAGGTAGGATAAACATGAGTTTCTATTACCATTAATATGATGTATATTTATAATACAATGGTGTGACTCTTAGATTCCACATTCCAAGGTCACTTGGACTCCTCTTTGTCCATTCGGCTTCCACACCTACCCATAGAGGATTAGGTGTCCAACATTACCCCCCTTAATCCGAAGGGGTGTGTGTGTGTCCAAGAAGAGAGTTGTAATACAAATATAAAAAGTATGCATGGAAGCACTTAGGCTGAATCAACTCTCTGAAATGTTGGCATAAAGAGGTGGTTGAAGGATGACCACCAACACTGGAACACTTAGTGCAGTTCCTTGAACTCTTCCAAATCTGGCAAGAAGCTGAGGGCTTCCGCTAAAGGAAGTGTCCCTCATATTTGAAGAGGGATACCTTCAACCTAGAAGAAGGGAGGTCTACAACGTGTGATGGTTTAACGATGACCACCAACACTGGAATTCTTAATGTATTTCCCGGAACTCTACCAAAGCTGGCAAGAAGTTGAAGTCTTCTGCTAGAGGAAGTGTCCCGAATTCTTTGAAGAGGAAGAATATCAACCTCGCATGGATGGTTTAAGGTTGTACACCAACCAAAGGAATTATCATGGGCATCCGTGTCTTTAGCTACAACTCTGAATCTGGAATGACAAGTTGTGGCTCAGGCTCGCTTGAACTGCTGTGTCTCTCGCTACAACTCTGAATTTGGAATGATAGGTTGTGGCTCAGGCTCGCTTGATGCGGCTTCGAAGCTTCTAGATGACCACCTTTTCCCCCCTGTCAGGTACAAGGTGAGATGATGGTGAAAAATCAACTGCAAGTTTGTTCAATATTCTAGAACAAGTTCTAACATGTGACTTAAACATCTTCTTGGCAGTTGATGCCCATTGCCAAGAAGTGATCCATCCAAGATGAATCTTTGTTCTTGCAGAAGGCTTGTTTCTGAAGCATCTGTGTGAAGAATGGGTGTGCCAACCACAGTTCTTGCATGGGTGAAGATCGAAATAATGATCTTTCATATGGAAAACTCGATCATAGTGTTGGAATTTTTCAATTTGTTATTGCTTCTTTGGAAGAGGATCAGGAACTGGAAGAACTAAAGGTGAACTGTCATGAATAAATCCGGTACTCTGAAATTTTATGGGCTTGGAATAGTCTGGAATATGAAAGAACAACTCCTTGTCATATCCAATACCTATTATGTGCTTGTTATGGACAAGCTCTTCCCAATGTCTGATGATGGGCTTGGGAAGTGAAGGCTAAATTTCGACTTCTTTCTACAAATATTCTCGTGAAATGGGTACTGCATCTGCAATTTCTTGTTGCTGATGGGAGTCTATCTCAATATTCTAAACAAAAATAGTTTCAAAATGATGTTTATTTTGATGTAGCTCTTCTTGCTGGAATTGAGAGTCAAGCTGCAAACAATTAATTTTGTCACGTGCATTTTGCAGACAAGTTTGAATATCAAAAAGAGTGTCCTTGCTAATTTTAATTGTGCTTTCAGCACTAGACATGATCAAAGTACTTAATAACTCTAATAATCCATGAATCTTCACCATTTTTCAAATAAATCAAATCAACAAATGGAGAGATGTCAATTTCCCAAGGCTGCATATATTGAGCACAATTATTTATGTTGTGATGACCTGATCCTCACTGATGTAATGTTGGTCAACAATTAACTGTGAGCACTAGGGCATTGATGACTACAAACATATTTTTGTGTGAAATCTGCAACAAAGGATTTCAAAGAGATCAAAGCCTTTAGCTGCATAGACAAGGGCATAATATTCCATTTCAATTTATGTTACCATTCTCGTCTTTGATTCATCCCACGTCCCTAGATCGAGTCTCACTATTTCCGATTGGTCATTGTTCTTGCTCCATTTTGTGCCAGCTTGTAACAAAAAAAGCAATATGGTGAAGGAAATAGGTACCCCGAGCGTCGTGGATGCTGTGATCACAAATCCTATGCCCTCGGAGCTATCTGATGTAGTTGTGAAGGTCATGGATCTCAAGCCCATAGGGAAGAGCAACACTATATTCACATTTATCGCCAACGATGGAAAGATGAGGCTCAAGGAAATGCTCTGAACGAATATGGTTGGTGAAGTAAACTCTACACTTGATGCTGAATTCAGTGAGCTAAAAGTGAAACAAGAAGGAAATGAGGTGCACATGAAACCTTGACATGTTAGTTCTATAGAAAAACAGACGTAGATAGTCCTTCTTTAGCTGTTGCAAGCTTGGGTCAATAGAGGCGGCTCTCATTATGTGGCAACAATAGTCGGCTTCCCCCTCATCAATGGCATTTTTGAAACTAACAGTTGCCTCCACAACTGCAATTCCAAGAAAAAACAACGGCTTAACTGGTGGCAAAGTCCGTGGCTTGGACAATGGATAGTCGACAGTAGAGATTTCTTCACGACGGTAGGGGCTCTCTCCTTCACAATTTCCAAGCAGAATTTTCGAGTGGCTCTTCCATTTAACATGGGCACGAGCTCTTGGGCATCATAGGCAGCGTGTGAGGGAGGGAGCCATGGGAATACACAAAGAAAATACTAGAGCACGGTGCATGCAAAGAGCCGAGGGTGTTGGATGCATTGTGGGAAGAGGAATGTAATGATATGGTGAGGTTGACACCAAAAATGAAAGCCAAAGCTATGTGGGATTCAGAAGATATTTATCTCCCATTCACTATTATCCAGAATGATATGGGATACTGTAGTTCAACTCTATAGCCCACCCTTGATGCAGAGATCAAGCTTATGACTGGCGACAACCTCAGGAACAAAACTAGAGCCAACCCTAGCACAAAGCACGAATTTCATCACTCCCTCCATGACCTTTACGACTCATGCAATGAATAGAATTAGGTGCAACATTAATACTGATGGCAGATACTGTAAACACATTTAAGGTGAGAGAGGCCACAAAACATGTAATGCAGCAAAAAAACTCTACTTTCAATGTATCAACCAACTAAGAGACTATAGGATTGGGAGGGTGTAGCTGTCGTTATGGGAGAAGCACATAGAGAGGGAGTTACAGTGTATTGGTATTGGTATGATGCAAGTCATGCAGAGGGATTTACAATGTATCCAATCAAGGTGGGAGTATCGCACTGTGGCAACTGAGTCTGGAATGGTTTGTGAGATACTACTAGGACCAACAGGCATGATGAATTCATGATGCTTGGAATCTTAGGCGACCATTTATGCTCTGTCAATAGTAATGCAAATTATTCCTAACAAAAATTTTACCGAATTTATAAAGAGGTTGGAACAAGGGGTTTATATTGCAAAGCTAATGAGCGATAAAAATATAAAACAAGCAAAAGGACAATTTAAGACATATGATGACCAGGCTGATGGGGAGCCTGTTAAATCTGTGCCACCCATTTGTCAAGCTCTAGCCAAAAAGGAGAAACAATGCTCAAAGCCTTGACAGCCCATGAAAGGACATGCTGAATAGTAACCGAATATATTCTTGAAAGAGTGCTCCAGGTTTGACAGAAGAGATTAGAAGAGCTCTTAGGTGGAGCGGATATCGCTGACAGGCCAGATATTGTTGACAGGCCAAATATAGAAATGGTGGTCAAAATATTCTGAAAGTGCCCAGGCCTAGCCTAAGCTCTGATACCATTTTAAACACACACATGGTGAATGGGTAACACACACATAGAAAGGTAGGATAAGCGTGAGTTGCTATTACCATTAATATGATGTATATTTATAATACAATGGTGTGACTCTTGGATTCTGCATTCCAAGGTCACTTGGACTCCTCTTTTTCCATTCGTCTTCCACACCTACCCATTGAGGATTAGGTGTACAACAATCAAGATATATGCAAATAAATCCATTAGTACCAAAAGAGAAGGGGTTTCATTATCACTGATAAGTTGGGCTTTTATCGCGTCCCCTAAATTATTCATGAAATACAAAACATGTATATCTTATTTATGGTCCTTATCCTATTCTATAAAATTAGTAAGTCACCACCTCCACAAACTTGCATGCATTCTCCCATGTGATTTGTGTGAATCTCCCTAGCAGGTCTGCAATTTCAATTCAAATTTATCTTACCTTCACATGAAAATTTAATTACTGTCATTTTTGTTGGTCGTTTAAAGTTTAGATACATCCATGAGAGGTGATGAGAGATGTAGGTACGTGAGAGGTAATGAGAGGGAGGTAAGTAGCTTGGAAATTGACCTCCCATAGGATGTATTTTTGGTTTCAGAACTTATTCGCACGTCAGGTGAAAATTTTTGCAGGTCAGGTTTGACGCGTGGTATATCTCTCCAACCTATCAAAAATACATCTAATTTCACAGGTAAAACGTAAAAATCTATAATACCCTATTTAAATGTTCTAGTGTCCCACTACCTACTACCCTAGTACTTGCCATTAATGGAGTAACTCTTGAGCTAATATCTACGACTCGCCTCATATGAATGATATGAAAATCTATACGGCCCATCTGAATGCAACTTTAATATGATGAGACGTGGAAATAGCAATCTTATTTTTCTTGTTGTTTACATATTTCATAATCCATATTAGAGAATCTGAATGTAGTTGTTTTTTCTAAGTTGGTGTTGGTAGGTTTGTATTGGAATTTGGTTGTATCTTATGTTCATTACCTCAGTGTAAGACCGAACGGTTGTAGCCTCGTAGAAAATAAAGTATAATGTGAGTTTTGGACATGCAACTTTTTCCTCACTAGCTGATTGAAGGTGTCAGATTGGGACCTTCCAATACCTTTGGATTTGAGTCACCCACTCCTTTAAAATAAATTGGTACTTTCCACATAAACCTGTTTTATTTCTTCATAACAGAGATACTTTCAACCATTCCCCTCATCTTCGATGTAAAATAGAAACCACATTGTTTCTTTATCTTTGGAAACACGACAAGTTCATGACTCTCATTTCAATGTTTCCAAAGTTTTGTTGCACACCGAGCTCCAACTTGGGCACTATCATGTTATCCTCCAACATATAATAATTTCCAAATCCACGTTCATATTGGGTCCACTCTCGTAGAAAATCAATTATAATGTGAGTTTTGGACATGCGGCTCTGTCCTCACTGGTTGATTGAAGTTGTCAAATTGGGACTTGCCAGCACTTTTGGATTTGAGTCACCCGCTCCTTTAAAATAAACTGGTACTTTCCACATAAACATGTTTTATTTCTTCATAACAAAGATACTTTCAACCATTCCCCTCATCTTCGATGTAAAATAGAAACCACATTGTTTCTTTATCTTTGGAAACATTGTTTCTCATCTTCGTGTATTCACCAAATAAATCTCTGTCATGATTTGTATATTTTGACCATACTTAATATTCATGACTCATGAGTAACTTATTGCTAAAGAGGAAAAACATATTAGATTTTTGAAGAATATATCCATCTTGCTTAATTAATTAATGTTGGAAAGGCTAAAGGCACAAATAACACGAATAATTCATACACAAAACACACACGAGTTGCGACTCTTCTATTAATCACACAAAATTTAATCTCGTTGAATACAATAAACCCGGTGAAGGGTATTTCTCCTTATTCGCTTAAAATGAACACACTTACCAAAATCATCTATCACATAACTTCGACTTACTCAATGCTCACTTAACTAACTCTTTAACTCACTTACCAAATTCATCTATCACACAACTCGACTTACTCAATGCTTACTTAACTGACTGTCTAACTCTTCATGCAAGAGTTAATTAACTATTTTAACACTTCATCTTAATTACGACCACTAAACTAAAACATAATTCATGACAACTCAAACATGCCTACTCGTGAATGTCTAAGATAGGCTTACAACACCCAAGTTTCTTTTTTGAAACTCAAACACATTTATTGCTAATGGCTTTGTAAATATATCAGCCAATTGATCACTAGATTTAAAAGGCTTCAAATGAAATTCTCCATTTCTCACATCTTCTCTAATAAAATGATATCCAGTATCAATATGCTTTCTCTTTTGATGAAACACACTATTTTTGGATAGTGCAATCACTGAGTTGTTGTCACAATATATTTTTGTTGATCCTAGTTGTTTCTTCTTGAGTCCATCCAATACTCTTCTTAACCATACAACTTGACATGTTGCTAATGCTGCTGCTACATATTTTGCTTCTGCTGATGATAATGTCACAATGGGCTACTTCTTATATGCCCTTGATATCACACCTAAACCAAGATGGAACACATAATTGTATGTGATCTCCCTATCATCCAAACTTCTTGCAAAATCACTATATGTAAATCCAATCAAATATTTATTTTCTGTACTTGCATACATTATGCCACAATCTCTAGTTCCTGCTATGTATCTCAAAATTATTTTTCCAGCACTCCAATGTGTGTCTTTGGGAGTCTCCATAAATGTGGAAATGAAACTTACTCATTGCATAATATCCAGTCTTGTAGTTGTGAGATACATGAGGCTGCCAACCAATATTTTGATTAGAGTTGGATTGACATCTGATCCTTCATCATCCTTGCTTAACTTTATACCTATTGCAACTGGTGTAGGTACAGGTTTGAAATTATCCATCCTGAATATTTTTAGCAAATCTATGGTATATTTATTTTGGAAAATAAAAATTCATTTTTCAGATTGCTCAACTTCAATGCCAAGAAAATATTTCATGAGACCAAGATCTATCATCTCAAATTATTTCATCATGGCTACCTTAAATTCATCTAACTCAAGATTACCTCTAAAAATCATGTCATCAACATATAAGAAAACAATCAAAATCTGGCCATGCTCATTTACGTTTGTGTACAATGTAGGCTTAATGTTGCTTCTGTAAAATCCATTCTTAATCATGTAATTGTCGATTATCCCATACCATGCTCTAGGTTCTTGCTTGAGACCATATAACACTTTCTTCAACCTGTAAACTTTATCTTCTTTACCTTCAACATCATATCCTAGAGGCTACTGCACATAAATTTATTCTTCTAGAATTCCATTCAAGAACACTAATTTGACATCCATCTGATATACTTTCCACTTGTTCTGAGCTGTTTTGGTTAGAACTGCTCTTATAGTATCCAATTTGGCTATCGGATCAAATGTTTCTCCAAAGTCTATTCCCGGTTGCTGTGAAAATCCTTTTTCTACAAGTCTTTCTTTAAATTTGTCAATTTCACCTTTCTCATTCAACTTAGTCTTGTAAAACCAATTCACACTATTGACGTTTTTATCCTTTGGAAAATTAACCAAATACCATGTATAATTATTTTCAATAGAATCAATCTCTTCATCCATGGCTTGTACCCAATTTTTATCTCTAATTGCTTCTTCAAACAAAGAAGGTTGGAATGACAAAAATGAAAAATTTGAACTAAAATCCAAATCATCATAAATATATTTTTAAATTCTTATATTTTTCTTACCATTGCTTGATTCATCACCTGGTTGGCTGCTGAGAGAATTTTGGTCTATTGATCTGCCTGAAGATCCATGCTTCTCTGAAAATATTACAGTCCTTCCTGGTGTGACTATGTTTGGTGTCTGATCCGGATTTATGTAGGAACGCAACAAAATAAACATATAACCATAAATACAGAGATGCAGCGGAAATAACACTTCATTTCATTAATATCAAAGAACTGAAATTTGCTTACAGACAGAATGGAAATAAACCTAGCTAGGGCACTGGTAGCTATCTCTGAGAAGAGATGTGGCGGCTACAAGCCTCTGAACTGAGTTATAATGAGGCTCGAGGGCCTATTTATTATTTAGAAACAATGGAGAACCCTAAACATCCAAAAACATAACCCTAGGAGATGAAGCGCCAAAACTATGGGCCCCGTTTGGGTAAATTGGTGTTTCAACTTCCCAGGGACGTAACTTTGACATACTATCTCCGTTTGACGCACATGATACATCATTAGAAAGCTCTATCCGAGGAGTACAACTTTCGCCACGAATATCATTCCATATCATTCCATTTCAGAATGATATTTATTGGAGGCGCGATGCCCAAAAAATGTCGTTTAGGGCCTCAAAACGGCTCCGGAAGTTCAGGGCTCGAAAAACTGCTCAAAATAGTAAGTTATGTCGAAAATGAAAAACTGAAAGAGACAATGGTGGGGCCCCAAGTGGAATAGGCGGGTGGCCACCAACATCCACCTGGATCAGTGTTTTCTCTTTTGATTCTTGTTGCTCATTTTCTACTCTTTTTATTTGAAGACAACGTCTCTGCTAGTTATTGTCTTCTTGGTGAGAGGGTTATACAATTTGTAAGCTTTTTACTGCTCACTATAACCAGTAAATACACATTTTTCACTTTTATCATCCAACTTTACTCTTATCTGCTTAGCCACATGTGCATAGGCTACACATCCAAAAACTCTGAAATTAGATGTGTTGCATGACATACCTGACCATGCTTCTTCTGGTACTCTGTTCATCACACTCTTTATAAGATATTTGTTTATCACATGAACAACACATGAAACTGCTTCTGCCCAATACTCATTAGACAATTTTCTTTCTTTCAACATGCTCCTTGTCATGTTCATGATTGTTATGTTCTTTCTCTCTACTATACCATTTTGCTGCAGTGTATATCTGGTTGTAAATTGTCTTCTAATTCATGTTGTTTACAATACTCATGGAGTGTTTTTGAATCATGTTCTCCACCACAATCCAATATTAATACCTTGATCTGCTGTTCACTTTCGTTCTTTGCTAAGACTTTGAACTCTTTGAACTTTGCAAAAGTTTCAGACTTCTGCTTCAAGAATTAAACCCAAATCTTTTTGCTATAGTCATCAATAAAAGTCAGGGAGTAACAAATTCCACCAATTGACGGTGTCCTCATAGGCCCACACAAGTTTGTATGCACTAAATCAAGTGGCTTATTTTCTCTGTACGAAACTCGCTTCGAAAAAATTTCACGGTGTTTCTTTTCCGAGATGCAACAATCAAAAGTACTAGTAGGTTCTTTGATGGGAGGTAATCCTTTGACCATCTGTTTCTGCTGCAAAAATATTAAACCATAAAAGTACAAGTGTCCAAACAGAAGGTTCCATAACTAATAATAATTATAACATGCAATTGTAAAAGAACTGACCTGTTCAATGTAATTCATGATTATAGGAAAGAGTTTGTTCCTCGTCATCTGCACCTTTTTTATCAGCTTCTTTCTAGGGGGTTTGTCATAAATAACAAACTCTTGTCCTTGAAAGATGACTTTGTATACCTTCTCTGTCAATTGACCAATACTTATCAGATTATGTTTGAATCTAGTTACATAATATACCTCTGATATTGTCTTTGGCTCCCCCTGGTTAGTTAGAATGTTGACCACTTCTCTGCTATCTACATCCACAATATTGTCAGTCCCCAAATTTACCTATGTCTTCACAGATTGATCCAAATTTGCAAACAAAATCTTGTTTCCTGTCATGTGGTTCATGCATGTTGTTGCATGTTAGGAACATGGAGTTAGTATTATCTATACTAACATTAGCTCTCTGGTTTCCTTAATCTGCTACCTTCTTTGTGCAATCATGAGCATAGTGACCAAATTTATTGTAATAATAACATTTCACCTTTGATTTGTCAAACCTTTGATTATTTTTGAAGCTTCTGTTGTTGTTGCTTCCACTTTGATGTTCATTCTCTTCTCGGTCATCTCTCTAACCACCATAGCTTCTGCATCATCCTTTGCCTTGACCTCTTGAAATAGAAACTTGACTTTTGAAAGAAGTTTCTAAAGTGGAATCCTTATTTCTGTCTATCCTTGCTTCATGCGATAGAATTGATCCCATTAACTTATCAACTGTTAGTTTTTCCAAATCCTTGGCTTCTTCTATGGCTACTACCACAACATCAAACTTGGTAGACAAAGATCTAAGGACTTTCTTAATCAATGTTCGATTTTTAATTTTTCACAATGGGCGGAAACGTGAAGCTGGGTTACACTTTTGTGAGAATCGGGGGCAAAAAAAAATTTTCGGCAATAGTTCGGCCGAACATTTTATAAAGTTCGACCGGTGGGCCATTAAAATGGAGACCATGTTAAAAGTGCATGATGTTTGGGATCATGTCAAGTTTGGGTTTGCACAACCTTAGAATGACGCAGAGGAACAAGCTCTCAGTAATGCAGAGATGTAACAATGGAAGAAAGACTAAAGAAGGAATGCACAAGTGTTGCTTCTTATCCAGCAAGGAGCGGACCGAGAAGTGTTACAAAATATAATGATCATGTCTTCAACAAAGGAAGCATGGGAAACTTTGGCGACAAGCTATCAAGGTATGGCAAAAGTCAATATTGTTAAATTACAGAATACTAAGAGAGATTTTGAAAGTATGCAAATGAAGGAGACAGAGGACATCAATTCTTTCATGAATTGGGTCATGTTTGTAGTAAATCAGTTAAAAATATATCAATAATATTTCCTTGTGAAAGAAGGATGTTGTGGCTGGAAACTAGTTGTGGCCATATTTCTTAAAAAAAATATTACTTTTATGATAAAACCCTAAATTTCTCCTTTTATAAAGCTTTGCAAAGATTTTTTTTTTAAATAATACCCTTTCAATAAAACCCTAATTTTTTTTTTATATATATAAGAAATCTTTTTAAAACAAAATTATATATAATTTTTTTTTATAATAAGCCTCTCTTAAAATATTTTAAAAACCTTTTAAAAAGAAATATTATAAAAATACTTTTTTTAATATTTATATAAACTTCTATGATAAAAGCCCTTTTTCAATGCCAATACTTCTTTCAAATCCTTAAAAAATCATACTTATATCAAATCCCTTTTAAAAAATCATAAGTATATGGCTTTTTAAAAAGAACGAAATCCTCCAACCAATAAATTTGGTGATGGTGTCAGGCATACATAGTACTTGTTGATTGTTTGAACACGACTATCGGCTTTGTCAGCTTTGTTAAGGTAAAACCCGATTGTGCACTCGATGAATAGAAAAAACAACGGAATAAATTAGATTTTGAGAAAATCATAAGTTTCACGATGATTGCACATTTTTTCAACCCAAAAGGTGTGGAACTGCGCACTTTTTGGGCTAAAAACGTGCAGATCCGCATACTCTTTATTCGTTCAACAATTTTGCAATTTTTTTTTTAAATTGTCGGCCTTTTGCTCTTGGCTCTTTTATAATTGGTTCTGCATGCTTCACGGATCTTGTGATCATTCCTCAGCTTTGATACCAATCTGTTGGAAAGGAAAAAGAGTAAAGGCACAAATAACACGAATAATTCACAGACGAAACACACACGAGCTGTGACTCTTCTGTTAATCACATGAACTTTAATCTCACTAAATACAATGAATCGGATGAAGGGTATATATCCTGACTCACTTGAGATGCACAAATTTACCAAACTCATCTATCGCATAACTTGGACTTACTCAAGGCTCACTTTTACTCAAGGCTCACTTAACTAACTCTCTAACTCACTTACCAAATTTATCTATCACACAACTCCACTTACTCAATGGTTACTTAAGTGACGGTCTAACTCTTCATGCCAGAATTAATTAACTATTTTAACAATTAATTTAATGATAATTAAATAATATAACCTTGTAATATTTAATGTAGCACTTACATGTTAATTACTTTTGACTTTTCCCATTGTAAGTCATGAAAGAGAAAAAGAATGGTTATCCAAACTTAGTTTTGGGATTGGCACTGAATTGAAATTTTTTATATTGTGAATAAGAATTATAATTGAAATTTCATGAGCGCGTGAGGTTAACAGGGAAGTACTTTGTCATGTAACTAAAATATGCAGACGCGTGAGCCATTAATTTTGTCATTTGGTGAGAGTTTGTTGAGAAAAATAGAAAGAAAAAAATAAGCGTTTGCAGTGGTATCGACCTCCCAGAGGGTGGGGTTTCTTGTTTGCAGTGGTGTAGACTTCGAAAGGGTGTTTTTTAAGTGTCTTAGTCTTTCTAGATGGTCATGTCACCTGGAACACGTCTTATTGTTGTTGTAGTAGATTTTTTAAATATGACAAAAACACTAATGAATTAACTGAGTCTCGCCTGATTGAGTCTGTACCCATGCTTGGTAGGTTGGGATTTGTTTTGTACCTATGTACCGGGAATTCTGGCATGAGGGTCACCTCTGTCTCTAGTGATGTAATTTTTGGGAGGGGAAAAGTTTAGATGTGATGGGGATAGATACTTTGAAAGGCCCCGTGCTTGGTATGTTGGGATTTGTTTTGCACCATGTACTGGGCATTCTGGCATGTGGCGCACCTCTGATGTAATTTTTGGGAAGGACAAAGTTTAGATGCGATGGCGATAGATACTTTGAAAAACAAAGCCGAGAAAAATAAAGGGGTAACGTTAAAGTCAGATGAGAGAGATGCAGCACCCAAATATTCTAAAGGTGGGAATGTTTAGTGAATTTATGTTGTATGAAATAATGAGAGAGAAATTTAAATATAAAGGAGATTAAAATTTTAATTTTCTGGAATTGGTGAAAGGGAAGTGGTTAACGTGAAGGGGACTGGTTTTTTTAGTAGTATTTTCTGAGTGCCATTGTCGGAATTGAAATAAATAAAGGCTTTGAACGAATCCGTTGAACTGTGGATGTGATCCAAGTTGACTTGCTCTGTATGCTTAGAAATAGTATGAAGTGTTAGAAAACAAAACATCAATCTTACATTAACAATTATTCCACACAGACTCTTCTTCAACTCTGCCCCGCTGTCTGTTTGACTCTCATCCTGCCGCTCTTTATAAAAAGATAATGTGATGGAATAAATCAGAGTCTCCTCTACTCTGATCGACTATCCTATTAAATGAGTGCCACAAGATCATTTGAATGCAATTATGAAATTTTTTATTGAATTGAAAATCAATTGATTATACTATATTATTACCACTAACTCTGTAACAAGTTCATAACTACTCTTGAACAATTTTAATATAATAGAATGTTCTTGTAATGGTTTCTGTGTACATCTCAAATCATCCAAACTGTAAATATACCAAAGCACCGAATATGCTACACCCAACGCCATTCCTGTACAGATAGATCTGAACTAGCAGCTCCAACATTCCCACCATATAAGAGTTTTGATGCAAATAATCCGCGTGCATAGGCCCCAACTGCAATAATAGTATCAAACAAAGTAATAATTTTATTACGACAGTTAAAATAGTGTTCCAATTTAGTCTGAGTGATTCTGCAATACCATTGTCTGCTGGGCTAGGGACTGTAACGATTAGCACGAGACAAAAACTGCAAAACAGTAAGAAATTTGGTGTTCTGGTAGCCATGATGTGAGATTTCTTCACGTGGAAAATGTAATACTGCAAGAACTCAAAAAAAAATGAGTCATAAATTTACTAAAAATGTAAGTTGACAGGCATGGAAAAGAAACACCCATCTTCACTACTGATGTAATGAACATCAGATACAACCAAATTCCAATACAAACCCACCGCACCAACTTAGCATTCTACATACAACAACTACATTTAGAGTCTCTAATATGAATTAGAGAATAGGTAAACAGTAAGAAACATAAGATTGCAATTTCCACGTCTCATCATATTAAATCCACATTCGGATGGGCCGTATAGATTTTCATATCATTAGTATGGGGCTAGCGGCCAATGGTAGCTCAAGAGTTACTCCATTAATGGTAAGTACTAGGGTAGTAGGCAGTGGGACACTGGAAAATTTAAATAGGTCTCAAGTCCTGACTCTTAAGAAATAGGGTATTATAGATTTTTTACGTTTTACTACCTGTGAAATTAGACGTCGTTTTACACTGTGGTTGGATTCTGAGTCCGTTGGAAAGTTCATATTTCGAGGGGAACCTATTTCTCAAAATACCAAGGCAATTCCTCTATTGGGATGCTGGCTTTTGTCAGGGGCTCCCTTTCACTTCCTTCTCAGGACAAAAGGAAAAGATTCTCCTACTCCCTACCCAACTTCTTGGACCCCAAATCTAAAGGAAAACTAAGCCTGGGTCAGGATGTGTCCATTCCCTCCAACTCCAAGTTCATCGCTTTGGTGTCGAATCCTAAAGCTACTGCATGGTATTTTATTGGAATTAAGGGTATCACCGTGGGAGACACCCAACACTTTCCATGTTCGCTTCAAGCAGAGGAGGGATGATGTTGGACAACAAAATCGTTATCATCCAACTAGTGCAGTCAACCTACGATGCTTTTAAAGCACATTTTGTGAGTCAATTCCATCAAGCTCCTCCTATGCAGAAGTCCAAATTCCCTTTAGACATTTGTCTCAACTATTCAGGAGTCCTTTCAAAGCTAAAACCTCCATCTATAACATACCTTTTTCAGGATGGCCTTGATCTGCCTATCAGTAAAGAAGAAATTTTAACTCCAGTATCAAACACAGATATTTAATTGGCATTCGAACCCTCATCAGGTAGTGAAAAACTAATGATTTTAGAGAAAAAACGCTATTTCATATTATAAATAAATAAAACAGTCTATAAGACATTGGATACATTACACCATCAACAGGAAATACATCCAGATCATCCAACCAGAATGGGAGATCACTGCGAAATTGGTGCCCCATCCCCAGAAATAGAAATCAGGTATGGTGCCCCATCCCCAGAAATAGAAATCAGGTAATGATTTGAGCATCATATGAAGTTCTCAATAACAAAATTACACTGTTCTGTCGATCTAAACAGCAAAAAGATCATTTTTTCTCCCACTGCTCCTCCTAATCAAACCCACTATTAATTCCTTTCTTTCTGCTCTCTTTGTTTATTGGGTCGAGAGGCATGCATTTTTTATGTATAACTTTAATAATACTCGTGACACAAGTGAATGCAGGGACTAATAAGATGAACGTTATTTCGACATTCCGCACAGTATTAATGAAACTTCATACCTAAAATTTGGAATTTCATTTTAGATATAGATACTTCTCCACGTGATATATAAACATCACAATGACAATATTATGACTTTTTAACAACATAGTGTTAGTATTATAGAAAATGGAGTTTACAGAGTTAGAGTGATAAATTATTACATCTATTTGGCTAATAATACTTTTCTATATAACATGATTGATGATATGAAATTTATCTATTACAGTAAAAATATATTTAAGATTGAAATATATATATGTAGAATGTATATTATTTTATTTTATTTTTATTCATGAAAATTTGAATTTTATTTATTGTAATGTGGAATCTTTATGCCTAGACGTGTTGAACTCTTGAACTTTATTTGATAATAGTTATAATTAAGTTTTATGCCAGACATAATTCAGTTCAATCTTGATCACTTATGAGTAATTGTAAAAATCTAAATTTATATTCTTAAATAATAATAATAATAATAATAAATAAATTCAATTTAATTTACAATATTACAATTTTGTTTTTATTAATAAAATTATAAACAATTTTGTCACTTCAAAAGTTCACAATATAAATATTAAATTAAAATAAATTAAAATAATATTTTTAATTAAAAATTATATATAAATTTAATAAAACTATACATATAATTAAAATAAAAATATCTTTACATGTAAAATCATTACTAGTTTCCTAACTTATCTTACTCTATCTATAAAATTTTCTTCCAATTTTATATTGACAAGAGGTCTACATTTTGAGAGATTTGTTCAGTGTCAACACTTGTTGATAGATGAAAAGTTAAGATGAACACATGCAAGTAATATAAACACATGCGAGTAATATAAGATAACTATCAATAGAAATTTTATTATTATTATTATTATAAATATGAAATTTTAATAAAATATGATTATTGTGTGGAGAGGTGCATCATACAACCCAATATGAAAAATATGTATAATAAACAATGTCCGTCATAATAAAAGAAAAAAAACCAAAATTAGTATACATAATTGATCTGTTTTAAACAAAAACAATATAAAACATGAATAATCTCATTTTGATTACGCTAACTCAATTCGAGATGTGGTACAAACATTTCAATATATATGTGAAATATTTATAATTAAAAGTAATTTTCCATTTGAATAAAGAAAAGTATTTTATATATATATATATATATATATATATAAAAAGAAGAAAAAGTAAATGAAAGTAAAAAAGTTCAATTATTTCCTTCTACAATAATAAAAAGATATGTGTAATTCAATTCTTGATATAAAAGTAATCTATGGCATTGAAGAAATGTTAGAAATAATAAAAATAGATGTGAGTCATAAATAAAATATTCTATATCAACATATATTTGTTGGAATGGTTGTGTAGTCTATGCAATCCAACTACTCAAAGGATTTTTCAAGGCGTTGAATCTATATATGCATTTCAAAATATGAATTTAACAAGTACTAATGGGGATCAATATCTAAGAGATCAATTTTTGAAAACTTTGTATATAGGCTTGCACTTCAAAAAAATTGATCCCTCCTAACACTTAATAAATATTTGATTAAATTGAATATTTATTAATTTTATGAAATGTTATAATTACTATATTAGCATAGTAAAATAGGTGTTACTTAAACAAACAATGAGCTATTAAATAAAATACAAATTCTGAATATATAGTATTTTATAAAAATAAAAACCAAGAAAGAAAAACAATTAAAAATTCAAGTATGTGATATGTGGTTATAAACTAATCATATAATAAATTTATAATATTACAACATCTAAATTTTAAAATTAACATTATTTTCTCTAAAATCGCATGTAAAAATGTGTGTTTTATAGGAAGAATTAAATTAGATTCAAGATAGGGAAGAAAACATATATTAGTAAAATTCACACAAGTTTGAAATGTAAATGTAATTATCAATTAAAACTACATTATGAAATGATAAAAGAATAAATATTTTAAATAAAAGAAAAGAATTTTATATTGTATAGATTAATATGTTTATAATATTTATTTAAAATTATATGTTTTTTTTTAATTTTATTATTTGACGGTTTATTTTGTGTAACATTAGAATGGAAAGTTGGGCTTAGCAAGAGCCATCTTGGCTAGATTTTTCTAGTGGTTTAATTTTTTCCCCTCCAACTAAAACAAAGTAGCTTGGAGTGAATAACTAAATAAAGCACATAGAGGCAAAATTTTTAACGAGGGGAATATTCTTCAGTTTAATCAACAACATTCAGAACAATAGATGAAAATAGGATAATGCATTATGCAAGTAGAAAAGGTGCTTAATATTGAGATAAATTCATAAAATAATATTGAGAAAATCCATTACATGCAATATTATGGTTTGATCAAAATTTTCTTTGTCTTTTACCCATAAAGAGACTAAATAGGGTGCGACATAAATTCAAAAAAAATTATTGAGAAAATCCATTACATGCAATACCGTGGCTTGATCAAAATTTTCTTGGTCTTTTGCCCATGAAGAAACTAAATAGGGTGCATGAAGAGAAACTATGAACCAAAAGGGGTTTTGGAATTAAATATAGGCTCTAAAGTATTATTTAAAACAATTATCAACAACTTAGAGGACCTAACAAAATACTTTAGAATGGTCCATATTTTTTCCACTAAGTGGAATTACACTTTTATTTCTAGAATGATAAGTTCAATTAAAAAAGATGAATTTTCTATAGCTTCTGTATGGATTAGTTTACATTTCTTTTCATGGTAATTTTGGGACCCATAAACACTATAATTTAATGGAAATTATATATGTTCATATTTCATGTTCTTAGAAGCTACAAGGAAAGAAATATACATGTCAATATGCATTGATCTATGTATATGTGAACATATCATAGTGATTTCCTACTAATATATCCTTAATCTATCAATAAAATAATTGGTATAGCCATGTACTATGAAAAAAATCCTTTTAAGTGAAAAACGTGCCATGAGCATGTCTACCAACTTTAATGAGTTCTCTTCAATAGGATTCACAAACACAAACATACAAAGACAAGGGTGGAATTGAAAATGTTTCCAATAAAAGGAAAAATAATATAAATCTGCTTAGCAACACATCAATGGATGACATGAAAGGAGGAAATAGATATGAGACTATATTAAATTTGGAATACAATCATCGACATAATGATGAAGTAAAAAAAAAGGAGAAACAAAATAAGAAGCATAATTTAGTTCAGCTATATAGGAAGAATTGACTCCAAATGATGTGAATAATAATCAACTCAAAAAAACTTGTTGAGATGGTGTGGAAATAACAAAGAAGTAGGATGAGCCCACATAAGTATATGAAGTACACGAGATGGGGCTAAAGAGGCAGATATACAAACTCTAGTAGTAGCTGGTGAGAATCACGATTCATTAGAAATACCATATTTGAAGGTTGATATAATTTCAAGATCATAATTTAAATCCCATCACAATAGCAAAGCAAATATAAGACTAACTTTTATTTCTCGCATTTAAGAGATACAAATTTCGAAAACAAGGAAAATATAAAAATTATTGGAGAAGAGAAAAAAGGAGGGTGAAAATCCAATAGACAATTGATTCAATAGATCGAGAGAGGAAATGGATAACTCAATGAAGGTTACATCAGAAAACATAAGGATTTTGAATAGAAAATAAAAAAACAAACTTCGTAAAGAAAAAATAATATTATAAAACCCAATAAATGCTATGTTATAACAAACTAAATGTTTGGAGCACCAAATGCCTAAAATAACTCAAGCAATAAGTAAAGGTTTCCAATTCATAGCAGTAAATTCTAGGGGAACATCAAGAATATTATCAATCTCATGAAATATTAAGGATTCCATCCTCTCTAACCCTATAGCCATGACAATATCTCTCTCAACCAAGTATTAGAAGACAAGATAATAAAACAATGTATATATTACTAATATTTATTGTCACACACTATGATGACCCGACTGTGGGTCCTTGAATTAGAACTAAATTTATAAGGAAATTTCATAGCAAAGAAAATGACATTTACAATGAAACAATTCATTTTGTTCGACAATAACATATATTAAATAACATATTTTATTTAAAATCATTCATATGAACTAAATCACAAGAAAATACAGGGCCTGGTTGTGGCTCGATTACTGTCTCCTACTAGGACTGCCAAATTGAATATT
Source organism: Pinus albicaulis (assembly GCA_034641835.2). Lineage (NCBI taxonomy): Eukaryota > Viridiplantae > Streptophyta > Pinopsida > Pinales > Pinaceae > Pinus > Pinus albicaulis. Next base: position 492,181,701 of record CM076576.1, read on the forward strand.
CCACTGTACCAACAATGAAAGTATATCTGAATTTCAAGCCTAGGGAACTTCCATAAGTTCCCTCCAAGCCCAATTCCAATTGTAGGAGAAGTGTGTCCACATGAGATCCAACACTCTCCAACCAAAAAGAATCTATTTGAATTATCCTTCCTTCCCTTCCTCTCAGTTCTCTCCTCCCTTCTTTATCCACTTCAATATTCAAAGAAAAAACCAAAAGACAAGAATATCCCCTTATGTTGTCCCTTATTACCTTATTCCTCCCCTTGAAATAAATTCAAACCACCCCCTCCTAATTATGAACCACTTCACCTATCTCATAACACTTTCCCCCTTCCAATTCCTTATCCTCAAATACATACTTTTCCACTTAACGCACTTCATGCATATATGATATCTTCATGATGTGCGCAACTTTCGTATATGCACATATATGAAAGTTGTTCATATACAAAATAAATGTACACATACAAAAGTTGTGCATGTAAAAAGTATGTGCAGCTTCTGTATATACGCATATATGGAAGTTGTGCATATACGATAGATTTAAATACATAGAAAATGTGCATATACTGAAGCTACATTTATATGGAGGCTATGTGCATGTACTAAATTCAAAAAGCTTCTATATATGTGCATCTCTTATATCACATACATCCATTTATGCACAAATTTCGTAAATGCACATATACAAAAGTTGTGCATATAAGGAAAATATGTGGATATACGTAAGTTGTAAATGTATGAAAGATATGTACATATATGCAAGTTGTACATATATGAAGTATGCATATATGGTGGTTGAAATTGTGCACAACTTTTGTATATGTTCATATATGGAAGATGCACATTTCCTTCATATATGCATAACTTTTATATATATGCATATCTTCCATATATGTGTAACTTTTTTATATGTTCATATATGGAAGTTGCACATATCTAGAAGATGCACTGATACGAAAGTTGTGCATATATGGAAGATGTACATATCTTTCATATATGCATAACTTTTATATATATCCATATCTTGCATATATGTGATACTTTTCTATATGCACATATCTTCTGTATACGTTCAACTTTCATGTATGTTCATATCTTCCAAATATGCACAAATTTTTTGTATTCACATATACAGAAGTTGCGTGTATATATAAGTTGTGCGCAATTGTTGTAATATTCATATACGATGGTCTCCAGATATGCAAAACTTCCGTATATGTGTAATTTTCATATGTACGCATATCCTTCATATATGCGTATATCTTCCATATATGTGCATCTACCATATATGTACATTTACTGTATATGCAAAACCTCTAGATATGAACATATACAGAAGGGTAAATATAGAAGATATGCATATATGGAGGAGATACGCATATATGAACGATGTGAATATACGAAAGTCACACAAATTCTCTATATGCACATATTTTGTATCGCAGATCCTTCGTATATGTGCAACTTCCATATATGTGCATATCTTCCCTACATGAAATTTTTTTGTATATGTGGATATATAGAAGTTGCACATATACAGAAGATATGTGCATATATGGAGGTTACCTATATGTGGAAGTTTAATATACGGTGGTTTTTTCTACATATGTGCAACCTCAATATATATAAATATCTTCTGTATATGCACAACTTTAGTATATGCACATATACGAAAGATATGTGCATATATGGAAGTTGTGCATATATGAAATATATGTCATATAGAATATTTGCATATATAGAAGAAGTGTGACTTTTGTATATGGAAATATTTAATATATGCACATATTTTATGTATATGCATAATTACTATATAAGTGACATATTTTGTATATGTGCATATATTACCTATATGCGCATATCTAGAGGTTGCGTATATATATAAGTTATGAACATATAAAAAAGTTGCTTATATATAGAAGATATGCACATGTACAAAAGTTGTGAATATATGAAGACTATTATATATGCATATTATAGAAGTTCTGCACAATTTTTGTATATGCGTAACGGAAATTGCGCTTATACGAAAGATATGCGCTTATATGGAAGTTTCACATATATAGAGGATATGCAAACATACAGAAGTTGTGCATATATGGAAGATATGTGTCTCTTCCATGTATACACAACTTCTGTATAAGTGCATCCACCATATATGCGCATATATAGAAGTTGTGCACAACTTCAACCTCCGTATATACATAGCCTCTGTATATGCACAACTTCCAAATATGTGAATATATTCCTTATGTGTGAAACTTTTGTATATGGTCGTATACGAAAGTTGCACGTATACAAAAGATATGTGATACAAAATATGCACATATATAGAAATTGTGTGAATTTTGTATATGCGTAGCTTCCATATAAACGTAGCTTCTATCTCTGTGCATATATTATGTATATGCACATATTCTGTATATGTGCATATAGCGTATATTCGTTATGGAAGTTTTGCATGTATGTGAAGCTTCCGTATATGTGCATATCTTTCGTATATGCACAACTTCCATATATGTGCAAACAATTAGTTTAAAAAGGTGAGTACTTATGTGAAGAAGATTGATAATAATTATATGGTTGTGCATTTTCAAGCATTTTTTCTATCTGCATATAGTTGCGAATGTGCAGAAGATCTGTAATGTGCATATCTTTTGTATATGAATTCTTAAATATGTGCGATCATGTAACACCTCAGATTGGTCGATGGAGCCCAATTTATTCCATTGGAAGTAAACGGTAATAGTTACAAGTGAGATACCTGATGTCGGTTTTCTCTCCCGACTACTACTATTGGGGTTGAAAATGTATTTATCATTAACTAATCGAAATCTATTTCACTAATAGCTAATAATGGATTTATCCTTAAGTAGCATGCAACAATTTCAACTACAGGTTATGTTAGCTCAATTGGTGGCTGTGAAGGTTCATCACAGTGTCTCTCCTTTTGCAGACAACAAAATGAAATTTCTTAGCTCTCATACCTTTTGCTCCATGGAATTGATAATTTGGTTCTTATTCCATTCTGAATTACTGAGGAGGAGCACAATAGTTGAACTAGATAATAGGAAACCATAATGGTACATTTTTTTTACTCAATTTTTTTTTTTAATCTTTGGAGAATACACAAATTTATGGAATTGTCTAACCATTATAAGTTTGCCAATTTTGGGTAGAAATTTATGGATTTTTTTTAGAAAAACCCTAATATTCATTATTTAAAATATGTTTTCGATTGTACATATGAATTTAGCACCTTGAAAAACTCTCGGGCACTCAGATTGTGAAGAGCCCACAACTCAAACTTATAATTCTAACATATCCTTACCAGATTTTAAGAAAATTACACCATAAAATATACCAAAACAAAACCCTCCCAAACTATATGCTTTGATGCATTGGTGTATCTTGTAACAATTCTTTATGAATAATTTAATAAAATGGGTTTTATCAATGTTCAGATGTTCTTTGTGAGAAATCTTCACAACTATACTTGCTAAAGTATTAAGAACACCAATTTTCTTAGCAAGATGATGGTGGGAGCTACCATGGAGGTATTGTTTAGTATGAGAACGTAAATGAAGGGAAGGATATTATCTACTTCCACTTCCATTGTGAATTTTATAAAATCATATTAATTGCTTAGCTGTTCAAATTTTTTTATTTTTTACTTTGTCTTGTCCATGTGGCCATATGATGAAGATGTCATCAACAAATATTTTCTACAATTTAGGCTTCAAGTGGGAGGAATAAAGTGCTTTAGTTTCAAATTATTCGACGAATTGTAATAAGAAGAGAAATATGAGATCCCTTAGCTAGCACACATGTTTGTTCATAAATTTCTCACATGGAACTAAAAAATGTGGATTAAATACAAATTTCTATCAACTTGGTTGTGTCAGGATTAATAATTTTGTGGAAAACTTCTATATTTGACCCATGAATTGGGCATTCTTGAAGATCCTTTCCATTCTTTAATGCTTTGAAGGCAACCTCCTTTGGTTTTAAGCTTTATTTTCCAATACTCATTTAATAGGATATAATAATTCCATCCTATTCATTCATTGTCAATTTTTCTAGTTCCTTCATCTCCTCAATGGATGAGATATTAGTATTATATCTCATAGAAATATATCTTAATACCTTCTAAACAATAACTACATCATCAAATTTTAATTTAGGTTCTTAATTTTATTTACCACTTCATCAACTCTAAGGAAAAAATCTACAATATTGTCATCCTCATCATTTTCAGAATTTCAAACCTCATTATGTGAGATTGATGTTTGGATTTCTTTACTTTCTTGTCTCCATTGTAGTTTATCTAAATATTATCCTAGATCTCCATGGTAGACTTACAATATATTACTTCATAAACTCTTATTCAACAAGACCATATAGGATTGCATTAATTTCCTTTGGATTATTGTGATTGCTCTTCTTCCATATGGACCTACTAGAGGATTATTTAGAGTTTTATATCCATATTCAAAAAACACCCAAACATCAACACCAAGAGATGTTAAACAAGCACCCAATCATATTTTCTAGAAATTATAATTTGTTCCATCAAAGTGTGGAACTCTACTTGAAACAAATTCATCGTGGTTATTTATTTATACCATTAAGATCTAACTTCTAGAAATGATTTTATTCTTGAACGATCCTGATCTAATATTATTTGTTGGATTTATCAATTATACTAACAGGGGGTGAATCGATATAATACGATTTAAAATTATTTAAAACATATAATCACAGAAAAATACACCAATCACATCAGTAAGTTTTAAAGAAGATATGTGTTGAAACCTATCCAAGAGAAAACCAAAAAGGTTCTTTTATTTATATCATTTAAAGTAGGAATGAACCTACTATTACATTTTTGCAGGCACCAAGCTAAAAGAGACACCAATCCCCTCAAAATTAAAAGAGCCAACTTTATGGAGGCACTAACCCCCTTGGATTTGGATGTACCAACTTGTTGGAGACACCAATTCCTTGTGGATCTATTGATCTAATTTCTTATATCATCTAGATATTTGTTTCATTGCATTTTCATGCATATATGTGCATATACATAAGTTGTGCACATACAAAATATATGCAGATATACGGAAGTTGTGCATACACGAAGTATACACAGCTTCAATATATGTGGATATATGGAAGTTTTTCATATACGATAGATGCATATACATAGATGATGCAAATATACAAAAGCTACAATTATACAAAATATATACGCATATATAGAAACTACGCTAATGCGTAAGTTGCACATATAGAGAATTCACACAACTTCTATATATGCACATATTCTGTATCACATATTTTCCGTATATGTGCAAATTTCATATATACACATATATGGAAGTTTCACATATAAATAAGATATGCACATATACATAAGTTGCATATATATGGAGGCTACATATATATGTACGTTGAAGTTGTGCCCAACTTTTGTATATGCACATATATGGAAGTTGCACATATACGGTAGATGCACTTATACGAAACTATGCATATAGAAAATATGTGCATATCTTCCGTATATTCACATACCTTTTGTAAATGTGCAATTTATGTATATATGAAAAATTCGTATATGCACATATAAAAAATTTACGTATATACATAAGTAGTGAGAAACTTTCGTAATATGAATACACGACAATCTCCAGATATGCACAACTTTTGTATATATGCATATCTTTTGTATATTCACAATTTATATATATGTGGAACTTCCATATATGCACATATAATGTATATCCACAACCTCTAGATATGCACATATATAGATTATATGAGCATATATGAAAGATATGCTCATATATGAAAGTTTTGCATATACAGAAGACATGTGCATATACGAAATATGTGCATATACGGAAGTTGCACAACTTCTATATATGCACATCTTTTGTATCACAAATATTTTATATATACATGACTTCCATGTATTTTCATATCATTATTATATGCACAAATTTTGTATAACATATACAAAAGTTTCATATAGACGACTTCCATATATGCGCAACTTCCATACATGCACATATTTTCTGTATATGCACATATAAAAAAGTTGTGCATATATGAAATATATGTGCATATAAAAAAATACGTGATACCGAAAATGTGCATATATAGAAGATATGCACATGTATTACATATATGCAGAACTTCTGTATATGTGCATATCTTCTATATATGCACATATATCGAGGTTTTGCATATACAGTAGGTACACATATATGGTAGATGCACATCTATGAAATATAGCTGCATATACATAAGTTACACATATATGGAAGATTGACACATATACAGAAGTTGCGCATATACGGAAGCTGTGCATATCTAGAGATTGTCGTCCTTGTATATTATGGAATTTGTGCACAACATATGTATATTTGTCACTTCTATATATGTTCATACATGAAATTTTCACATATATAAAATATATGCACATATATAGAAGTGGCACATATACATAAGGTATACGCATTTATGAAATTTGAACACATATGGAAGATACACACATATAAAAAAGTTGTGCATATATGGAAGATATGTGCATCTTTCGTATATGCACAACTTCGTGTTAACGATGTTGGACCCGCCAACATTTAGGGGATATCCTTGATATGAAGTCCCAATTAGACCTCACATCTTTTGGTGTAGGATTCCTTTCCGAAATAAAGTCCTGTTTTCCATACTCTTAAGGATATGCCTTAGCTCTGACTATCAGCAAGAGAAAGGGGTGCATATGTACTTTCGAAAACCAAGGGTGGTGTGCTTAGTGAATGTCCAATTGTAAGTGTGTCAAGTTTATTAAACTGTGGGAGAGATATAGAAGTGAGCCTCTAGGAGAGAGGTATTAGTACCACCCAAGAAGAGACACACATGAACTTAAGGGTATGTCTAACATCCAACGAAATAGTACACAAGGGATGCAACGATAATTACGACCAACAAATGTGAAATATTTTTCCTAATATACTGCAGAATCGTCCACAAGTATTAGACAATGATAACAACCATTACAACACATTTTCAATGAGATAAGTACTAAAATAATTTAAATATTTCAACTATCTTAGCACATGTGAAAGAAAACATGAAATACAGACATTCGCAGAGTAGTCTTACAAATATTCATAATCCATACATGAAACATGTGCTGGTCTTGAAAGGCTTATGTCATTAAGTAAAATTTCCAAGAAATATATGTACAATCAACATCACAAGCTCAAATAGTGGAGCGTTGGAGACACTGCTTGCTCCACAAAAGAACTAGCTTATCTCTATAATTCTTTGTTAGTGGAGCCAAGGTGAAAATTCATTTTCTCATAAAATAAGGGAGTATATATAACCAAGGTTGACTATTTGACTACCCTCATAAATTTTTTACTTCCTATGACTTTTCAACTAACATGACTCTTTACATTCCATATGTCTCCTTTGGAATTCCACTTTACAATAAATTTTGAATACAATATACATGATCCACAATAGTGGTGTGACATATGACCACTCATGACATGACAGACCATGACACTGCTGACATGGAATGCTTGATGATGTGGCAATGCCAAGGCACCACTACTGCTAAGTATTGGATGTCTTCTTAAAGATGATTTTATTTTCACCTTCACATGGCTTAGTGATAAGTAATCTTCAATGATCTCAAGTCTTGGATAGTGGTCACAAACTAGTGTCCCTTTGCTTTCTCTTGGTCCATCAACTCATAGTTTCAATTGAAAGAGTTTATTCAAGCATGCTTTCCTCCTTCTTCTACTTCTCCATCATATTTTCATAACATGATAGGGTACATGTTCCTGCAATTCACTCATGATGAGATGAAATCAATCCAAAAAACTCTAGTCTAAGATGATACATTCTAATCGACCAACTGAGCCCGGAACATGTGACAGGATGGGAATAGGGAGTCATTGACTATGTATTTCAAGTAGGAAAGGGGTAGCCTTGAGCCTTGAGACTCTGAGTGTGTAATTCAGGCAAGGTTGAGGAACAATATTGTGGAGTTTCTGGAACCAATGGGACATGTTGAAGGGATGGGCACTGCGAGAGCTTATTTCATAGTTCTGGAAGCCAAGGAAGGTCGGGCTACTGCGCAGCTTGACAGTTCAAGGGCTCAGGGAATAAGCTTGAGGCTTGTGGTTGAAAAGTGTGTAGTTCAATTTGGGCTGGAGGTCATGACTATGCAATTCCGGAGGTCAATGTCAAGGCTTCGTCACAGAAAATATGCAATGCAGAAGTCCTATGGGGAAAGGAAACTCACACTACGTAGTGCCAAGTAACAAGGTCACAACTAGAGGACTAATATTGTGAAGTGCTAAAACTTAGGTAAGGTCCTGTTAAGGTAGGTTGCTTGGTCGAGAAGTTTTTTTGAAAATGGCGAAGTGCAAGATCAGTGAGATCAGTGAGAACGGTGATGAAACTTCGAATGTGATCCCACACTTAGAATATTTTGATCACTTGACAACCTATATAATCCTTTACATCTATTTTTTTTTTTTTTACCTACATTCAAAAAATTTACGACTCGTTATGACAAGTGCGACATGACATAGACACCTTACGACAACCATGACGACAATTGGGCGAGAGTGCTCAAAACTTTGAAAATGAGTGCGATAGGTACTTATAAGGTTAGAACAACTCATTTTCAAAAAGGTGACTTCTTGGAATCATCAGAACAATCTCATACATAAAATACAACAATCAACATGCCAAAATACAACACTTTTCCAAACTTGAGAAAGGGAACACAACATCGTAAAAGAGAAAATAAAATGAGTTTCAAAGTTGGTGACGATAGTGAACAAGACCAAGGAAGGCTTTGAAATTTGGTATAGGCCAAAATTTTGGAGGGTGATGTAGCAGCTACAACACTTCCATATAAGTGCATCTACTATATATGTGCAACGTCCATATATGTGGATATATAGAATTTGTACACACCTTCAATTTATGTGTATACATAGCCTATGTATTTGTGCAACTTTCATATATGTGTGTATCCTCTGTATATGCACAACTTTTGTATATGCACATATCTTCCTTATATGTGCAACTTCTTCATATGCGCATATATGGAATATATGTGATACAAAAGTATACAGAAGTTGTTAAAATTGTGTATAAGTAGAAATTATGTATATGCACATATCTTCCATATATGCATATCTTCCCTATATGCACACCTTCTATGTATGTGCATCTACGTATATGTACAACTCCCATAAATGTGCATATACATAAGTTGTGCATACTTCGTACATGTGCAACTTCCGTATATGTACATCTCTTTCGTATACGCACAAATTCCATATATGTACATATATAGAAGTTGCAAACATGAAAAAATCCTCATATATACAAGAAGTGTGTTAGATGTAAAAATATTTAATTAAAATTGTGTCATTTCAACTAAAATATTTGAAATAAATTAATTGATTGAATATATACGAATTATTAAAAATATCATTTTAAAATATTAAAATACATTACATAACATAATATGAAAAAAATAATCATTAATTACATTATTTAAAAACCAATTTTAATAAATGAAAATTGAAAATAAATTATAATAATAAAATAAATTAGATAATATTTATTTTAATTAAAATAATTTAATATTTATTTACTAGTTTTTTTTCTTGTATATCTTCGATTTACTATTTTTTTTTTTTTTTTCTATCCTTTTTAAAATTTTTGATTTAAATGGAAAAGGTTATACACAAACTGTCTTTATAAATTGCATAGTCACTAGAATATTCAATAAGATTCAATAAATGGTTAAGCTTGACTAATGATCAAGCTTATGGTTAGCTTTACGCTTTATTAATATTTAATCTTAATTCTGGATAACTAACCTTAAATTCTTGTCTTATAATTATTAGGTTATATTTAAATATGATTATTAATATTGAATTTATTATATTCTAGTGAATCCTTAAAATTTACTCGAATGAATAAATATTATTACTTTAACATTTTATTCCCCTTAACCTAACAAGTTGTCTATTCAAATTTATTTCAGTATTAAGTATTATTACTTCGTTATTATTTTGTTAATTTTTTATTTTATTTACTATGTTATTCTCGTCAGTTTGACAAGTTATCTCGTTCAATTTATTTGAGAATAAGGCATTAGCAGGGGAAAAGAGTTATGAGATATAATTAATAGGGGTGGTTGGCATTTATTTCAAGGGGAGGCATAAGGAAAGATGGGACAATAGAATGGGGTATTCTTGTTTTTTATTTTTTTCTTTGAATTTTGAAGTAGGTAAAAAGGGGAGGAGAGAACCGAGAGGGAGGGAAGGAGGGAGAACTCAAATAGATTGGTCTTTGGTTGAGGGTGTTGGATCTACTGTGGGCACACTATGACAACAATTGGATTTGGGCTTGGAGTTCTAAGTAACTTTTGGATGTTCCCTAGGCTAGAAATTCAGATAGAAATTCATAGTTGTTAGGGTGGCATATTTAGTTGGGCAATCCTAGCAAGGGACCATAAATGAGACAAAACCAAGTATGTGTTTTCTTGTGATTTAGTTTATGTGAATGATTGTTACTCAAAACTATTATATATATATATATATATATATATATGTTATTGTCAAATAAAATGAATTATTTCAATCTAAATTTCATTTTCTTTGTTGTGAAATTTCGTGATAAATTTAACTCTAATTCAATTTATCATAGTGTGTGACGATAAATATTAGTAATATGTCCTTTATTTTATGATCTTATCTTCCAATACATGATTAAGAGAGGTCTTCTCATGATGGCATCCTTAAGATTCCATGATATTTCTAAACTTCTTGATGTTCCAAGAGCATCTAGTGCTATGAATTGGAAACCTTTACATATTGCTTAATCTATTTTAGGCATTTGGTGCTCCAAACATTTAGTTTGTTATAACATAGAATTTATTGGATTTCTAATATTATTTTTTCTTTACGAATTTTGTGTTTGTATTTTTTATTCAAACTCCTTATGTTCCATGATGTAACCTTCATCAAGTTTTCCATTTTCTCTCTCAATCTATTAAATCAATTGTCTATTGGATTTTTACCTTCCTTTGTTTGCTTCTCCAATAATTTTTATTTTTTCCTTGTTGTCGAACTTTGTATCTCTTAAATGCGAGAAACTAAAGTTAGTCTTATCTTTACCTTGCTATTGTTATGGGATTTAAATTATGATCTTGAAATTGGATCAACCTTCAAATATGGTATTTTTAATGGACAGTGATTCTCACCTGCTACTACTAGAGTTTCTAGATCTAGCCTCTTTAGCCCCATCTCATGTACTTCATCTACTTATGTGGAATTTTCCTACTTATTTGTTGTTTCCACACCATATGAACATGTTTGTTGATTATTATTCGCATCATTTGGAGTCAATTCTCCTGCATAAATGCTAAATTATGCTTTTTATTTTGTTTATACTTTGATTTTACTTCATTATTGTGTGGATGATCGTCTTCCAAATTTGATATAGTCTCATATCTATTTCCTCATTTCATGTTGTCCATTGATGTGCTCCTAAAGAGCTTTATATTATTTCTCTTTTTATTGGCAACGTTTTCAATTCCGCCCTTTTATTTCTGTGTTTGAGGTTGTGAAGCCTACTAAAGAGAACTAATTAAAGTTGGTAGCCATGCTCATGACACTTTTTGCACTTAAAAGGAATTTTTTCATAGTGTATTGTCGACACCAATTATTTTCATAGGTTATATTTTTTTTCATAGTAGTAAATCACTATGATATGTTCACATATACATATATCAATTCATATTTACATGTATCTTCTTTTCCTTGTAGTTTCTAAGCACATGACGTATGAACATATAGCATTTGATAATGTTTATGGGTCCCAAAATTACCATGAAAATAAATATAACCTAATCCATACATAGGCTATAGAAAATTCATTTTCTTTTAAATTGAATTGCTCATTATAGAAATAAAAATATAACACCACTTGGTGGAAAAAGTATGAGACATTCTAAAATATTTTGTTTACATCTTCCAAGTTGTTGATAATTTCTTTAAAAAATACATTAGAGCCTAGGTTTAATTCTAGAACCCCTTTTGGTTGAGAGTTTCTCTTGATGCACCTTATTTAGTCTCTTTATGGGTCTAAGATAAGGAAACTTCTGATCAGGACATGGTATTACATGTAATAGATTTTCTAAATAATTTTTGATGAATTTATCTCAATATTAGGAAATTTTTTCCACTTATAAAATGCATGAGCCTATTTTCATCTAATGTTCTCATTGATTTTCATTTCCTCTTCTGAGTGAGTTGGGATTATTTGTAGTAATATTCCCCTTATTGAAATGGTTGTCTCTATGTGCTTTCCTTTTGTTCACTCCAAGCTACTTTGTTTTAATTGGAGGGGTGAAGATGAAACCATGAGAAAAACCTAACTACTCTTACTCTTGGTAAACTCTAACTTTCGATTGCAATGTTGCACAAAATAAACCTTCAAATAAAAACAACATATTATTTTAAATAAATATTATAAACATATTAATATATACCATATAAAATTTCTCTTTTATTAAAATATTTATTCTTTTATTTATTTATAATGTAAATCTATTAATAATTTTATTTACATTTTAAACTTTTCTGAATTTTACTGATAAATGTTTTTCCTTATCTTTAATCTAATATAATACTTCCTATAAAAAATAAGTTTATTTATAATGTAAATCTATTAATAATTTTATTTACATTTTAAACTTTTCTGAATTTTACTGATAAATGTTTTTCCTTATCTTTAATCTAATATAATACTTCCTATAAAAAATAAGTTCGCACATTTTTACATGTGATTTTACAGAAAATAATGTTAATTTTAAAAATCATAGATGTTGCAATATTATAAATTTATTATACATGATTTTTTTATACTCACATATATGGAATTTTTTATTCTTCTCCTTTCTTGGGTTTTATTTTTATAAAATACTATACCTTCATAATTTTTATGTTATTAAATAGTTCATGGTTCATGAATATTTAAAAGTAATTACACATGAAAATATATAATTTTAAAATTCATAAAATTAATAAAGATTTATTTTTATAAAAAAATTATTAAGTATTAAGAGGGATCAAATATTTTGAACTAAAAATCTTTATACATAGTTTTAAAAATTTGATTTTTTAGAGATTAGTTGCCTTTAATACTTGTTAAATTCATATTTTTCAATTCATATATAGATTCAACCTCATCAAAAAAAATTTGGTTAGTTGGATTCTAGCCATTCTAACAAATATATATTGATTTATAGAAAAAAAATTAACCAAAACAAATACAAGGAAAAGAGTAAGCCTTTTAACCACATATAATATATATAATATTTTATTTATGATTCACATATATTTTTATTATTACTAACCTTTCTTCAATGCCACATATTAATTTTATATTTGGAATTGAATTACACATATCTTTTTATTATTGTAATAGGAAATAATAAACTTTTTTACTTTGATTTAAAATAGGTCAATTATGCATACTAATTTTGGTTTTCTTCTTTTATTATAGTTGACATTACTTTTCATTTAGAGAAACATTTATGTTCATTTTAAAAAGGACATGTGTCTATTGGTGCTCGAGCATGGAAGCTATTAAACATCTCCTTCATATTGAGTTATATGATGCACCTCTCCACACAATAATCATATGTTATTAAAATTTCATATTTACAATAATAACAATAATACTAATAATAAAAAATGTATATTGATAATTATCTTATATTACTTTCATGTGTTCATCTTAACTTCTAATTTACCAAGTGTTGACACTAAATAAAATCTCTCAAAATGGAGACCTTTTTTCAATGCAAAATTTGAGGAAGGGTTTACATCTCGAGAAGCTTGATTTTCCTCTATGTTTGATAGATCCATAATTAAAATCAATATATGGTGTTTATTTATCGTCATATTATATTTATATAAATTTCATATCTTTTATTTTAAATTTTATAAAAATATTGATATATTTTGTTACATATATCTGTGATTTGGTATTTTTAGTTAAGATGTTTTATAATCTTAACTTTTTTGGAATGTAATATTCATAAAATTCATTTTATAGATAAAATAACATAGGTTAGGAAAAGAGTAATAATTTCACATATAAAAATATTTTTATTTTTAATTATATTTTTATTGATTAAGTTTATTAATTTTTTATATATTTATTAATTAAACATTCATGATTTTTAATAAGAATTATTATTATTTTAATTTATTTTAATTTCATATCTATACTATAAATTATTGAAATGAAAAAATTATTTGTAATTTTATCAATAAAGAGAAATTACAATATTACAAATTGAATTGAATCTATTTATTATTTTATTTTAAATTTTGTGAGTTTAAATTAAATATTTACAATTAAACTGAAATATTCCCCATATTAAACTGAAATATATCTAGCATAAAACTTCATAATAACTACTATCAAATAAAGTTCAAGAGTTAAACACATTTGGGCATAAAGATTCCATATTAACAACCATAAAAGAAAGTTAAAGTTTTCATGAATAAAAGTAAAATTAAATAAAATACACTCCATATATATATTTTAATGTTAAATCTATTTATTACTGTGATAGATAAATTCATACCATCCACATATTATTAGCAAAAGTATTATTAGCCAAATAGTTCATATCATCAGTCATATTATAAATAAAAGTATTATTAGCCAAATAGATAAATTCATATCATCAACATATTATTAGCAAAAGTATTATTAGTCAAATAGATGCAACAATTTATCACTCTAATTCTGTAAAATACATTTTCCTTCATACTAAAACTATGTTAGCCCAAAAAAATATAATATTGTCATTGTGATGTTTATATATGACTTGGGGAAGTATCTATATCTAAAATGAAATTCCAAATTTTAGGTATGAAGTTTTATTAATAACTGTGCCCAATGTCGAAATAATTTTCATCTTATTCTCGTGTGAAATCACTCGTGTCACGAGCATTATAAAAGTTATACATAAAAAATGCCTGCCTCTCGAACCAATATACAAATAGAGCAGAAAGAAAGGAATAAACCATAGGTTTGATTAGGAGGAGAAGCTAGTAACGGGAGAAAAACTGATCTTTTTGTTATTTATATCGACAGAAAAAGTGTAACTTTGTTATTGAAGACTTCCTATGATGCTCAAATTATTAGCTGATGAGGGTTCGAATGCCAAGAAAATAACTGCCTGATACTAGAGTTAAAATTGCTTCTTTACTGATAGGCAGATTGAGGCCATCATGAAAATGGTATGTTATAGATGGAGGTTTTAGCTTCTAAAGGTCTCTAGAATACTTGAAACAAGTGTCTAAGGAGAATTTGGACTTCTTCATAGGAGGAGCTTGATGGAATTGACTCACAAAAGCTTCTTTTAAAGCATCGCAGGTCGGTTGCACTAGTTGGATGATAATGATTTCGGTGTCCAACGTCATCCCTCCTCTAATAGAAGTGAACTCAAAAGCACTAGAGGAGACATTGAGGGTGGTGTCTCACACAGTGATACCCTTAAGTCCAATAAAGTACCATGAAGTAGCTTTAGGATTCGACCCCAAAGAGATGAACTTGGAGTTGGAGGCAATGGACACATCCTAGCTCCTTTATCTTTCGGGTCCAAGAAGTTGGGTAGGCAATAGGAGAATATTTTCCTTTTGGCTTGAGAAGGAAGTGAAAGGGATCCCTTCCAAAAAGCCAACAACTCAATAGAATAATTACCTTGGGATTTTGAGAAATCCGTTCCCCATCCAAATATGCACTTTTCAATGAACTGAGAATCCATCCATAGTGTATCCTGACTCATGTCCACAGTGATAGCGCTTGCATCATTGGTTTGGGTTGGCAACATGCGCTTCTTTCAATTAGAGTTTATGTCGTCGCCTTCTCGGTTTCTATAACACGAGCTACAATCTGGTTTCTTGTAAGGGGAGGACCCATCGATGTTATACTTCACAGGCTTCCCAAAACCCACATTCACAATATTGCTTGTGCCGCCTGCGTTCCATGATAAAACAGTAATGGATATTAATTACCTTTTGTAAGTGGAATTACTTGTAGTGTGCAATCTGGATTCTAAACCCTTCGCTCGATACCCACTCTGTAACAGCAAGTTCCCCCATTCATTTGAATTCAAGGAGAGATTGGCATTACAAGTATGTGCAGATAGTTCAATCACGAGTTGTGCTTTCACTGATTCCTGCACAATGTTGGACTAACCCCACAACCATTCTTCCTACTTCTGATGGATGATGGACCATGCTTCCTACTTTATATGATTTATGTTGGGTGAATGACACGAATATTTGTTGCCCATTTGAATTTTCAAATTTTGAATTCACCAAATTAAATTAAATTTTATCAAAGAGGTCCCCATTTGAATTTTCAAATTTTGAATTCATCAAATTCAATTAAATTTTATCGTCTAGTACAAGGGCAGCTTAATCACAACACCATAATCATTTGTTAAGGACATTGGGTTAGACTCAATCAAGTGACTCCACGGTAGTTATGAACTGGAATATGCATTGAGCCATATGATGGCAGGATGACCCTGTTTTATGAATAACCATACACATAGGCTAGCTTAGTAATACACATATGCATAAGTACTGTAGGCTTGTACTTTTAGTCGCCAATGAATTCTTGTTGTCCTCACAGTTAGGGTCATATAATAATAGGGATCATAATTTTGAATTGGCTATGTTAAGTCTTGTAATATTGCACATACCTTTTCTTCCTGGAAATGTTTTCCATATTAAACAATGAAAATAGGGTATGTCCTAAAAGAAAAACCAAAGGACCAACAGAAAAGAAGATCAAAATAGGATATAAAGTATGAACCCCACCAAAAGAAACAAAAAACAATTCTGAAAGTGTTGCACATTCAAATGCCATGACCCTTAGTTTACTTTACTTGTGCAAATAAAATTGTGGGAAACTTGTCCAAAATGCCACAATTCATGATGATCATACAGTTTAATCTTGATTATTTATGTGTTTAAATATCATGTCATAATAGTTAGTGAATAAAGATTTGACCAGACCATTTAATCTTGGCAGATCCGTAGTTAGGTAGAGCATAAAATAAGCTCATAAGTTTAATCTGAGCTATTGGAGGATATAAGGTTAGAAATAAGTTATTTTTCTTATCAAAAGAAAATAAAAGGGCCAACAAGCTTAAATGCACCCAATAAAGGAAGTAAAAATGTTAGGATAAATAATGGGTAGGTAGGATGCTTTCAAGAGATATGGAAAGCATCATTTTGGTTTATCTCATATCACTAATATCTTTTTAAACACATTCCCCTTTCAAAATGCCTTTCCGTTTGATAAAATCTATTTTCCCCTCCTAAAAACCCTTTTCCCCTCCTTAAAATTCCATTCCCTTTGTTAAAAAATCATTTCCATTATTAAAATCCCCCTCCCCTCCGCTAACTCCGCATCATTCAAATAAAACATGCAAAAGCTACTTTTGCATAATTTTAAGTGCAAATAAATATATATCAGGCTCCACTTCATTTAACCCCCCCTCAATATCATTTTAAACCTCCTCCATATCATATTAACCCTTCCACTTTAATACATTTCCCGGCATTATATTAACCTACCGCCTAATATATCTCTTAACCCCCCACTATATTAATCCCCAACCCACCTATATTAAAACCATCCTTATATCTTTTTTCCCGACCCCACCTCTCAGAACCCCCAACTTATCCTACCACTTGTCAACCGTCCGATTGGCGCCACCCATATCCAATGACTCCTCATCCCTTTCACACCCCTCAATATCCGAAATTTAAAACCAGGGGGGGGGGGGGGTGCGAAATGGGTGGTTTCATACACCTGCCCCCTTGCCACGCTGCACTTCCACAGCTTATCGCAACCCCCCCTCCTAAAACTGCAAAATTGCTTTTTAACGTGCGATAAACCACCCAAGATGTGAAATAAACCACTGTTATTTGAAATAATCCATGCCCACACCATTGTGATAAGCCCAGCATTTAATAAAACCTTACTTCTTAACCGTTATTTGAATATTTCTGTTGAAATTGTGAAAAGACCAAAAGAGCCATTATAGACCAAGAAAGTCCCTGTTACTGCCTGAACCTTCTGCAAATCAAAATTTTCAAAATTCTAGGTAATTCGAAAACACCTGAAACCATTAATTAAACACATAAATTGATAATTGAACAAATTAATGGCTTCTTAGAGCATTATATCTGTAAACACTCTTCAACCACCATTTTTAGATATCAACCATACCCCTTTGGCCAATAAACACTTCAAACTCAATGATATTGTGACTGAGTACAACCTTTTAGAGCTCCACTACTCGATCCATGATAAATCTGTTCACCAAGCATATGATATTCATCTGTGGGATTCAAATCTACCCAAATACATTTTCCCACAAATTTATCAGTTCTCAAAACTCATCAGACTGTGCCAAGTAAGCTATTTACCCAATGAAAGAGCTTTAGTGACCCCAAACAAAAAAATCCTATTCACAATCACTACTCAATCTATCAATCAAATGTTACAGATTCAACCATAACCTGATGAAGTGCCATTATCCATTGAAACCCTTACTGAGCTTTATCTAAAGTTGGACTTCCTTAAAAGGTTCCAAATCTTTCAGAATTTCCTCCATCCATCAGTAGAAACCCTTAAAAAAAATCCTCCATACTTAGCTTCTATGTTTTCAAAAAGAACCAGGTAGATTGTAACCATGTTATCATGTATTTGAGGATATTTCATTGATGAACATTTAGATACATCTATTCTTGGTTTCCTATCCATCTTTTTCCCAAGTCAGCGTCTAGATACAACCTTCAATTTTTCCCAATACCTAGCAGATGCAATCCATGATCTTTTGGTCAAATTACCAGAAGGAGTATTCAAATACTCATCAGTTTTGTTCCATATGTTTATATATTTTGAATAAAAAAGGTTTGCAGTTAACCTTCAAAAACTAGACACAGAGGGTAATCCCAAATTTGTTGTCTTTTGGACATCCTTGATAAGAAAGGATTCCACTGAATTCCACTATAAATACTTCATTGATTATTTTTTTATCCAGTAGTTAATATGCTAAGCAGTAGAATTCAACCTAGAATCAGTGAAGAGATAAAGAAGGTTCTATAGTTGTCAGATCAGAGTAAAACAGGAGACTTGTATTTATAGCAAAATCATACAGAAATTAGAGTGTATGGAAGCCAACTAACTTCATACAAGCTTCCCAAACACCTCCCAATGAGGATATTTTCTATAGAATACATCATAAAAATATTGAATTAAGATGAAATAAATTTTATTTTAGCTAAAAAGAAGACCCAATTCAAGATTAAAAACCAGCTAGGGCCTTTTATATGTAACAGTAGGAATGCTGGATAGCAAAAGGACAAATGTTTACAATATTTTAAGTTCAGTAGTAGCTTCAAATGGCAATATGACCCCATAGGTGTCATAAGTAAATTAAGTTTCAATTTCAAATTGACCCCTTTCATTCATGGGTCAAAGCTTGAAGTTGAGAAGTATTCCAACCAGTCAGAGTGGTTGGAAAACACTTTACAAGAGGTGGAGAAGCAGGTTGATACTAGTTCCATCATGCTTACTCCAGTCCCACAAGAAATAAAATTCAAAGAGGGAAAGAGAATAAGGCTCTTATTCTACAGAAACTACTTCTGATACAAAATTCAAACTTATGTATAGGAATAAGACAAAACTAAATCTAGTGATAGAGCAGGAAGAGATAGTTGACACAGTTGAAACCATTGAGACCTATATAGTTGCAAGAGATGATGCACCTCCAACAATTTCAGAAGAAACATAGCTACCATCAACCTCGAGTGAAAAAATCATTCAGAAACATAATAGTGCAAAGGTTTCATCATTTAGCAAACTAGTGGAGAAAGAGAAAGATATCATGGAGAAATACAAACAAATCGAAACAAAAAATGAAGCATTAAAGGGTGTAGCACATTCCCAATACTGAAAACAAACTCCATGTGACCAAAAGAGATTGCTTTAAGATTTTGACTACAAAACAAGGAGGATGCAAATGACATTTCTACAGTAGATAGTTTAGACCTCAAAAACATCAGAAGATTATAAGAAGAAAACATTTGAAGTTCTTTCCAAAGATGTGCATCCAATATACCAAATTGAGTTCCACAAACAAGCTAGAGAAATGATCTATTCCACCATGACACACAAAGCTTTAAGTATACAGAAGTTACAGAATTCTCTAGAAAATATAAGGACACAGTTAAAGCTAGAAAAATATTCTTCACAAGCAAATGATAATAGGATAAAGTCACTTGAAGATTTGGTAATAGAATTTGGTTATAATCCAAAAGATATCAAAGTAGTAGAAGAGCTTATCAAGAAGAAGAATGTAGACATAGCTACATTGAAGAAACCGTTGAAGTTACCAAATATAGAGCATCCACAAACCAAAGAGGTTTTGGAAAATGAAAATCAGAAATATGAAATGATGAATCTCATCATTTAGTTAACAGCTCAATTGAAAGAAATGGAAACAACAATGGAAAAAATTGTGCAGGAAAAGAAATCCAACATGGAAACAGTTCCCATTATTGCTATTCCTATAGCTTCTACATCAGCCCCATTGTGTACAATAGCTCCAATATCAATAAGAGTTCAAGTAACTACACTAGAAACTGCATCAACAGTACCAACAACCCATCCCATTGTTGAGGCCAACAAATTAATCAGGGCAAAGCAAGATATGTCAATTCAAACTACTGAAATCAATAATGTTAAAGAAAAAGCGAAAAGTTTAGAAGATGGCAAGAAATTGGCAGAAGTAATGCACCAGGCAAAAGTACAAAAAGCCAATAGATTAACTGAAAGAATCCATAAGTTAGAGAAGGAGTTATCAATGAAAGAGCCTTTAGCCCAAGCCAAATAATAGTTGTGGGCCAATATCATTAAATCAATTAATGATATTTGGCCTTCTATACAGATAATATTTGAACAAAATGACTTGGTAAAGGAAGCTGGTAATGCAATTCAAAAGGTCAAAGAAGAGCTTGGAAAGAAACTAGAGGAAGCGATTGAGATAATAAAATTCCTAAATTATAAAAATAAGTATGAATTGGAATAATTAGGGATATGTGACAGAACAAAGAATATATTAGAGGTGAAGAAAGTTATTTCCAAGTGAAATCTAATGATACATCTTGAAGACAAATGTCAAACAATGGAACTGGCAGTGAATAGGTTTATGAACAAGTTTGATATTTTGAGGCAGAAAGGTATGCCTAATCCTTTGGTAATTAATGATAAACTAATTAAGCATGAAGATTATGATAAAAATATGAGGGAAGTAGCCAAATATACTTCCAACAGTTCAACAATGAAAGGAGTTCCCATAGGCAAAGTACTACTTCAAAGTTTAGAAAACTTATTTTACCTCCACATGAGGTAAATCACCTTTTTGTGAATAAGCCCACATTTGCCAAGTATTCAGAAGCTGATGAAATTTACCGGAAGATGATGAAGATAAAAATTCTAGATGAGGAAAAGTGGGAAAAATGGTGTGATTTATTATGACACGTGAAAGAAAATATAGGTAAAAAAAAGAACACATGTTAAAGAGTAAACAAACGAAAGACAGATAAAACAAAGACAGTGTGAAAGAGAAGAAATTGTGAACGAAGTAGCCAGCGTGAAAGAAGCAAACCAAAAATCAAATAAAAAAGGGACATATTTCAATCAATTATTAGGTGTCACTATCTTCTTGCATGAAGATATTTTATTTTCCTTAAATAAATCCTAGTGAGTTGACAGGATATTTTGTAAAGTTTTGTATAAATACTTCATCATTTGGAAGTATTGAGGGTGGATACCTAAATATTTCTATAGCTGATTGATCTACTACCTAAGGGTTATTGTACCATTTCCAGTTTACAGACAGGACAAGTAATAAAGGAATTTCTTTATGGGATTCATGTGTTGAGCTATTTCAGTGAAGTATATTTCAATTGTTCATGTTCTTTTCTTAATTATTCCATAAACTTGCATATTTTCGAAATTCGAATGTTATAATTGGAATTTTACTGTAGAATTTGTTTAATTACACTCTTCTTTGAACTATTATACATTTTTATGTTTTTTTCTGATATCTGATTTAGGTAATTCTTAATTTCTCCCTGATCCCGATTGACCTCCTTCACCTTCCTTGATTATATGGTTTAAGGAATCCTTAATTGCTCCTTGATCTCGATTGAAAATCACTTCACCATTTAGCCTAAAAGATTTTATTTTGCTCAACTATCTTGCCTTGTAACACTTCCTTTATAATTTTATCATGTCATGTTTTCAAGGTATATTGACTCCATAGCCCAATGGAAAATAGAAAGGTAGATATCCATCTAAATCGATAATTCCACCAACAAATCAAAAGAAAACAAAACAAGCATACATAACTATCCTCAAAATTTATTAAAACAACAAAGTGAAATCATTAAGAGAGAGCCCTCTTTGAGCATTAGGAGGGCTAGATCCTAATCTCCAAAAGTGGTTGATAGTTACCTATGTTATTTATTTTTAACGCACATAACAACTCTTGGGAAATTTCAAAGTGATAACATACTGGTGACTCCACTGGGGAAATCAGTCATCCGTTAAATAAATCTTAAAGGAAAAAAGTTGTCCCCATCATTCACATTAAGTTTTTAAAGAGTTGTTAAAAATTATCATTAAAAGTTAAAATTCTGGCTTCTAAAAGAACATATTATACTAGGGCTCATCCTAATCCACAACCTGTGACAATTGTTGATGATCCTGACAGAATTTTAATAAACCTAAAAAAGTAGAAAGTCTAGGAAGTAGTAGTCGGTTAATCAGAGAAAAATCACTTCCTAAAGAGTTATCAAGCATACAGGATATTAAATTTGATTTATAATTTGAGAATTCTTTATTTAGAACCAAATCTGAAAACTCAATCTTTGATAGTGTAATAGACCCTAACTTTATTCAATTTATTGAAGCAAAGAAGGAAAATATAAAACTTCATTTAGATCAACAAGTTCTAGACACTTTTGATAAACTTGATGTTTTGACCTCAACTTTGATTAAAGATATAGATGAAGCCTATTTTCAACAGTCAGTTGAATTAGCTGTCCTAACTTCTGTACCCCTAAGCGTTCCACCATACCCTCAAAAACTGTAAATACAACTTTATTTAGTACCACCTCATCTTTAGTATCCACCACAATTCATTCCATAGAACCATTCATACCTAAACTTCCTCTCCAACCTAAAGTTTGAAGTTCATCTCCAAGCACCACTACTTTACCTCCTAGCCAAGCTAGAATCTTAGCCATGGTAGCCAGATATGTCCCTTTGGTCTTACAGGCCCCTTTACATGCTATGCCACGGGATTACTAGAGTAAAAATTTTCAGTTTGATGGTACGGGTCAATATACTACTCAAAAACATGTAAATAAAATGACTTATTAATTTTAATTACATGAAGTTGATGAGGCTTATGTATAAATGAGATTATTTGCACAAATGTTAGTAGGAGATGTTAAAAAATGGTTTAAATATTTACCTACTAACCATATTGCTGATTTAGCTGCTTTCCACCAATTTTTTATCAATAAATGGGAAAGTAATAAAAACTATTTACAAATATTATCTGAATATGAAAACATTAGGAGATCTACTAATGAATCTATTCTGGACTATTGTACTAGGTTTAACAACATTTAAAATGCAATTCCTGTCAATATTAGACCCCCACCAGACTTGGACCTAATCAAATTTCCAGATGGTTTTGATGTTGACATGTCCTATCAATTAAGAGAAAGAAACCCTAAAACTTTAGAACAGATGCAAAGTGATGCAGTTAGTGTAGAAGCTAACTTATTAGCTAAAAGAGCTAGGATGAGGAATGAAAGGAGAGTGAACATTAAGGAAGAACCATCCACTTCATATATTAAGATAGATAGTTTTGCTAAAAGTATGGAAAGACTAATGGATAGATTAGAAAACATGGAAAGAAAACCGTAGTGGGAAAATCAACAAGGTCCCCAAATTAGAAATCCCAACTTTAGGAAAAATCCTAATACTGGTAAATCAAGAGAAGTTGTACCTAATCAACAAATTAGACCACCTTTCCAAGAAAACTATGCTGAAATTTCCCAACAAAATGAAGAAGACCATGACACACAGATAAACTTGATGCGAGTAAATGATGAAAATACTGTTTTTCTTACCCAAGAAGAACATGAATTATACATGTTACAACAATTACAGTTAGAATCTGGAGAGTCCTTTGACTATAAACAAGGCTATGAATCTTCTAGCTACGAAGTTCATAAACAATATTACCTTAGAAGAAAAAAGAACACAGAAGTTCCTACTAAGAAATCAGTTCAAACCTAAACTAAGAAAACAGTAGAAGCTCATGTGACCAAAACTCTACAAACTAGAGAAACTTAGAATAGTTCAAGTCCAAATATTGTAGACATAACTTCAACTGCCACTCAAACTGTTCTAGACAAGAAAATTGAAAACAAAATAGTTAACACACAAATCGAATTACCAAATGTTGATAAAAAAGACAAAAACACACAAACCACAATTGGTAAAGATGAAATCATTCAATTAGGAAAAACTTAAATACCATTCAAGATTCAAATTGAGATAGCCAAATTGAAAATACCAGTTCATTTAATAGAGCTGGTGAAAAATGATTCATACAAGGCCCAAATCACTGAAACATTAAACATAGGGGAAGGCAAAGATGTTGTTAACCTCAATGATGATCAACCCCAGTTATTATTTGGTCCTAAAGTTAATAGTAAACATCAACAAGGGGGTGTCCCTCCATTCTAATTTGGACTAAACATTTATGATAAAATATGACATAATGCTATGTTGGATCGAAGAGCATCTCATAATTTAATGCCTAAAGCAGTTATGGAAAAAATGAACTTAGACATCAGCAGACCATACAAAGACATGTTCTCCTTTGATTCTAGTCAAGTCAAATGCCTTGGATTAATAAAATACCTTTGTGTAACTCTAGTCCACTTCCCAGCAAAGAGTATTGTTATGGACATAGTAGTTGTTGATATCCCTCCAAAATATGGTATGTTATTATCTCGCTCATGGGGAGAAAAATTACAGGGATCACTGCAATTAGACATATCATATGCTACGATTTCTTTCTTTGGTCAACAAAGAAAGCTTTATAGTGAAAAATTGATGAAATAAATGGTCAATATTGCAGAAAAAACATTGAATTTTCCTATCTATTCCTTGCATTTTAATCTAAAATCATTTATCATATGTAATTCAAACACTGGAAAATATAAAATCACAACAGTAGAACATAAACACAAAGAAATTGATAGTGACAATATAACTCATGAGTCTATGTGGCATTTAGATTATGATGGATCTGTAAATAGATTAGGAGCGGGAGCTAGAGTATGGATCTATAATTTAGAGAATGATCATTCAGAAGGACATGCTTTCAGGTTAAATTTCAAATGCACTAATAACATGGCAGAATATGAAGCATTAGTGTTAGGACTGAAAATTGTAAGAAAACTTGGAGCCAAAAGAGTTTCTGTCATGGGAGACTCAAAACTTATCATAAAAAAAATCAAGGGAGAGTATCTTGTTAATAATCCTAGACTTATCCAATACAGAGAAACCATTCTAGACTTGTTAAATTGTTTTCTTGAAACTGACTTTGTTGTTATTCCAAGAAAGTAGAATATGCAGGCACATAGTTTGGCCACTTTTTCCAGCACATGTAGGTTACCATTTCAGCCAAATCATCAGTACATTGTTGAGGTAAGACATAGGCCAATCATACCTGATAATTTGAAATATTGGAAAATATTTTCACAAGACTCACAAATTTATAATTACATGAATTATGAGGGAGAGTTTCAAAACTGTAATATAGACATAGATTGTATATTATATTATACCATAAATAACAAATTATATGTAAATGATGTAAATAAAATAGAACCAACTATATTCACTAATGTAGAAATAGAAAAATTAGAAACAGTTGAAATTGAGGAATTAGTCAATAATGAATCAGAAGTTTTAAACTTAAAAGAAAACATTTTTCCTAATGGATTAGCCCCATTAGAATATCTCTTGACTCCAATGATGTAGCTATAAAACCTAAAATGGAGCCCCTAAGGTCATACATGGAGGAATGTAACATAGGAACAGAAGAAAAGCCCAAGCTTATCAATATATCCAAGGCATTACCTCCAACTGAAAATTTGAAGTACATTAGTTT
Source organism: Pinus albicaulis (assembly GCA_034641835.2). Classification (NCBI taxonomy): domain Eukaryota; kingdom Viridiplantae; phylum Streptophyta; class Pinopsida; order Pinales; family Pinaceae; genus Pinus; species Pinus albicaulis. The sequence goes on from CM076576.1 coordinate 492,208,123, forward strand.
GTTCAAAGAGTTCCAATATATCTTTTCCTGGAGTTATAAAGACCTCAAGTCTTATGATACCAGCATTATCCAGCATAAGATACCAATAAAAGAAAATCGGAAGCCCTTTAAGAAAAAGCTTAGGAGAATTAACCATGTTCTCATGCCATTAATAGAAAAAGAAGTCAAAAGAATGTATGAGGCTCAAATCATAACACCCATTACATATTCTAATTGGGTCTCTAATTAAGTCCCTACTAGAAAGAAAACAGATGAAATTGGACTCTATGTTGATTTCATAAACTTAAACAAAGTATCATTGAAAGATAAATATCCTCTCCCCAAAATGGACCACATTCTATAGAGGGTTGTAGGGTCATCAAGAATTTTATTACTTGATGGATTTTCTGGATATAACCAAATCCTAGTCCAACTTGAGGATCAAGCAAAGACTACAATTACCACTCCCCGGGGAACTTTCATGTACCTAAAAATTCCCTTTGTACTGATGAATTCTAGAGCTACATTCCGAAGAGCTATGGACATAGCCTTTGCAAAGGAAATCCATGACTTTCTAGGTATTTACCTAGATGATATCACAGTATTTTCCAAAATAGATAATGAATATCTAGATCATTTGAGAAGATTATTCATAAAGTGTAGAAAGTTTGGCATATCCTTGAATCCTAAAAGACACTTTTTGGATTAGAAGAAGGAAAACTCTTGGGACACATTATTTCAAAACAGAGTATTAGAATTGATACAACTAGAATAGAAGCAATCCTTAATATCAGTCATCCTAGAAACATCAGAGAATTACAAGCATTTCTAGGGAAAATAAATTTTCTTAGAAGATTCATCCCTAACTTAGCAGAACTAACTAGGAACTTAAACAACATGTTAGAAAAGGATTAAGCACTTAAATGGATAATACAGGCTAAACAGTCTTTTGAATCAGTCAAAGAAGCACTTACTAAAACACTTGTCCTCATAATTCCTAATTTTAAGAAGGATTTCATAATTTTTTCAATTGCTTCAGAACACACCATTGCAGTAGTCTTGTTGCAAAAGCATGATGAGGGTCTTGAACAACCCATTGCTTTCTTCAGTAAAACTTTGAGGGATTCAACACTAAAGTATAATATCATGGTAAAACAAGCACTTACTTTAGTAAAAGCCATAAAATATTTTAGAGTGTATATTCTATACTCTCACATAATTTCATATGTTCCAAACTCAATGGTAAATGAAATTATAACTCAGAATTGGCTCGATGGAAAAAGAGGCAAACAAATTGCCACAATACTAGAATATGATATTGAAATCAAGCCTACAAAATTGACCGAAGGCCAAGGTTTGGCAGAACTCATGGATGAATCGAACTATCAGGACTTAGATATAAATTTCATTGCTACCCTAGATGATCAAGAAGAGATGGCAACTCCACAAATCAATGAAGCTTTTATAGATTCACCCTAGTATGCAGACATTATATTTGTTTTACTCAACCTACAAGCTCCTTCTAGTTTATCTATAACTAAAGGTAGATTCTTGAAAATGAAAGCAATGAGATATTGTATCTTTGATAATGCTTTATTTTGGAAATATCATGGTGGCATCATATTAAATTGTCTACAAAAAGATGAAGCTGAAAAATTCATGCAGGAATTTCATGCAAGAGATTGTGGAGGACACCTTTACTGGAAAACAACTGCTAACAAAACTTTGAGGGTAGGTTTTTATTGGCCCACCCTATTTGGAGATGTCCGAAAGTATGTGACCTCCTATCAAAAATGTCAAATATTTGATGGGAAGAAGAAAATCTTACCATTACCCCTCAAACCTATCTCAGTAGAAATTTCATTTCAACAATGGGGTTTAGACTTCATTGGTGAAATTCACCCACCCTCATCTGCCCAACATCAATGGATATTGATAGCCGCTGATTACTTTACCAAGTGGATAGAAGCCATCCCTTCTAGGAAATCCACAGACGCTGTCATTATTTCATTTCTTGAGAACAACATGCTTTATCTATTTGGATGCCCATAAAAGCTCATTAATGATAATGTTGTTGCCTTCAAATCCAAGAAAATGATAGATTTTTGTAAGAAATAGCATATCACCCTTGGCCATTCCACTGCCTATTACCCTCAAGGTAATGGAATAACATAATCTTCAAACAAAATCCTAGTCAACATCATCAAGAAGTTGTTAGAAGACAACAAGAAAACATGGACTAAAAGGTTGGTTAATGCCCTATGGGCAGATAGACTAACTACCAAAAAACCTATTGGTACATATCATTATCAATTGGTATATGGGATGGATGTTATTTTTCCATCTTCATTAGGAGTGCCAGTAATGAAAATGATTCAATAGATGCAAGTAAAACAAAATGACATCCAAAGGAGGATAAATCAAACAATACATTTGCAAAAAACAAGGGAAGAAGTTTATATAAAATCTCAAGTAATTCAAGACAAAATCAAGAAGATTTTTTATAAGAAAACTAAAGAAGATGATTTCTTCATAGGTGATCAAGTACTCAAATGGGATTCCAGAAGAGAAGACAAAGTAAAACGTGGGAAATTTGATTTTCTCTCGAAGGGCCCATACATCATTTACGGTTACAAAGGCAACAATGATTTTTTCTTGAAAGAGTTAGATGGAACAGATCTACCAGGTGGACCAGTCAATGGTAGAATGTTGAAGCACTATTTTTCACTAGATTAACCAATAGTTCATTTGTTTTACTTTTTTCATTATAAATACCATATCAAAGTTTAGATTGGATTGGATGATTATATTCTAAAGTTGAAGCCCAAAGATAAGGCCCTAAGCTTTTAAAGGTATAACATCATATGTTTGAATAAAGGAGATCACAAAAATCAGTTCCAAGGAAAGAAAACTCAAATTTCCAAGGCCACTGATCAGAAATTTCTTGACATCTCGCCATGAGATGCCATCCCCAAGTGGAGGCACTATTAGGGTCCTATAATAATAGGAATTATAATTTTGAATTGACTATGTTAAGTCTTGTAATATTGTGCATACCTTTTCTTTCTACAAAATGTTTCCATATTAAAAAATGAAAAGAGGGTATGTCCTAAAAGAAAAATCAAAGGACCAACTAAAAAGAAGATAAAAACATGATATAAAGTATGAATCCGAAAAAAAGAAATAAAAATAAATTTTGAAAGTGTTGCACATTCAAATTCCACTACCCTTAGTTTACTTTACTTTTTCAAATAAAATTTTGAGCATCTTGTCCAAAATGCCACAATTCATGATGATCATACGATTTAATATTGATTATTCATGCCTTTAAATTTCATGTCATAATATTCAATGAATAAAGATCTGACCAAACCATTTAATCTTGGCAGATCAGTAGTTAGGTAGAGAATAAAATGATCTCATAAGTTTAATCTGAGCCATTGGAGGATATAAGGTTAGAAATAAGTTAGTTTGCTTATCAAAAGAAAATAAAAGGGGCAATAAGCTCAAATACACCCAGTCAAGGAAATAAAAAATGTTAAGATATAAAATGGGTAGGTAGGATACTTTTAAGAGTTATGGAAAGCATCACTTGGGTTTATCTCATATCGCTAATATCTTTCTAAACAAATTCCCCTTTCAAAATCCTTTTCCCTTTAATAAAATGCCTTTTCCCCTCCTTAAAATTCCCTTCCCATTATTAAAAACTCATTTCCATTATTAAAATCCCCTTCCCATTTACTAACTCTGCATCATTCAAATAAAACATACAAAACCCAATTTTGCATAGTTTTAAGTGCAAGTAAATATATATTGGGCCCCACTTCATTTAACACCCCCCCAATATCATTTTAAACCTCCCCCATATCATATTAACTCTTCCACTTTAATACATTTCCTGACATTATATTAACCTACCGCCTAATATATCTCTTAACCTTGCCAATATTAATCCTCGGCCCACTTATATTAAAACCCTCCACATATATTTTTTCGTGAACCCACGTATCATAACCCCCAACTTATCCTACCACTTGTCAATCGTTCGATTGGCGCCACCCATATCCAATTACTCCCGATCACTTCGCACCCCTCAACATCCAAAATTTAAAACCAATGGGGGGGGGGTGCGAAATGGGTGGTTTCATACCCCCACCCCCTTGCCACATGGCACTTCCACAACTTATCATACCCCCCCATCCTAAAACTGCCAAACTTCTTTTTAACATGCGATAAAGCACCCGAGCCGTGAAATAAACCACCATTATTTGAAAAAATCCACCCCCGCGCCATTGTGATAAGAAAAACGTTCAATAAAACCTTACTTCTTGACCATTATTTGACTATTTCTGTTGAAATTGCAAAAAGACCAAAAGAGCCATTGCAGACCAAGAAAGCCCCTACTGCCGCCCGAACCTTCTGCAAATCAAAATATTCGAAATTCCAGGTAATTCTAAAGCACCTGAAACCATTAATTAAGAACATAAATTGATAATTGGATAAATTAATGGCTTCCCAGAACGTTATACCTATAAACCCTCTTCAACCACTAATTTTAGATATCGACCATACCCCTTTGTCCGATAAAGACTTCAAAATCAATGATACTGTGACTCAGTCCCACCTTTTAGAGCCCCACTGCTGGATCCGTGATAAATTTGTTGACCAAGAAGATGATATTCATCTGTGGGATTCAAACCTACCCAAATACATTTTCCCACAGACCTATCAGTTCTTAGAACTCATCAGACTGTGCCAAGTAAGCTATTTACCCAATAAAAGAGCTTTAGTGACCTCAAACCAAGAAATCCTATTCACAATCACTACTCAATATATCAATCAAATGTTGTAGATTTAACCACAACCTGCTGAAGTGCCATTATCCATTGAAACCCTTACTGAGCTTTATTTAAAGCTGGACTTCCCTAAAAGGTTCCAAATCTTTCATACTTTCCTCCCTCCATCAGTAGAAACCCCTAAAAACAATCCTCCATACTTAGCTTCTATTTTTTCAGAAAGAACCAGGCAGATTGTAACCATGTTGTCATGTGTTTTAGGATATTTCACTGATGAACATGTAGATGCATCTATTCTTGGTTTCCTATCCATCTTTTTCCCAAGTCGGCCTCCAGCTACAACCTTCAATTTTTCCCAATACCTAGCAAATGCAATACATGATCAGATTTTCAAATTACCAGAAGAATAAGTATTCAAATACTCCTCAGTTTTGTTCCATATGTTTATATATTTCTAATCAGAAAGGTTTGTAGCTAACCTCCCAAAACTGGACACAGAGGGTAATCCCCAATCCATTTTCTTTTGGACATCCTTGATCAGAAAGGATTCCACTGAATTCAGCTATAAAGACTTCATTGATTCTTTTGTTTGTCCAGTAGTTAATATGATAAGCAGTGTCATTCATCCTAGAATCAGTGAAGAGATAAAGAAGGTTATGTAGTTGTTAGATCAACGTAAAACATGAGACTGGTATTTATAGCATAATCATACATAAATTAGAGTGTATGGAAGCCATCTAACTCCATACAAGCTTCCCAAATACCTCCCAATGAGGATATTTGCTTTAGAATATTGAATTCAAATGAAATCAATTTTCTTTCAGCTAAAAAGAAGGCCCAATTCAAGATTAAAAACTAGCTAGGGCCTTTTATATGTAACAGTAGGAATGTTGGACAACAAGCAGACAAATGTTTACGAGATTTTAAGTTCAGTAGTAGTTTCAAATGGCAATATGACCCCATAGGTGTCATAAGTAAATTAATATTCAAGTTCAAATTGACCCTTTTCATTCATGAGTCAAAGCATGAAGTTGAGAAGTATTCCAACCAGTTAGAGTGGTTGGAAAACACTTTACAAGAGGTGGAGAAGCAAGTTGATACTAGTTCCATCATGCTTACTCTAGCCCCACAGGACATAATTCAAAGAGGGTAAGAGAAGAAGGCTCTTATTCTGTAGAAACTACTTCTGATACAAAATTCAAGCTTATGTATAGGAAGAAGGCAAAACTAAATGTAGTGATAGAGCAGGAAGATATAGTTGATATATTTGAAACCATTGAGACAGATATAGCTATCAGAGATGATGCACCTCCAATAATTTCAAAATAAACACAACTACCATCAACCTCCAGTGCACAAATCATTCAGAAACAGAACAATTGAGAGGTTTCATCATCTAGAAAACCAGTGGAGAAAGAGAAAGATATCATGGATAAATACAAAAAATAAAAATCATAAATGAAGCATTAAAGGTTGTAGCATATGCCCAATATTGGAAACAAACTCTAGTGACCAAAATAGATTTCTTTTAGCTTTTGACTACAAAAAAAGGAATATGCAAATAAAATTTCTATAGCCAATAGCGTAGGCCCCAAAAACATCAGAATATTATAAGAAGACAACCTTTGAAGTTCTTTCCAAAGATGTGCATCCCATAGACCAGATTGTTTTTCACAAACAGGATGGAGAAATGATCTATTCCACCATGACACACAAAGCTTTAAGTATACAGAAGTTACACAATTCTTTAGAAAATATAAGGACACAGTTAAAGCTATATAAAGCTTCTTCACAAGCAAAGGATAACAGGATAAAGTCACTTGAAGATCTAGTAATGGAAGTTGGTTATAATCCAAAAGATATCAAAGCAACAGAAGAGCTTATCAAGAAGAAGAATTTAGACATAGCTACATTGAAGAAACAACTGAAGTTACCAAATACATAGCATCCACATACCAAAGAGGTTTTGGAAATTGAAAATAAAAAATATGAAATGATGAATCTCATCATTCAGTTGACAGCTCAACTGAAAGAAATGGAAACAACAATTGACAAACTTGTGCAAGAAAAGCAAGCCACCATGGAATCATTTCCCATTACTGCTATTCCTATAGCTTCTACATCAGCCCCGTTGCCTTCAAAACCTCCAATATCAACAACAATTCCAGTAACTACACCAACAACAATATCAGTAGTACCAACAGCCCATCCCACTGATGAGGCTAGCAAATAAATCAAGGCAATGCAAGATATGTCAATTCAAACTACTGAAATAAATAAGCTTAAGGAACAAGTGAAAAGTTTATAATATGGCAAAAAATTGGCAGAAGTAATGCACTAGGCAGAGGTACAAAAAGCCAACAGATTAACTAAAAGAATCCATAAGTTAGAGAAGGCGTTATTAATGAAAGAGCCTTTAGCCCAAGCCAAACAATAGTTGTGGGCCAATATCATTAACTCAGTTAATGAGATTTGACCTTCTATACAGATAATATTTGAACAAAATGACTTGGTAAAGGAAGCAAGTAATGCAATTAAAAAGGTCAAAGAAGAGCTTAGAAAGAAACCAGAGGAAGCCACTGAGATAATAAAATTCTTAAATTCTTAAAAAAAGTATTAATTGGAAGAATTAGGGATAAGTGACAGAGAAAAGAATATCTTATAGGTGAAGAAAGTTATTTCCAAGAGAAATCAGATGATACAGCTTGAAGACAAATGTCAAACAATGAACTAGTAGTGAACAAGTTTATGAACAAGTTTGATGTTTTGAGGTAGAAAGGTTTTCCTAATCCTTTGGTAACCAATGATAAACTAATTAAGCATGAAGATTATGATAAAAAGATGAGGTAAGTAGGAAAAGATACTTCCAACAGTTCAGCAATGAAAGGAGTTCCTATGGGCAAAGTACTCCTTCAGAGTTTATAAAACTTCTTTTACCTCAAGCATGAGGTAAATCATGTTTTTGTGAATAAGCCCACATTTGCCAAGCATTCAGAAGCTGATGAAATTTACCAGAAGATGATGAAGATAAAAATTCCAGATGAAGAAAAGTGGGAAAATTGGTGTGATTTACTATGAAAAGTGAAATAAAATACAGATAAAAGAAAGCACATATTTTAAAGAGTAAACAAACGAAAGACAGATAAAACAAAGATAGCGTGAAAGATAAGACAACATGAAAGAAGCAGCCAGTGTGAAAGAAAAAAACAGCAAATCAAATAAAACAGGGACAGATTTCAGTGAATTACTAGGTGTCACTATCTTCTTGCATGAAGATATTTTATTTTCCTTAAATAAATCCTAGTCAATTGACAAAATATTTTGTAAAGTTTTGTATAAATACATCATCATTTCGAAGTATTGAGGGTGGATTCCTGAATATTTCTATAGATGATTGATCTACAACCTAAGGGTTATTGTACCATTTCCAGTTTACATACAAGACATTTAATAAGGGCATTTCTTTATAGGATTCATGTGTTGAGCTATTTCAGTGAAGCATATTTCAATTGGTCATGTTCTTTTCTTAATTATTCCATAAAATTACATGTTTTCTAAATTTGAATGTTATAATTGGAATTTTAATATAGAATTTGTTTAATTACACTCTTCTTTGAACTATTATACATTTTTATGTTTTCTTATGATATCTGGTTTAGGGAATTCTTAATTGCTCCCTGATCCTGATTGACCTCCTTAACCTTACTTCATTATCTGGTTTAAGGAATCCTTAACTGCTCCTTGATCCAGATTGAAAATCACTTCACCATTTAGCCTAAAATATTTGATTTTGCTCAGCTATCATGCCTTGTAACACTTCCTTTATAATTTGATCATGTCATGTTTTCAAGGTATATTGACTCCATAGCCCAATGGAAAATATAAAGGCACCTATCCGTCTAGATCAGTAATTCCACCAACAAATCAAAACCAAACCAAACAAGCATACATAAAAAGGCTAAAATTTATTAAAGAAACAAAGTTAAATCATTAAGAGAGAGCCATCTCTGAGCATTAATAAGGCTATATCCTAATATCCAAAAGTGGTTGATAGTTACCTCTGTTATTTATTTTTAACGCACATAACAACTCTTGTTGAATTTTAGAGTGATAACACTCCCCCATGCACCAAGCCAATGATTGGCTTAGTGACTGGATTTTAATCTTTGCTCCCATGTTCCCCACTAAAACCATATAAATTTGCATGGAATTTATGTAAATACTCAAATTATTAATTGATATGGTCCCCGCAATAAAGATGCCTTAGAATGACAGATGAGGATAAATGCACAACTGTAGCGGGCCCAGCAATCAAGATGCCTGAGAATGACAGAGGATGATGACGCCACAACTATAGTGGGCTCGGCAATGAAGATGCTCGATAATGAAGGAACTGTAGTGGCCCCAATAATTAAAATGCCAGATAGTGACAAAAATGTAGTGGCCCTAGCAATCAAGATTTCTGATAGTGACCATGGAGGATGAAAGCACAACTATAAGTGACGAGTTATTCGCTGAGTAATTTTTCCTAGTAAAAGATGCACATAACCGACAAACACTGAGCTACTTTACCTATGAGCATACGGAAATCAATTCTCGAATAAAAGATTAATGGAATCCCTGAAGGATTTCTAAATAGTAAATTATTAAAAAAAATGTTTATTTACAATAATGTACTCAACATCGAGTATCTATATAGTTTAAGTGGATTTAAAAAAAGTTCTTGTTGATTTACAATAATGTATTTAGCATCGAATATGTATATAGTTTAAGTGGGTTTCATGGTTAAAAGTAACTGTGTGTTTTGAAAGGTGACAAACTCAAAATTAAGAAATTAAGAAAGAGAGTATCTCTCTTTAAATCATAATTACTATGAAATAAGTCCATCGTTTGACATAGGGATCACAAGTCATGACATCTTCATATCGAATGGTATATTATGCATTTGGTCAACTCTTATGAAATTAACGGTCAATGCTCATCATGAGTTTGGAATCGTTCCATTTTACCTATCTACGGTATTTTATAATAGATTTGTATTTAGTGCGACTTTTGGAAGGCTTTTCTGGTGGATTTTTCAGGTCTAATTTCTGTAAAATCCGACAGGAATTCAGTGAAAACAGAAATTTGATGGGTAACCTTGTACAATTGAAGTGTCCTAGGGTTTTTTTAGGGTGTTGAATCCATATATACAGTCAAAAAATCAATTTAAATAACATAAATCAAGATTTCACCTCAAAAAGTTTCACTGGATTCCGGAACCGAAAACTCCAAAAAATCGCACTAAAGACAACCCTGTTTATAAGATCTTTATTACAAATATATTGTAAAAATAGTTTTATATTATATCACTTTACTCTTTGTTCTATTTTTTTCCCTTTTTAAGTATATATTATTATTATATCTGTAATTTATTATTTTAATTTAATTATCAAGAATAAAATATCTGTTAAAAAAAAAAATTCTATAAAACATTTTCTTTGAATAATACTCACAAATTATAGTGTGAGATATCTGCATTTTCATTAAATTTATTAATTAAAAGATTTCTGCATTTAATTAAATTTATTAGATAAAAGAATGCTATATAAATGAATGTCATATAAAATAACTTATTGTATTTTGGGTATGTGGTATTAATAAATCATAATATTGTCAATATTATTATAACAATGTCTATTTACAAGTTAAGAGTCTCCATGATAAAGTGAGAGTAAATCTTAATGATCAAGAATTTTGTTACATACTTTTATATGTTAACTTTTATAATAATAATGATGATGATGATGTAATAATCTAGTTAATTTTTATGATTTTTTTAACCTTTGGAAATGTGAGATATGTCAACAAGTATCTGGATGTATCAAGAAGTGACTTGATGCTTATCATGGATTGATTTATATTAGCTTTTTTTAGCCATTTAATTTATATGTAAATAAATTCCACACCAAAAATCATTAAAATATTTAAATTGTGCACATTTTATAAGTAAAATCTATAATTCCAAACAAATTTATATTAAAATTTAACAAAATTATAAAAGATAAATTTAAAACATTAAATATTTCACTAAATATATTTTATTAGTTTGAATATAGATATTAAAAAAATAGTACAACATACACTACTACATAAAGGGGGTTTTAAGACAAATTTTGAGTAAATTTTTTTAGCTAGAGACAAAAAAAACTTGTAAATTGTTTTAAATATTGTCTTTAAGAGACTGTCTCAAATTATTGTCTTAAAAAATTGTCTCTATAAGAGTAGTGTGCAAGACAAGTATTATTGTCTATTGAGAGACAATTCATTTTTGTATCTAAAGAAACTATAGCTATGATTAAACACATATTGTCTCTATAGAGACAATTTGAAGACATATTGTTTCTATAGAGATAATATGTCTTTAATCCCGGTTATTGTTTCTCTAGAGACAATAAAAAATTCTCTCTAGAAACAAAATATATAATTTGAATTTTTTTATTTGTTGAGTGATTAATTCATGTTAGGGCACGATGGAATTGAACCACCAACCTCGTGCTTGTAAGGAATATGAATTTCCATTGAGTTAGCACCCTTTAAAGAAATGTGTTATCTCGATAAAAAAACATAAAAATCAGAGAGACAAAATGTACCATCATATTAGTGAAGAAAATTTGTGTTACCTGTTGCAACTACATGACTAATTTCAGACAAAAAAATCAACATATTTCAACAAAGCTTATGTGCAAAAAGTAGTACATGCAAATAAGACCAACATTTCTTATCCTTGGACATTGTGAAAGTATCAAGCAAATTGTAAAACTCTTGCTCATTCTAGGGATCTCTTCTTTTTATAGCTTTCTTACCCTAATGGAACTGTCTTTTAGTATACAATGAAGTGATTTCTAGGAAGGTCAAAAAGGTTTGTTTAAGAATATGGGTATATAGGTCTGATATTTTGTCCTTGAATCTCTCCTAAAATGCAATGGTTGAATTCGCCTAAGAGGAAAAACTATAATTAACTACTCTGGATTGAATTATTTAATGCCTGTCTAGTTGTTTCAATATTTTTCCCTTCTAAAATCTACAGGGATTTCCATTTACATGTTTGATATGAAATAGAATGGACGACCTTGATATTTGTAATGCAAATCTCTAACAGAACACAAATCTATATTTTATATTTAATATTAAAACTAATTCTCTGAAATTGCAAGACATGTATATTTTTCACACCTTACCTTACTAATTATCTCAACTTGTTCATGGTTTGTATAGTAAATCATGAGATGCACATCATATTCTTTATCTCATTAGTATCTTTTGAGATTTTCTACTACACTTAATGATAATGTTGTCTAGTATATGTGATGCTTAATATTGTATTCATTAAATTTTAAAATCCTCTGATTAAATGTGTGCTAAATATATTCAATTACCTTCAATATGGTAAATCATTTTTCACTGTATTCGAACATAACTCCAAAATAGCCAACAATTTATCAGGAAAGTCAATTTTTGTTATTCCCCAATTCTTAATGCTTTGCTACCATTCCTTACGCATCTTAGAGATTGATATGGATATCTAAAAAGTTGCAGAAATTCATCTAGAGATTTGGAATGGAATATCGTTACTCTAGAATCTTGAACATTATTGTTCGACTTTAATGAAAACAATCTATAACTCCAATTGAATACCTTTTTTTTCCTAGTGGTGACACCGACAGGCGAGTTCCTGTAACTTCAACATGATATATCTTAAATTCCCTTGGGCTTATGATAAATGAAGAATGGAGTGCTTGGTATAATAATGGATAGGTAGATATGATACATTACCTTTCTGTCGAACTATACTATTCAAACATATATGTTTCCTCATCATCAAGACTTTCATATCTAATTTTGAGTGAAGAAGTCATGTTTTTTTTATTTAACAAACTTTGTGTTTTATATGCAGGTTAAGGGAGTTTGAAAAATGTTGTAGTTGGTGAAAGAAGACTCCAATAAAGGTCATAGACCTGAAGAGATTGAAGATGAAAAGCACATTTTTTCCAAATTATAGTAATGAATAATTTTGAGGGTATTTTGTAGATAATAATTCAAGAAATAGTAGTATGTGGGTATAACTAGCATACATTTTAGCTATAGTGTTTACAAGAATCTAGTGAATTAGATAATATGGGCATAATTCATATAAGTTGAGCCTGTTGAAAGGGAAAATAAACAGGATGTTGAAGTGGTAATAATGTAGAGAAATATTTCTAAATAAGATAAATTATTGATGGAACTTTCAAATCCCTATAATTTTCCTATTGATTTCTTTGTAGTTAAGGTGAGGTGTGCAACAGTTAGATAAATTACACTACCGAAGAATATGAGGTGAATTATATTCTGTAAAGTTAAATATGTCATCCCTTTGCATATCTTCCAAAGTTCAATTTAATTATGCTAGATTGTTAAGAGAAAAATATATAGAATCTAGGTAAGTACTTTGACATTCCCTTTCTAGAATCATAAGAATGAGTGAACCTCCTACATGATGTCAATCTGTTTTGATTTTCTCACACTACATATAATCTCCTTGTGCTAGGCAACACTATTATCATGAATATTAATTTGTATTTCCTTGAGAAAGTAGCTATGATAGCAACCTCGTTCTATGCTTACTTGCCTTGGACATGGAGTCTTCAAACAATACATAATCTTCCTATATTTATAAATAATCTCCCCACTAAGTAGGAAGTTGGAAGGGGGTTTTTGTCCCAAAATAACTTGTGATTAATTTTTCTTAGTGAACTTAATCCTCACCTACATCACACTCATAGTTGTAGGCAATTTTTGGTCATAGATGCAATATTTGCATTATGTCATACATTTGTCACTGTTGTTTCTAGTCATTCAAATGAAATATGTTTTTACAACTGAACAAATAAGTAGGGCATGCTCTTAACTACCAGATGATATCCTTAACCAAGTTTACTTTCTCTCATGGAATTTGTCTTTGAAGCCTATAATTTTAGTATAGATCATGTTTGCAGTAGGTATCTTTTTAGATTGCGAATTCTGATATGAATTCTCAAGAATAACCCACTAAATTACATAGAAGGAAAGAAATTATATTAATGTCCACCAATGAACATATAGGTCAATAAGTTCCATTTAACAAAAGTGTAACCTCAAAAAAATAAAAATAAAAAATAGTAGAATGTGACAAGTATCATAGAAATAAAACCCTTAGTGTCAACTTAAAAATACATCACAATTTAACACGAGTCTTAAAGAACATATGATCAATACAAAATCTTATATCCTAGCATTCATTAATATCTCTAGAAATTATCCACACTCCATCCTTTCATCATTAGTGAAGATAAATTCAAATGGAATATTATCATTAAAATACCATACAAGTAGTTGATTATTTTTTCTTGCCACCCGCAAGAGTGTTATTTTCAACCTAGGACTTATGATTTGAAACAATATCATTGACAATAGTGTTTGTGCTAGCTCCCAATATGCAATGGTGGCACCTAATTTACCAGGAACACAACTCAGAAAAAGGACCCAAAATACATGTTCATCTACATCCTATTAAACTATCAATATTTACAATAGACATAACTAATATTTCAGCTATTTTAGAATTATGTACTATACCTGTAGAGGTCCAACAACTTCAAGACCAAATGTATTATTGTTAAAATGTTTCATAAACCCATCCAGAGGTGTTAAAGAGTTATTTTCAAACTTCAAGTTGTAAAACATTTGACCATCGTGTTGTATAAGCTACCCATTGATTTGAAGGCCTTGTTCTATTGATGATGCAAGTAAATAGGTAATGGAATCCTACACAAAGAATTAACCAAATATCACAATTTACTTTAAACAGGTTGATTCCTATCATGTTAGAAAATTATATATTACAGAGCAATGGAACACATAAAATATTTGGAAAAAAACACATAAATAACATATAAAACAAGAGAGACACATATATATGTGGTTCACCCAACTGTCTAGGCTATGTCCACGGAAAAAAAAGTTCTTCATTTCTATTATCTAGAGAAATGAAGAGACACAACCTACAATAGACATGATGTAATATCCTCTGCTCTCTCACACAGCCCCCCTTGCTATTTCTCGCTTAGAGTATACACACCATACATGGACGCAATACGATACCCTCATACAATAGAGGGGTTTCCTTCTAGGGAAAAAAAACCTAAATTAAAAATAAATTCTACCGTCATATCATCTACCTAATGAACAGTCGAGATTGACCACGAAATTACAATATTTTACAAGGTGATTTTACATTTGTTTTTAGCTTTGAGGGTGCTACCCCCGAAACCCCCTGCCAGGGGAAGGCTCCAAAAGGTCGCCGCTGCCCCCCCTGGACCCCCTTGACGGTGATCAAACGATGAGCGGTGTTGTCGCCCTGTTAAGAACAGGGGTACAACGGTAAAACACAATGATACATCTAAATAAAGAAGATAATCAGGCTCCACACCCAACATATCATAGTAAATAGAATTCACATATAACATCAATACAGCTAATTTTTTCCTTTTGTTCTTACAAAAATGAAATTGAATACACTAATTTATTACTCACCCAAAGCCTATTGCTAGTTGATCTACAGGGACAAGTGTATTGTCTAAACATATCAAATAACTAAGAATATACGTAACATGAGTTAGAGGTGGAGTTATTGTTGTGGCTATTGTACTATTTTCATATTTCATGTATTGTACCTATAGAGGTCCAGCACCTGCAAGACTGAATGTATTCTTCTTAAACTTTATCATAGACGTATCCAAAGGTTTCAAAGAGTTATTCTCAAATTTCAAGCTATAAAAAAATTTACCATCACATGATATAAGCTTCTCATTGATCTAAAATCCTTCTCCTTCTAATGATGCAAGTAAAATAGGTAATGGAGGCATGAACAAAGAATTATCCTAAGATCAGAAGTTACTTTAACAAGGTTGATGTCTATCATAGTATGGAATTCACATCTAATAAAAATAAAGCTAAATTTTTCGTTTTGTGCTTTACAAGAATGAAATGGAATACACTAATCTATTACTCACCCAAAGCCTATTATTGGTTGATATATAGCGACAAGTGCGTTATCTAAACCTATCAAATCACCAAGAATATTTGGGACATGAGATGGAGGTTCAGTACAACAAAATAAGCAATTTGTGCCAGATTTTAGTGCATTTTTTTTTCCAATTAGGATTAGCATCCTGGTGCTAAATCTTTCTCTATTCTACAATTTTTAAAGCGTCCTTTTTTGTGCTAAATTTTGCATCCTTTTTACACCAAATTTTTCATCCTTTTTTGCATTAGATTTTGCACCCAATTTTTTGCCATGTTTTGCGTCGAATTTTGCACCACTTTTTGCATCTAGTTTTACACCATGTTTTATGACAGGTTTTCTTTCCAATTTTTCACCAATTTTTTCATCTAATTTTGCAACACTTTTGCATCTAGTTTTTCACCATGTTTTACGACTATTTTTCCATCCAATTTTGCACCAACATTTTCATCTAGTTTAACGACAAGTTTTTCTTCTAGTTTTGCACCATGTTTTTTCTCGGATTCAGCACAAAATTTTAGTGCATTTTTTTATACAATTGAGATGAGAAACCTAGCACTAAATTTGGATTTATTGTACATATTTTAAAGAACCCTTTTTTAGGTCTTATTTTGCATCCTTTTTCAACATGACATGTTTTGCTTCTAGTTTTGTGCCATTTTTTGCATCTACTTTTCAACATTTTTTTCTTCCTATTTTGTACCATTCTTTGCTTCAATCATGTTTGCATCAATTACACCATCTTTTTCATGCAACTTGGTGCCTTCTTTGCATCCATTTTTTGTTGGCTTTTGCATCTTGTCTTACGTCAAATTTTTCATATATTCTTACACTAATTTTTTCTTCTAATTTTTCACGTGGTTTTGCATCTAGTTTTGCACCAAATTTGGTGTCTATGTTTGCACCATATGTTGAATTTGATTTAACACAGAAAATTTCATCTGTTTTTGCATCTTTTTTGGGACCATTTTTTACGTCCACTTTTACGTTTGATTTGTCTCACCTTTTCGCATCCCATTTTGCACCATATTTTTCATCATTTGCAGCATCCAATTTTATATCCTTTTGAGCATCCAAATTTGCATCTATCTTTGCATCCTATTTTAAGCCATGTGTTGTGTTCACCTTTGCATCCTATTTTGTGTCTAATGTTATATTCAATTTTGAGTCATTTTTACGTCCACTTTGTATTTGTTTTTGCACAATGTTTTGCATCACTTTTTACATCCAACATTGTATTTCAATTTGCATCCATTCCGTATGAGTATAAGGTCACAATGGAATCAAAGTAACAACAACCTACTTTTAAAGTAGGTGCTCTTCGATTGAGCTAGCACCCTTCAAATAATTAAACCTTGAAAATTTATAAATTCTAAATTATAAAAATTTTAATTAAATTACAAAACATGGTAAATTATGGTAGGTTGGCTCAGCTAGCACAAAAAATCATCCAATAGATGCAGAACATAATTGTTTTAGAACAAAGAAACAACTTTCACATGGTTAATATTCTCAACCACCTTAAAAAAAGCATCAAATCCGATTGATTAAACTTGATACTAACCAAAGTACAAACCCAAAGTCTCCATGTTTATGGCTCCTCTAATAAAAGTTTGGAGATGAAATAAATCACTCAAGAAGTTAAAAATTGTATACAACTATAGTAAAAACTGACAAAAATAGGCATTATAACTACTATGATAATTAAAAGTCAAAATCATGTAGAGTAGGAAATTCAACAAAGAGACTAGACGTGATGGAGCCAACACAAAATCCAGTGCATGATTCTCATATGGGATCCATGAATGTACATAATTTTGGAATGTAATTCTTCTGAATCTCCCAAAAATCAATATATAACTCCAATCATCAATGATATATAAATAAAGAACAAAAACAATAAATGACCTTCAAGAGCTTAGACACAAGGGACGTTGAAGACACAAGGCTGGGTAATGTTCCTATCAACCCATTTCCCTTGAAGATGATGATAATTAGCACAAGATCACTTTGGCGCACCTCTATCTCTAAAGTCTTTGTTCCCAGCAATCCATTTCCCTTGAAGATGATGATAATTAGCACAAGATCACTTTTGTCCACCTCTATCTCTAAAGCTATGGATTCTTTTTTTCTCTCATTGGTTTTTTTCTCTCAACATGTTTTTATTTCATTCCACTAGGCTGAATCCCATGATATTGAATACCCCCAACAAGCCGAATTTGTGTGTATATATTTTGACATGTTCCCATTCAATGCCAATTTTCTATCCTTTGTGGTTTGATTCACTTGAAAATCTATTTCTGGTTCGGTCTTCTTATTTATTTAATTAATAACATGTCATTCATATAAATTGTGTGTTTGTAGTATATTCTTGGCACTTAATCGTATTCCCAAAAAAATTCCTATGAAAAGGATCAAGTCTTGCATCTATTTCATCAAGCAGACTACAAACTAATATCATACGCTTGATAAATAAGTTTCTAATTCTTTCTATTATTAGCTTATTACATTTCCAAGGCATAGCAGATTAGACCACTATTGACAAATACAATGTTGTAAATGTGATAACACTTCCTAAATACTGGGTCAACATTTCCCTGAGGCGTGTAAAATATTCTGCAAGACTATAGTGTTTTTTATAGTTACACAATAAATTTAATTAAGTCACGTATAATTATGTCGAATCCATTCCTTTTTTAAGGTAATTTTTTTTTTTTTCCATAGTTATTTTTCTTGCATATGAAGGAATATGAAAAATTTGCTATGTTCTACTTCATAAATTTTGGTGATAGGGTGAAATACAATTTAAAATTGATTTCTTACATCCTTTAAATTTTCCATCAGTGGAATATTTATTAAATTTTCCAGACTACTTTAAGGGTTTGGGAGAATATATTTTTGGTTGAGCCAGGTAGAACGTTGTTATGAGGATAAGGTACCTCCCAATTTATTTAGTCAAAGGTTTTGGAATGATGGATGGAAAGATGTGATCTAAGCACAATAAATCTTTGGGAAAAGAAGAAAAAAAGAGTGTGAAGTAAAAAAGGCAGTGTGAAGTAAAGGAGTATGAAATTCCTTCTAGTTTGGTTATGATTACTATGAAATTGCTTTTTGATAAACAAGTCGTTATGAATTCTTTGCAGGAAATAAAGAGTACAACCAATTCTAACAAGGATAATTTTAATGTGATGTGGCTGAGAAGGTCAAGTGAAAGTGAAATCCATCCTGAAGGACAACATTTATATGTGCAACTCAAACTAATGATCCATATCATGGAGCATGGGCCTGCATGGAAATATTTGGTGGCTTATTTTTTGATTTAGAAACAAATTATGTGGGAGCTATGATCGTTGGAAAGGCCCACATTGCAATACTCAATTTCATAATTCAATATGTTATTGCAAAAACATTTATGAATATGCAATCACAACTAAAGGTGAAGAGTACTAACCCAAGGCAAGCCATAAAGTCATCCTTTAAAGTCATTGATAATGAAGAAGATCGATAAGAACGAATTTGTTAGATTAACCTCATTGAATTACTTAACTCATAAATTCATTCAAATATGAAAATTCAATATACATTAACTATTTCATGTGTGTTTAATTGAAATGAGGCCCAGTATACTGAAATAAAACACACATGATTTCCAAAAGAATAAATTTCACAACCATAAAAGAGGAATTGAAAGATGCATACCTCCATGTCTTTAATTGTTATGGTGTGTAGAAAATTCATGACCCGAACTATCTGTGAGAGACGCAGTTATAAGTAACAGAGTAAAATTAATCCATTCTTAAGTAATGGCTGTGGGAACAATGTTGGAAACTGTAACTAGGTTCAACCTTCATAATGACTTGAAATTATGAATTTATGTAATGAAGAATAGAAAGATAATAAAATGTATTTTGTAATACTTGCATCATGGGTTTCATGAGCAAGGAGTTTTTATTATAGGTCAAATATGTTTCCTTGATGTCTTTAGTGGTAGTTCTTGTTGTAGCAACATGTTAAAGGTGTCCGTATTTCATATCAGAATTTTGTGGCCATACTCTTTGGTGAAACAATATGTGACAACAATTTTCTTATATATAGGTATTCATTCATTGACCATATTTATACAATGTGTCTGTAAAATATTGGTGAATAATTTTACAACTCGAAGCTATAAAATGACACACTACCACATGTTTTTTCTTGTTATCTAGGTGAGGAAGACAAATGTAACTACAGTAACTAATTCATTATAAGCGCCTTTTCTTTCCACTATGTACCTACAGTTGCATAGTCATTAAAGATAATATGTGTTACTAGAATACATGTAAGGGAAGTTCATAAGCAAAGCCACACTAAGGCATTGTCAATAACATAGGTCAAATGGAGCCATGAAAAGGAAAATGTCTAGAACAAAATATATTAAGCCACACCTCATGTTCTTAAGCTAGCAGTGTTCCCTAGCCCAAAATTTTCAAGGCCTAGTGTCATGATTATTTGTCATTCAGCATTCATAAGTATCTTTGGCATATAGTTGCAACAATGCATAAATATAAAACTTCAAAAATCCATTAGACCATAATGAAAGTTTCAACAGAGACATACATTTCCCTGCTCAATCCACAAATACTTAGTACTCTCAAATGCAAGAAAGCATGGAGAATGGGATGCATGTCATTTTCCAATAGCTAGAAGGGAATTGGAATGATAAATTTTCACATGCATATACTCTATTTAGACAAGCTTCAGAATAGATCCAAAAACATAAGCCTGTATTAACAACATTCATTGCAACTACTTTACATGCAAGTTAATTTATTGTTCATAGGATTTGACATACATGGCCCATATTTTGCACATAGCTATTGCATTTAGTGAGGTTATTCCTGCTACTTTTCATATTCTGGTTGGACTGTTGTCTGAAAGGCATGAATACATTTCTTTGTTTTGGAACATCATCCTTTTTTTTGGTCATTTGGTGCAAATTTATTAAATTAACCACAATGGAATGCATTTTCAATGTTTTTACAAGCTTGGGATTTATTGATTCAGGGTGTAGCTTGCAAAATGGAATTTTTTTTGGCTACAAAACTTTATTTTTGACAACGGTTATTGTTGGGATGGTGGTTCTATTGATACACAGTAGCTTTCAGATGGCTACCGTACAGACTATAGCAACATGTATTTCTTTTTCTATGAATCATGAACATCTAGCACTGTTGATTACAACTATGTACTCAATCTATTCTGCTAAATTTCAAGTCGGATGGCTCGTCATGGTTTTGTGCATGAGAGTGTGCACTAACACTCAACATATGTTTCACAGTAGATTTTTCTTATGGATTGTGTAGTCACTATCACCGGTGATTATGCAAGCATTATCCTAATAGTTGCATAGTGCATATGTAGGCTTGCATCAAAAGAAGTGCACTTGTAAATTCTTCAAAAAAAGAGCTTGCATAAGCAAGTGACTTTTACACTTAGAAGAGGACTCAACACTTTACAAAACATTGGATGACCACGAAGTGACCATTAAAAAATGAATCGTAAGATCGTCAATAGGCTCCAAAATTTAAGTGTAAGCAATATTTAGGAGAGTGTTTGTCTTAGTGACAACACTTGGCGACACATTAGTAGAACTCCATATTATCTGCTCAGGTTTCATCTTTAAGTGCAAAGTCTCAATATTTAAAAATTTATTTATTCTCCATGTGGATTTCCTCGACTTTTCCACTTATCCAGGTTAAATATATAGTCCCTTCTATTATTTTCTCAGCTTTGAACACATCAACATAAGACTAGTCACACCTCAATTGTTTCGATAAGGGAGAAGGATAGTAATTATACCTATATTTTAGGAACATTACTCAGTGTTACTCCACTGCTAGCGAGCCTAAGAAATACCTTGAAGGAGTCATCTCAAGGAACCAGAAGCATTGTTTCACTACCAACAAGCATGAAAAATACCTCGATGAATTTTCTTGTGTCACCTCTCTATCCAGGAAACCTTTATCTTCTTCGCCTCTTTATTTAGTTACTAATAGAATGTGAAAACGAACTTAACTATTTTGATGGTGGAAGAGGTATCTTGATCTATTGAGAGCAGAAGAGGTTGGTTCCTTGTTTAATGGATTTGAAAGATAACCAAAATTAATATGCTTGTTTAATGTTTTTCTCCTTTCCCTTGCCTACTCGATTGAGTTGATAGGTCAAAACACTATTTAATAAAATGATTAACTAGAATTGAAGACACTACTAATTATATGAGATTCATAGTTCGACCAAAGGCTTTCCGTCTTGAAGGAA
Organism: Pinus albicaulis; assembly: GCA_034641835.2. NCBI lineage: Eukaryota > Viridiplantae > Streptophyta > Pinopsida > Pinales > Pinaceae > Pinus > Pinus albicaulis. Next base: position 492,230,281 of record CM076576.1, read on the forward strand.
TCATATTTTCTATTCAGGATTCATTGAATTTAAAGATATGTAAACCTACGATATGGAAGAGGATGACATATAAGCCAAGATTTTTTTTTGTTACAATTCCCCTTTTCAAGTTTCACCACATTGTATCTTGTGCTAAACATGAGAATCTTTCATGCAAAGAAAAAAATGAAAGAAAAAACAAGACAAAAAAAAGAAACAAGACAGAAAAGGTAAGTAAATGGACGTTGAACATAAAGCAACATGCATACAAAAAATTCAAGTCTTGCTAGCACAACCAATTGAGGATGGGCCTTATTAGCAAGGCGACCTAGGTTCAAACCTCACCGGGGGGTGTTTATGCCCTGTGCTAGGGGGAGAAGACATGCTATAAACGCCAGTCAGTAGCTAGTGTGGCACAGGCTGGTTAGGATCCCTAGGTGAATTTAACAAATTAGACGCCCCTCGGTCGCGGCTACTCAAGCCATAGGTCAAGCCTACTGGAGGATCATAGACAACTTAACAGACAAAATGAAAAAACATGCAGACAAAAAAAAATACTAATGGAGAGAAAACACAGGAAGAGTGTGACAAGTGAAACTAAAATACAACTTGACCTACTCCTGACCTAACCAGCTACAAGTTCAAGGTCAAGTTTAATGAGATTTCCAATATAACCACCATAATTGGTCTCAACCTACAAACAAAAATATACAAACAATTAAAACTGATATACAATGATTTGCAATAGGAAATATAAAAACTTCTTGCACAAGATATCAAAGGTCTTACCAAAAGGAAAAAATATTGTCATGACGAATAACCTTAACCATCCTACAATATTACCTTCTTGGTTACAACAATCAAACAAACCTTGACAAATTCTTGTGAACATACCTACATCTATGTTTTCCTTCTTAGCAAACATCTAAGAATATCGTAGCTTATTGTTAGTATAAGAGCTCGCTAAGTAATATGCTTCGAGCCAATCATAAATTTCATCATGAAATTCAAAACAATCCTTTTGAAAACAATGAGACACTCGAGAGAATGAATTTCCAATTATAGCATCTGAATCATGTGAAGAATCTTGCAAGGGAAAGATAGCCCACTCTGGTTCAGAGGCTTTGTCAAAATAGTGAGAACCTAACATAATCATCAGCAAATACTGAAGTGCCTCAACGGTTTGATAAATATATGAAAAATGAAATGATAAATCATAAATACCACTAGATTCAACTAGATCAATCGATGTAAAACAAAAATCATCAGATATGCATGTGGGAAAATGTTTACTAAAATTACAGTTGTTAGATCCAACATTATGATTAGATTGGTAGTTTAACATACAAGACTCCTGATGTTGATCAGTTCCCTTTGTCTCTAATTCCATACTAGAATAGTAATATGAAATCTTGTGGAATTAAAAGTGATTTTTTCCCTTCTAGATCTTGGGAACCAATAACAGGTTGACAAAATATTAGAAGGACATATCAGATAAGTTCTGTAATCCATATCAGCATGGGGATTTTGATCCATTGAATGATTCAAGACTTGAAATTTTCTCAAAAGGATTGATTGAGCCAAAACAAAAATTATTTTATCACTGGCATTCACAATGAATATTAGGAGTTTATCTTTCACATTAGAACGCAAGAAATATAGACTATTCAGCCAAACATAATATTTACATTGATCAGCCTCACAATTCTATGCATTCATGAAAGGGATATATTCCAATCCAAAGTTAGAAAAAAGAGGTCTACATGAAGATGAATTCATTATAGCGATATCCTCGATATGATGAGAAACCCTATCTCGAGAGATCAAAAAATTATGATGAAAAATGTCAAAATCCATCAAGGACATGTTTTCATCCAATGAAATAGTACAAAGTAAATATTTTTGCAAGGAAATCTAGATTTGACATGGTTTGAGAATTTTACCAATATTGTGATAACCTCACATAACCATCAAGGAGATTAGAAGCACCTCAACTTCCTAACAAGTTCTGAAACTTTGAAAAAATACATAACAACTTCTTGAGAACTGAGTCAGATTGAAAAGTGCATGTGGATAGCTACTATCTGTTAAATTAACAAGGTTGCCATTATCTAGATGGAAGCCATCTACATCATTTGTTTGATAATATTTTACAACTTCAACAAACATATTACTTAGGTCATAATATTCTTCTAAACACAAATCTAGAGATGTATGTATCATAGAAATCTCATGAGAAAACTGATTTCAAAATTTTTCCTCATGCAAAAAATGATATGATAAGGGATGGAATGGATTCTCTATTATTTGATTTCTTCCTTATTCAGCATGGATGATCTCACTATTATGTGTCATTTCAAGATTCAACTCATCATACTGTGAACACAAAGAGCATGGCATATTTTTATCTCAAGTTGATGTATTACAAAGAGTAGAGAAAAAGGTACAAGGAGGTGAAGATGAATAAGTGTTGATAAGATAATCTTCTTTGACTAAATCAGATTTAAGATCTAAATCCCTCGAAACAAAATATTCTTGAGAAACTAAAAGATTAGTTTGTGCACTTCGGCTTCCATCATCATATACATCAATGGAGTCATCCTCATTAGAATGATGGTTTCTAGAGATGTCATATTACTTAGGAAAATTGATTTCATTTGATTGACTGCCAAATTTAATATCAACCAAGAATGAGGAAAAAAAATCTTCACATGGAGGGCTTTGAAAAAGAGAAGAAAGATTGAAAGAAAAATCAACTTCTTGTTCCACTACTTGTGAAATGTAACTACTTTGCACCTATTCACTGCCTGGTTTTGGAAGATATTGATCAGGCATATCAAGGGAAAAGGGATCATGAGAGAGAGATGGTGGAGGAAGATGGGTATCCAAATCAGATTTAGGATGGAAGTTATGATTGTTAGTATCATCTTATGGAATGGAGGGATTATTCTTCACTTTATGCTCAATAAAACCATTATAGGGTTTCTTCCATTACATCTGAAACATGAAAAGTGGATGAAATTTGAGGAGATGGATCAATAATTTGATTTTCAAATTTCCCATCTTTGACAGCATTACAAGGAGGCACCCACATTGGAACCAAAAAAGGAGGACGACAAGGAACAAAAAGGAATAATGGGTTGCTCCTCTAAATTATAGGTGTCTCATGATTCACAAACATTGGGGAAATAAAAATGTGAGGGGCTTCGAGATCACCATGAAAAGAGACATGAATCAAACACTCAAACTTTTGTTTAAATAAATCCTAATCCATATCATCTTCAGGAAATTCATAACATAGGTAAAGGAATCAATTATAAAAAAACTCAATTGGTTTATCAGGGTTTATTCTTATTTTATTAATCATTCTAAGGACATCCTGATATTCATACTTTTCAAAGGATAAATGAAGTTCCTTGATGAAGTGTTCAAAATAATGAATGAAAGTGGGTGGTAGGGTATGACACCATCGGTGAACTCGACCTTCAAGCATGAGGAATAAAATAAAACAAGCCACATCTTCATACCAAATTTCATAATGTTCACAAAAATTAATAAAAATATGTGCATGCTCGATTATGGATGTATCACCCTCACCATCAAACTTGAATTGAGGAAAGTCATAAAAAAATTCATCGAAGACAAAAATTTTACCATTGGATCTATTGTAAAAACATCCCAAAAGTATGATTTGGGGATGAGCCATCTAAAATAAGATATTCAAAATATACTCAATGGGCACATCTTTTCATTTGGCCCTCCTTCTAGTGAAAAATGTTGACAACTGGAAATAAATCAACCAAGGGGGTCTCCTTGATGTGAACTCCCAATTAGAAGTCACACCATTTGGAGTAGCAGCCCATACTGAAGTATCGGCTTAGCCACCACAACTTAAAGTTTTTCCTAATGTGCAATGAATAACACAACAAAGTATGGAAATAACCTTTGAAATCAACAAGAAAGTTGACTCTATGAAACACCAATTGCAATGTGTAAAATGAGATTTTGACAAGGGAGGAGAGGGGAGTAAGTCCCTAGAAGGAAGTAATAGTACTAACCCAAGAGAGACACATGGGAGAATGAAAATATTTATTCGTTATATAGTAAATAAGTTCACATAGACACAACGATAACCAAGGAAAATACAACACATATTCAATAAGATAATTACCAAACCCACCGAAATAGTTCAATTTCATTAGTACATGTGAATAAAACACATACCTCAAACATATAAAGAATAGTCTTACTACATTCATGATACATGCATGAAAATGTGTTGCCTCATCGAGTCTCTAGTTATTAGGTGAAATATTGAAGTATGCAATTACAACAGCGAGGTACTAGCACCAATAGTGGAACATTAAGTCACTTATTTCTTCTCCAAATAATGATCTTCTTTCATATGCTAAGATAGAGATGCCAAGGCTATATGTCCAAAGGCTAAGCCTCCAAAAGCCCTTTCCTTGAATTATGAGGCTTCTTTTACAATAAGAGGAATTCCCTTTCATATCTCCTATGACTCTTGAGTTACCCTGATGACTATTGGACTTCTAATGTGACCTTTGGACTTCTATATGACTTTTGGACTTTTCCTAAAGATTGTTTTGTCCATATATGACTATGTTACTTCTCATATTCCACATATGACACTTGGACTTCCAGACCCTACATTTTTTCCTTTCCTTTTTATAATTACATTATTACATCCACAAATGACGTGGCAAGACACATGGTCACACATGACATTTTGATGGTACTGGTACACGTCACAACTTGATAATAATGACGTGGAATCCATGATGAAATGGCAAAGCCAAGTATCCTCTTGTTTCTTTGTCTTTAATATTAAAGAGAGGTCTAATCAATACTTCATCTTCATGAAAGATCTAATTTTTTCATCATATTCACCCTCCAAGTGGCTAAATGATATGGATTCTTTACTACGATATTGATCCTCCCACTTTCGTCACAATCTAGTGCCCCTTCATCTTCTTGTTCAATAATCAACATGTCTTTAGAGCTTCATGAGTGTCTTTCAGCATAATATCCTTCTCCTTTTTTTCAAGCATCATCCTGTCATTGAAAATATACTATACCTACAACTGGAAATCACTCATGACAAGCCCATTTAAGACCTCAAAATTTCTCTAATGATCACTGATGGATCTGGCACTAGGTAGTGGACTAGGAGGTAGGCTGAGGGATTGCATAGTGCATGAATCTAGAGGCTAGGAGTGGAGGACTAGGGCTTGTGACTATGCAATGTGTAGTTTGGGAGGCCTAAGAAGAAATACTGCATATTGCATGAGCTCAATGAGGTAGGCTTGTCGATTGAGACCGTGTAATGGAAAACTCAGGAGAGAAAGAGGTTAGGGGATTATGCAATTGCGTAGTTCAAGGAGCTAGGGAGGGAGCTTGTTGTTTCCCACTACGCATTGCATATAAAGAGATTAAAATGGATACTTGAATGTGTAGTTGTGGAGGTAAAGAGGCTAGGATTAAGCATTATTACTACATATCCTTGGAGGTAGAAACTACACATTTTCATAGTTCCAGGAGGTAAGGTTGCATGCTTGAGTCTTTCCATTGTACAATTCGTAGTTCAAGAAGGCCAAAGTGAGCTCATGTTGGTTGGGAAGAAGATCTTCTAGGATTTTTCTGGGTATGGGATCAATGATACAGATATGAAACCAATGTAAGATTTTAACATGATCACACAATCAAAAAAATCTAAGAGAATCATTGAACACTCAACACATAAAAAATGGTCCCCTTAATGTGACAACAAAACAATACTCTCCTCTAAGTGAGACACTTATGGTACACTTTACGACAACAATAATGACACTAATATGACAGTGCATGAAAATTTGGGAATGGATCTAATACATGTTTATATGATAAATAGGACCCATCAAAATGAAAATTTTCCCTTGAATTTTCCCATAACTATGCTTTTCTGTGATGTGCGACATTTCCCATTTCAAAAGACGACACTTTTGAAAGTAAGGGAAACATGTGAATGACACTTGCAAAGACTTAAAGAAAGTGAATTCAACACATGCTAGAGAAAATATAACATGAAAATGAAAGTTTTAAATTGAAAGGAAGCTAAAACGAAATTCATGAATGTGAAAGAAACCCTTGTGAAAACAAAGGTGTTCCACAACGACAATTGAGAAAAGTCATCGAAATAGAATTACAATTCGAATCGAAGTGAGGAGTAAATTAAATGGAGAGTGCACACTATATACCAAAATGTGTTCCACAGTACACTGTGCTTATATATTGTGTAGCAACTATCACTAGTGATTGTGCCAGCCTTATCCTTAATAATTGCACAGTTCCTATGTAAGCTTGCATCGAAAGTAGTGCACTTGTAAATTATTCAAAAACTAAGCATGCATAAGCAAGTGAATTTGACACTTATAAGAGGACTTAATAGTTTAAAAAGAATTAGATGATTATAATGATGGATAGTGACCATCACCATTTCATATGAAGAACATCGATTTATGGTAATGGACCTTTAATGACCCTCACTATTGATGCATATATATTGCGATGTTCATTAACCATCACCATTTCATATATAAAAAATGACTTTTGATATTGGCCCTTTAATGACTCTCACTATTGATACATATACAGGAATGAATAGTGATCGTCACCATTTCCTATGAATATTATGGCATGATGTAATCGAACCACCAATCAACTTCTTGTAAAGCAAGTGCTCTTCCATTGAGCTAGCACCCTTCAAAGAATTATACCTTAAAACTTTAATTAAATTACAAAACTTTGTATAGTATTGTCAGTTTCATTGGCTCATCTAGCACAAAAAAATGTCTAATAGATGCATAACATCATTTTTTTTAAGCAAGGAAGCAACTTTCATTTGGCTAATACGTTCAACCACCTAATAAATATAATCAAAGTTTATTGTTTAAACTTTATACTAACCAAAGTACAAACCCAAATTCCCCATGTTCTATGGTTCCTCTAATACAATTTTGCAAATTAAAACAATCATTGAAGAACTTAAAAATTGTATACAACTTTATCAAAAATTGACAAAAATAGGAATCATAACTGTTATGAGGATTAAAGATAATCCAATTCACATTTCTCGCATGGGCTCCATGAATATACATACCTATGGAATGTAACTCTTCTAAATCCCCCCAAAATCAATATAGAACTCCAATAACATATAAAAGAAGGAAATGGGCATTATAACATAACTATAAAAATTCAAAATATTCACGGCAGGTAAATTCAGTATAAAAATTGAATAAACCATCTATCACTTTTCTTTGCATTGGATCATCATAGTTGAATTGGTGTCCAATTGGATCATTGAAGTACATGCCTTAGATTTTTTTTTAGGACTTTAATGAGTGCAAGTGCTAGATCTTGAATTGAGTTGGATTGAGCATAATCAACATCTTTATAGGTTCTCTAGTCTCTGTAAAGGCATGATATGCACAAATATCCGAGGAAAAACATTGTGTGTGGCTGGGGTGAGAGGGACAACCTCTAAATTCCTAGAATAAGAAAGTTTCTATGTGATCTAGGTGGGGGCTGAGGAAAAGGAATTGAATCACTTTCCAATGAGGATTTTTATGAATTTTAAAATTCCCAAAAGGGCTATGGAAGCTAGGCACAAAATTCTCTCATACTAAATGATGTAAATCATAACTTGCTAAAAGAGATTTTGCAGAGAACTAAAAAAGAGAATGAAGGGTGAAAAATAAAAACTTATTCATTATCTCTCTACTGGTAAAAAGCCTTTTATAGATGTCTACAATAACAGTAAAAATTAAGTAGCACATATCCTGGAGCAGAGTTCTACACATCTTATTTAAATATAGTTAACTATTTAAGGGACTAGGAATTTTCACTTTCAGTTCTATGTACAACTAATGTACTATTTTAGTCCTATTGACCTAATTTTTTGGTCATTTATAGGACATTAATAAAATTATTATCTTATCACCATTATTTATCTTTTTACCATTGGCTCTAGGCCCTCTGTGATATGGTGTGTGTTTACTACAATATTTAGTTGTGTACAAGGAAGTTGAAGAAACCACTTGAGGTTGAAGTTATTTTCTTGGATGAGATTGACCCCATTTTTATTGGGTGGTGGAGAGTAAGAGACCTATTATGGAGAGGAGTAAAAGGTATTCAACCAACATATTTATAACTCACAAATTCAGTTGTAGGAACAACTAGTTTAAAGATCCTTTAATGGACGTGATTTTAGGAACCTACCCTGGTCATCCCGGTGAAAGAAGCCATTAGGGGAATTTTGAGGTCTAAAATGGGTCTCCTTATAAAAATTTACAAACAAAATAAAATTTATAAGAACCAATAGGATTCAAGATGATGATGTCAACCATGGGGGATGGTTCACCATTTTTTAAGTAAAAGGGTAAAAAGATTAAAAAATAATAAAATAATAAAACTACTTTTTCAATTCGTATTTTCAACTTATCTCCAAAAAATTTTACTCAAATTTCAAGCGGGAGTACTCATTGGATGAAAAATTTAAATCCTCATCCAAGGAGTACCCATGTTTCATAATTTTTATGGACCTTGCTACACGAAAAATGGGAAATACATGAAAAAACGTGATTTCCCATTTTTCGTGTAGTGGGGTCCATCAAAAGTATGAAACATGGGTACTCCTTGGATGAGGATTTAAATTTTGCATCTAATGAGTACTCCCACTCGAAATTTGAGTAAACAATTTGGGAGATAGTTTGAAAATGTGAGTTGAAAAAGTAGTTTTTTTCCTTTTTCCCTCTAAAATTTGAGATGTCATCAAATCTTATCTTATTATTTCCACTATTATTTTATAATTTCATTAGGAGACCCATTTTAGACCTCAAAATTCCCATAATGCAAAGGGCCTCAATTTCATATTTGTGGATTATTTTTTTACTTTGTTTGGACTTGTCAGCACATAAAATGACATGTTAAAATCTTTAATCTTAGAGTAGATCCAAAACTCTGATGCAAGAAAAAGGACTTGAATAATGATGTTTAGCCTAAGTATTCCAAGAAAAAAATATTTCCAGGGTGTCCATGTCGATGTGAAGAATAACCTCTAGAAAATTTCACACTTCCATTGGTCTCCTATAAGGCATGTCATGCTTTTGAAGGGCAGGGAGTGTTTAAATGTGTTGAAAGCCTGCAAAATGTCGTTTTGACAAATCTTTATCTTTTCTGAAATCACAATTTGAAAAGGATATGGGAAGATGCCCTAAGTGAAATAGTATGTTCAAATGATTTCAGATACTAATAGGATTTCTTGGGCTAAAGGAAAACGATGTCATATCCCTAGTTATGAATAGAAAAGTGATAAACATGGTTCTCTTACAACTCAGATTACATAGATGTGTTTTGTTAACAGGAAGATAAGAAAGAGAAACATTCCTGTTGAATGGGGTACTGCATAGATACTTGAAAGAACCATGGATCCAAATAAGTCAAATTTCAAGAACAATGTCTCAACAAATGATGCTCTTGTTAGTTTATCCATATTTTATGAAATGATGAAGGAAACCTTGAGTACATGGGCAGAGTGTTTTAAACCTGGTATTAATATAGTTGGCCCAGGTTTCAAGGAAAAAAAGGGCCCCTTCTTTAATTCTTTGACCCAGAGGCACAAACTAGCTATTTTTCATGGGGTTTAGTCCCTAGCAGGTCACAAGTTCAAACCTCATGGGTAGGCATTGAGGATGGAAGCCACTTTGGGTGAATTAAACTTCCTAAGGGGTGTCTGAGTGTGACCGAACCTCGCAAAGTATTGTTGATAAGAATCCCATTATGAGTTCATCATTTTTTTTCCATCCAATAAAAAGGCTAGTCCTCGCTTAGGCTCATCGTAGACACAAGTAAAAAAGAAAAAAAATTGAGCCTGCAAGCTAAAGGAGTATAATGATGATGGTGGAGCAGTTTAGGCCTTGTTTCAACAAGTGAATGGTACTCTTTTGAGGTTGATGTTTGAGGATGTTCAAGACCAATCTTTGGTTATACATCGAAGCCTAAAGCTAAATAAAAATTAGGTGTTTGAATTGCACCCAAAGGATTTTTCCAAGGGAAGTGATTTAAATATTTTATTATTGACAAATGACTATCCATGGTTTTGTCATAGATGATCGATATTAAATATTTTTTAAGGAATTTATAGATCAAGAAGAGAGAGATTTTCCAGAGGGGAAGGATTTGAAAGAAGTAAAATCTCAGGGCTTGGTAATAAGACCAAAATCTAACCCTGGAGGGGATTGTAGCTATTGTAGTTATATTTATTCCTTCCAATTCTTTTTATTTTTTTTTGAAGTCAAGTTTTTTTGGTAAGTTAATTTGTGTCTTCTTTTCATGTGGATCTTTTTCCTTCCCCTGAAAATATTTTGAGTTGAAATTTGTGTAGGAGGTGTGACCCTTGGGTTTGTTTTCCACTATTCTGTTGTAATGATGAAGAATAAGAGATTGTTATAACCATGCATGCTTCACTTATGAGATTTTTATTTACAAAAAATTTTGTTATTCATCCTACAATTTTTATTTAGATTACTTATGGTTAAATGTAAAATATGGTTCTGTTTTGAGCATTTTTATTTTTTCATAGGCCTAATGATTTGGTTGATCTAATAAGCACAATTCAATATTTATCTTACTTAACTTTTTTTTTTATCTTCGCCACCTTCACTTTAAAGGCTCTACATATATTCAGGACTCTGTAACCTAACAGGACAGGCACCATTCCTGTGAATTTATTATATTCCACAATGATTCAGTACAAAAAAATATTTTATCTGATTTACTTGTTAACCTTCTCCACCTTCACTTAGAGGCCAGTATTTAGGGAGACCCCTTGTTGGGCTGAAAAAGCACCAGCCTAGAAGTGGGAGGAATTTTTGTGGTGACAGTGAGTAGCAATCCTTAATACCACTAGGTTTGCCTTAATGACCATGTTGGAGGCTTAATATTTCAAATGCAGGTTTGGGAGGTAACAAGACTCATTAATTTTGACTATTAATGCTTTTCATCTATTAAAAGTTAATATATAATGTCCATAATTGTTAATTGAACATATCACATATGATTTTCCTTTTCCCAATTTCAATTTTAGACACTTGTGAAGTCTTTTCCAAGTACGAGTTTTGCAACACTATTTTGTAGCCCCAAGTTTTATTACTTCTTAGGTTCCAACTTTGAGTAGGTCTAGATGTTTCAGTGGAATAGGGCTTCAAAATTCCTCCCATCCTTTCCAAATTCTCCCTAAATCCAAAGGTTTTATCGCAAACAAAATTTGCCAAAGTGAACACACAACTAGCCCATTTTTGTTTCTAGCTATCTCAATTATATTGCTAATGATAATCAACTAATCATCATTATCACTAAGGGCCCTTATCAACCACTTAGATGCTAGTCATATATCTTGAAAGTTGTAGTCATAGGACTCTAATTTGGGAATGACTCAACAAAGTTGAAGAGCAAAAGTATGACAGAAAAAGTTGGCAAAAACTCAACGTAAACCTCAATAGAGAAAATTTGGTGATAAATACTAAAATTTTTACAAAATATCGTGAGATTATTCATTTCATAAAAATTCTACGTCATAGGCATCATAATAAACATGAAATAATTTAAATAATTATTATTAAATAATCAAATTTAAAATTTACTGTGTTACATATGCTATCTGAAAATGCTAGTGCTAAACACAAATCACAAGGGGAAGAAGACTCTAATTGGTGCACATAAATTTGGCTCGATAAATAATAGGTTGAATTATACAATAACACCAAAATAATAACAACTTTAATTAATATTTAAAGTCAAAATAGACATCTGAATTATGACTATTTCAAATAGTTTACTATATAACAAAATTAAATTTTCATGCATAGAGTACAACCTCTAAATACCATGGATGATGGACCATTGCACAAACAAAAAATAATTTCCAGAAAAAACAAGCTGCCAATATCCACTAACAATGCCAATTGGTAACTACAATCTCTTATGTAACACTGCATAGTGTGTTTGTGCTTAATGTTGTATCCCTTGAATGTTGGCTTTGTTGGCTCCAAAAATTGCCAATGGAGATGATATACTCTCTAAAAATTGCAACCATTCAAACAAATGATTCTAAAAGAAATGTTAACTTGATTTTAGGTTAGCTTTATTTGAAATTGTTAATTACAGATTAGCCCACTCTTTGATAAGACATTTCACATTATTCTCTGTGAGTGAGAAAAGATTAAGTTAACCTCACTCTTGATTAGTTGTCAAAGACTTCTGAATGAAATTGGAGGGCAAGAGAAGATGATATGTAGTTTCCTCAACTTTAGATTTGACACATTGACTAGGATATATGGTGACATGGAATGATGCATAAAATTTCGATGCTTTATGTACAGTGGTATCTCTTCCATTATCACTTTTACAACTTGAGTTCATTAATTGTTTGTAGATGTTTTGAAGTATGTCATGGAATTGTCAATTCAACTTTAACCCTTAACTATTGTTATGAGAAAAGGGTTCTCGTAGCAGTAGCACTAACTCTGCATTTTCCAAAAAATATCAACAGTATATGCATTTAAATTGCAAAAAAAAAATCATCTATGCATTATGTCAATATATGTTTTAGAAACTATTTTCAACATTACTACATGTACATAAAAAGTGGGGAACCTAATCTTGGAGGTAGTTAACAGATTATAATTTGAGACAGATGGATTTTAGAAAATTTTCAAATGAACAAGTATCTATATTATTTATTTCTCTTAGATTCATTATCTTTATGTCACATACATATCGAAATATTTATTACCATTGACCGTTTTTAGCAATGTTATCAGATTTGGCTAACTTAGCCCCTTACCGAGATCGAATTCATCAAGGAATTAGGGATTCAAATTGGATTTGAGCAGATTTGGTAAATTTTTGAAAGGACCCATTTCAATTTTTATAGTTTGGATCCTAACATAGGATTTGTTTTTAAAATTAAAGGAAACAATTTCCCATTGGAGGAACTAATTCCTAAAGGTCAGAAACAGGTTCCTCCAATGGGAACCAATTCCAATCTCCATGTTGGAATTCAAGTAAAATCTTAAATCCTCAAAAATAAATGAAAACAATAATGATTAAGGGCATGGGAAAATCCTCTAGAGGAACCCAAAAATTGCATGAGAGGCCAATGATATAGAAAATTTAACTAGATTTTGTCATCTGAGCTTTCACTTGCAATGATTAGGGGTTTCCATTGTGTAGTGATTGAAGGTTTGAAGTTTCCATTCTATAAGCAACAACGGTTTCCAGTGGCAGCAATCCACCATCCAGGAAACTGTGAACACTCACTTCGAATGGAAAAATAAGTTCTTCATTGTTTTAGAATTTTAATTAGAGTCTTGACTCTAGAGTTCTTCATTGTTTTTTGTTGTGTATGCTTGTGAGCATACAAAACAATATTATTAGTTGTGTATCCCTGTTAGCATACATAAAAATGATACTTTTTTATGTATTCTTATGAGCATACATAGCAAAAACCCTCATAAATTAAACTTCAAATTTAATATTGAAACCTTTGAAGGCTCATAAGATTTTCTTTTGTCAACTAGTCATTGTGCAATGCAAAGTTGTTGTAGGTATTTTATTGTTTCACTCAAAACCAACAATGGCTTCAATTAGTTCGATTTGGGCATGGAGTTCATGGTGGAGGGAGAGGAAGCAGTGACCATCCTAAAAATAAACAACAATAACAAACATACCCTTTTTATTCTCCATTGTGTATCTATGTGACCAAGATTGAGAAGAAATAAAAGGACGGTGATGCCAACTTCCTATGGAACTGCAACAAGTGTAAAATAAATTTTATAGTCATACATGAGGGTTAAGGCCCTTTTTTTTTGGCTTAAAGCTAATGGAGTTCTTCATTGTAATAAAGTCACACAAAAGGATGTAGATGGATTTCAAGTAGAGGAAGATGTTGTAGATTTAGCCAAGGAGGAAAGGAGGAGTTGAAAACAACTTCCACTCCCAAAAAAGGGAAATGTAGTTCCCTTGATTGTTGAAGAAGCTTGCCAAAGACAAAACCTTGGAACCTTTGCTAAAAAAATTTACATGGGAGGGAGGGATAAGATGGACAATAGAGTTGCAAAATCCATATTTGCATGTGGAATACCCTTCATTGTAGTGTCATCCCCATATTGGAGAGACATGCTCAGGGAATTTAATGAGGACTCTATGGGTTACAAGGCGCTAAGGGGTCAAGCATTGAGAAAGGGTGCACTACCCTTCTACAGAAGGAGAAATAGATTGTGGAGAAAGTGTTGGAACGAGTTTTTTTCCAGTTCCAGTGGAAATGGTATCTCTATTATCTTAGATGGTTAGACTGATACCGTGGATAGGCCATTGGTAAAAATTATTGTAATGTCCTCTTTAGTCCCATACTTCTTGAGAGAAATAGATGCTTTAAGGGAGAAGAATAACACTAAATGAAGTTTTAGAAATATTCCAAAAGCAATTGATATTGTGGGGCCTTGAAACATTTTGCAAGTCATCATAGATAATGCATGTTCATGCAAAGTAGCTTCGGAAATTATTGAGGCACTACGATGACCATATGTTTTGGACATCCTTTGTAGTGCATAGTTTAATTATTTTTTTAAATCCATTGTTGTTGAAGTTGAATGGATGAAAAAATTATGTGATGAAGCAAGAGAAGTTACTACCAAAAGGCACAAGCTAGGAAGGGAAAATTTTAGGGGCTAATATTCACAGGTGGGCTAATTTTCAATGCTTTTTCCAAAAAAATAATTGCCAATTTCCATTTTTTTCTAAAATGATTCACCCAAATTTTATAATACACCATTATTTTACCTTAAAAATCGCCAAAATATTATATTAACTAATATAAAATAATTGGAAATCTAAATTTTTATACAATAATATAGCCAAAATTTTTACAATTTGCATATTAGGGACTAGTAAGATTCATCAAGGTTTCTAAACTTTAAGATAAACTTCCATCCTTCAAATTATCCTTGAAGATAGGTATAAGGAATTTTTGAAACTTCAATAGATAAGGGTTGGAGAAGCCATATTTGTATCACATTATATATTTATTAGGCAGTTAGTATACATGAGGGAGAATGTGTCCTCCATGGTTGTTAATAGATAGTGGAAAATATGGAAACAAAGCAACCTTGAAAAATAAATGTAGGTTAGGGGTACCATTCTTGATCAAGTTTGGTGGTTTCAAACTGGGACTTGTATTTCCATAATGCATCTAGTTACTTCCCACGTACTCACTCAAATGTAAAAGCCCCAACCAGACATGAGATCCTATAAGTGACATCGATAGGCTACCCAATGTCACTTCAACAACTATATTTATAGCTTTAGGTTATTTATTTTTTAGCTTAAGGGGGCAATCCCTAAGGAAATCTAAGTCCGAACCCTTAGGAAATCTAAGTCCAAATAAATGATGATGAAAGATGATGATTGACGATTTGGGATAAATATGTTTCTAGGGTTTAGTTGTACAATTTATTTTCCATATTTAAACATGTAACTTTCAGCATATTTAAAGCTAATAGAAAATTTGAGATCCAATATGGAGCTGGAAATTACAGATTTTCAAAAAAAAATTTAAGTATAATTAAAAATGGGTTAATGGGGTGTGAAATGAATATTTCTATGCTATAAACTTTCAGTTTGTGAAAGATAAAATAAAATATGGTTTTTATATGCTTTCTGGGTAGTCGAAAGGGGGGGATTGGTGTCTATTTTCCAGATTGGATATATGGGGTTAGATGGGCTCCCGAGAGGCTACTAAACACAATTTTAGGGTTTATAAAACATGAAATATCTTGCTATGATAGCCCTAAGGTGGCTGGAAACTACTACTAGAAATGCAAGAGGAAAGGGCATAAAAAGTCCACTTTTAAGTTACTATCAATGTATTACTTGACCAAGAAATAAGCAAAGCAAGAACGTAGAGTTGTCACATGCAATAAATCATTTACATAGAAAAACAATAAAAGAGTAAAAGAGAGGAACCATCACATAATGTAGTTCTATAGTGGTTGATAAGTCCTTCAACTTTGCCTTGAGGAGTAACTTTGATGTTCACAAATCTAACATGAAAATCCAGTGATTAACATCCACTAGAATTCACCTCACATAAAGAAGAAAGCTCTAATCTATTCCATTAATTCACAAAATCTTAAAGCAACATGCTATCCCAAAACTTAGGTGGGGATAACTTTCCTAGGAGAGAGGTAGCTTCAATATAAGAGGATGGATAGACTTCCTTGCACTATGCAACATCCATCAAGTGTGAACAAAGTTATTGTTGGGTGTATATGCATATGTGTATATGTATTTTTCTTATGTATTCTTTCCTGGATTGTGAGAAATATGCTTGTTGACCTGCCTTTGCAATTTTATGAGCATGAATAAAGAGTTCCAAACTTCATAATTTTCACACTTTTTCATTTCTTCGTGATTCCATTCCAATTCCATGGATCTTAGTATGGAATGAAATGACCTGAACCGATGAGTTCACAGGCTAAAATATATTATCATCTAAAATTGGTATCTATTATAGCAAGTGCTAGTGGAAAATAAAATATATTTTCTTCTCTTCTAATAAAACTGGATTCATCTATCTTATCCATCACTTTTGATATTGAAAATGCTCTAATTTTAATCAATGGCACTCGATGATTTGTGGAATTTACTTTTTCTGAAATGCACATACAAAAATCTATGTTAGATTTGATGTCATGCCATTGATTTGATTTTGATACACAACACATTTGGTGGTACAATATCCTCATAATTTTACATAGGTTGTCTTAATTCAATTATAAGAATTTAAACTTTCAAATGGGAACGAAAACGAGCACCCAATTTTTTTAGGTAGCAAAAAATCATATGATTTTGGAAAGTGTTGATTCAGAATACTCGTAATTTTTTTCAACATGTTTTTGACACTTTAAATTTTCTTATGTACCAAGTATAAACATTATTTTTGAAATGTTATTGATTTTTATGTTGATTTTGAAAAGTGTTGATGCCAGCATTTTCCCCTTTTTTTAGAAGAATTTTTTTTACTTTAAATTTTCTAATGTATTAAATGCTAATAATTTTTGAAGTACTTGTCTTCTTCTTCTTCTCTAACATATTTTTTAAAGTATTTTTCAAGTTTATTTTTTTTTATTTCCTTTTCATTTTTTTTTGTAGTGAGATCTTTGATTTTTTGTAGCGTTAAAAAAAATATCAAATTTTTTAAGTTTTGATCTTCTATATAATTATATATTGTTGAATAATATTTTATTGTACATGAAATAATTTTCACTAAAAATATATATGTTTTTTAATAATTGACATAAAAAAGCACATTTTCAATATAAATATAATAGAAAAAATACACATTTTGAGACTTTTTGCTAAAAGTGACATGTCAAATAAACCATTTTTATAGGAAAAAACTAACAAAAAGACTATAAAAAATAGTAATCTTTATGAATATTATGTCAAAAATTAATAATAATCACAGTTTTTTTCAAAACTTAAATTATTCACATAAAAAATAAAGTGAAAATCACTTAATACAAATATTAAACATATAATAACAGTTTATGGTACAATGTATGGGGTTGATTGTGGGTCAGGTCATGCGTTCAGACGGGTCGCGTCGGGTCTTACATTCGAGCGGGTCGGGATCAAGTCATGCATTTGGGTCGTGTGTTCAAGCAGGTCAAGTTGGGTCATGCGCTCGGGCAGGTCAGAGTCAGATCATATGTTCGGGTTATTCGTTTGGGCACGTTGGGTCTGTTAGTGCATTCGGGTGGGTCAGGGTCGAGTTATGCATTTGGGAGAGTAAGTTTGGGTCATGTGTTTGGTTGGGTCAGGGCTGAGTCATGCGTTCAAGTTATGCATTTGGGCAGGTCGGGCCGGGTCATGTGTTGAGATGGGTTAGGTTGGTTCGTGCACTTGAGCAGGTCGTGTCGTGCATTCGAACGGGTCGGGTCAGGTAGTGCATTCGGGCTGGCTTGGGTCATGCGGGCGCCCCACAAATCCATGACCTGAATTGAA
This sequence comes from Pinus albicaulis, assembly GCA_034641835.2. Classification (NCBI taxonomy): domain Eukaryota; kingdom Viridiplantae; phylum Streptophyta; class Pinopsida; order Pinales; family Pinaceae; genus Pinus; species Pinus albicaulis. The sequence goes on from CM076576.1 coordinate 492,248,386, forward strand.
ACCCCTGAATGTACGACCCAACCTGCCCTAACGCACGACACGACCAGACCAACCCAAACACACGACTTGACCTAGCTGATCGCACGACCTGACCCGACCCACCTGAATGCATGACCCAATAGAGGGGGGGGGATCTTAGAATTGCCCCCCTGCCAAGAAGCCTAGCCATCCCAAATGCACGACACAACCTGACCCTTCCGGACATATGACTTGAAGCTCCCAAGTGCAAGACTTGATCCGACCTGCCTGAACGCCCGACCTGACCCAGGGGGGACGATTCTGATAATTGACCCCCTACCTGGTATGGGGGTCAATTATCATAATTGACCACAATTCCTGGAAGGGGAGATTATTTATGATAATTGATCCCTTACCAAGTAGGGGGGACAATAATCAGAATCAGAATCGACCCCCCTGTTTCTGGTCGTGCGTTTGGACGACAGGTCAGGTCGTGCGCTCAAGTGTGTCGGGTCATTCATTCGGGCAGGTCAAGTTGTGGCGTGCGTTCAAGGAGGTTAGGTCATGCATTTAGGGGGGGTCGGGTCAGGTTGTGCGTTTGGGTCATGTGCTCGGGTAGGGTCAATTCGTGCAGGGCTCGAGTGGGCGCCCCCCTGTCTGTGTGCTTGCCCACAACACAGTGGCACATACCTTGAACCCACAACATGACTTGACATGCATGAACACACGACTCGATCCCCTGTGTAGGGGCATGCGTTTAGGCGAGCCGGGTCGGGTCATGCACTTGGGTAAGTCAAGTTGCGTTCGAGCCAGTCGGGTCATGTCTTACGTTCATGTAGGATGGGTTGTGTGTTCATGGGGGTTAGGCTCCCTAGCAGGGGGTTAGGTTGCCTCGCAAGGGTCCAACTCTTAGAATCAGCCCCGCTGGGTCAGATCATGCATTTGGGTGGGTCGGGTCAGGTCGTGCACTCAGGCGAGTTGGGTTAGGTATCGCCCGAATGCACGAACTGACCCGCCCGAGTGAACGACCCGACCTGCTCGAACACACATGTGATTGTGTTGTGGGCGGGCATGCCCATAAGGGGATTCCCTCCCAAGCCTCACAACACCTACCCAAATTAATTAGACTCCTAGCATGCAGCCCGCCCCTACCCCAAATGCATGACCTGGCTCGCCTGAACGCACGATCCGACTTGATCCGCTCCAATGCACAACCTAAACTGCCCAAGCACATGACCTGATCTAACCTATGCGGACACACAACCTAACCGAGGGAGTCAATTCTGAGAATTGCCCCCCGCCCCCAAACAAATCGTCCCCCCTATCCGGAAGCCCAACCCCCCTAAACGCACGATCCGACCTGTCCGAATGCACAACTCGCCCTGCCCGAGTGCACGACCTGACCAGACCCTCCCGAATGCACAACCCGACCCAGGGGGCCAATTTTGAGACTCGCCCCCTTCTACGAGGGGGGGAATTCTCAGAATCAACCCCTCTCCCTGCCAGGGGGCCGATTATGATAATCATCCCCCCAAAAAAATTCCCCCCTACCAGGCATCCCAACACCCATGAACACATGACGTGACCCACCCGAATGCACGACCCAACCCACCCTAGTGCACAAAACGACCTGACCCGCCTAAACGCACGATCAGGCTCAGGGGTTCGACTCTCAAAATTGCCCACCTTTCTTGGAAAGGGGTCGATTCTCATAATCACCCCTAGACCAGGAAAGGATGGAAATTCTAAGAATCAGCCCCTTGCTAGGGATGACGTGAAATTCTCAAAATTGCTCCCCTTTCCTGGTAGGTGGTTGATTCTCATAATCGACACCCTTGCTTTCCATTGGGATGATTCTGAGAATTGGCCCCCCTACTAGACAAGGGGGCCAATTCTCAAATTCAGCACCCCTGCCTTCGTAGGTTCTAATTCTCATAATCGTCCCCACAGTAGGTAGGGGGTTGATACTCATAATCATCCCCACTGAGTTTGGTAGTGCATTTGGGAGGGTTGGGTCAGGTCAGGTCGTGGCGGGTCATGTGTTGGGTCGGGTTGGGTTGTGGGGTGGGTCCGGTCAGGCACTCAGGTGGATCAGGTCGTGTCGTGCATTCACGCAGGTCAGGTCGTGCATACGATTAGGGCAGGTCGAGTCATGCGTTTGGGTTGAACGGGGCTCTGGCGGGCACCCTCGTGTGGGGGTACCTGCCTGTAGCACATTGGGACACCCCTCAAACACACGTCCCAACCCGCCCGAAGGCAGGACATGACCCAACCTACTCAAACACACAACATGCCCCGACCAGCCCAAAAGCATGGCCCTACCCGACCCAAGCGAATGCATTATTTGACCAAGGGAGGTTGATTCTCATAATCGTCCACCTCCCAGAAAGGGGAGCCCATTCTAAGAATCAATCATCGCCAAAGCAGGGGGGTCGATTTCATAGCAAGGGATCGATTATCAATTCTTAGAATCAACCGCCAAACAAGCAGGGGGGGCGATTCTCAAAATTTCCCCCCTTTGCAAGCAAGGGGGACAATTTTGAGAATCGGCAGCCCAAGTTTGGGTCGTGCATTCAGGCGGGTCAGGTCAGATTGTGCTCTCGGGTGGGTCATGTCATGCATTCGGGTAGGTCAGGTCGTGTCATGCCTTCGGGCAAGTTGGGTTGTGCCTTCGGGTGGATTTCTTCGTACGGGACAGATTCTCAGAATCGACCGCTGAGGGTCGTGTTGTGATTTCGGGTGGGTCAAGTCCAGTCGTGCACTCGAGTAGGTTAGGTCATGCGTTCGGGTGGGTCAGTTCATGTCATGTGTTCCAGCGGGTCAGGTCATGTCATCCATTTGGGCAGGTCAGGTCATGCATTCAACGGGGTCGGGCTACTGGACAGGGGGTATATTCTCAAAATCATCTCGCAACAAGGCAAGGGGGTACAATTCTGAGAATCGGTTGCCCTACCTGGCAGGGGGTCAATTCTTAGAAAAGGACCCCCTGGTTTAGGTTAGGTTGTACATTCAAGTAGGTTAGGTTAGATAGTATTCTTGAGCTAGTCAGGTCATGTGTTCAGGCAAGTCGAGTTGTGTCGCACGTTTAGGCATTTTGGGTCTTGCATTCGGTTGGTCAAACCAGGCATGAGAATCGGCCCCCCTGGGTCAGGTCGTGCATTCGGGGGCACCGACCCGAGCCCTGCATGACCCAACCCAACCTGAACGTACGACCCAACCCGACTTGCCCGTGCCCACAACCTGACCACTCGAATTTACATGCCAATGTGTTGTGGGCGGGTACACCCACAATGGGGTGCCCGCCCAAGCCCTGTGGCTCCCGTTCGTGCCTCGTGACGCCTGCCCAAACAAAGCAAACTCACTGCCAGGAATCCCGACCCCCCCGAATGCATGACCAAACCCGCTCGAATGCACGACATGACCAGAATTGCCCAAGTGCACGACCCGACCCTACCTGTGTGGGTCAGGTCTAGTCATGCGTTCGGGCAGGTCAAGTCAGGCCGTGCGCTCAGGTGGGTCGGGTCATGAGTTCAGGTGGGTCTATTCATGTCGTGTGTGTGGGAAGGTTAGTTTGTGCACTTAGGGGGTCAGGTTTCTCGACAGGGTGCCTATTCTTAGAATCAGCTCCTGTGCTTACCAGGCGGGTCGATTCTCATAATCTTCCCCCGTGCTTGGCAAGGGGGGTGATTCTTAGAATCGGCCCCCTCCCAGGCAGGGGGGCCAAGACCCCTAGGTTAGGTCGAGTCATGTGCTTAGGAGGTTTTTGTCATGCGTTTTCCCGGCTAAAATCTTACGTTCGAGGGGGTCGGGTTGGGTCATGCATTCGAGGGGGTTGGGTCGAGTCATGTGTTCAAGGGGTTTGGATCAGGTCGGGTCAAGCAATCGAGGGGGTCAGGTTGGGTCAGGTCGGAGGGTGCCATTATGCTGCGGGCAATCATGCCCATAGGGGGGTGCCCGCCCAAGCCTCGCGAAACGGGACCACGAGCTCGGGTGGGCTCCTCCATGTGGGCTTGCCCCCTCGCTGCGCCGTAGGTGTCGTTGTGATATAAGTGGGCACCCACCTGAGCCTCGTGGGCTCTGGCGGGGGCTTGGGTGGCTGCCCCCATATGGGCATTCCCACCCACAAGACAATGACAGACACCGTTTTTCTACGGTCAGACACTCCCACAGGGGGGCGCCTGCCCAAGCCTAGAGCCGCCATGTTGTGGGGCTCAAGAGGGCGTCCTCCTGTGGGTGTTCCCGCCTGCAGCACAAAAATACATGTCGTTGTGCTATGGGTGGGTACACCCACACAGGGGAGCCTGCCCGAGTCCTACATGACACGACTAGATCCAAACACATGACCCAACTCACCTGAGCACATGACCCGACTTGACCCACTCGAACGCACGATCCAACCCAGGGGGTCCAATTCTGAGAATCGCCACCCTGGGTTGTATCATGCATTCATGAAGGTTTGGTCGAGTTGTGCATTCAGGGGGGTTGGATGGTGCGTTTGGGTTGGGTCGAGTAGTGCGGGGCTCTCGCGGGTGACCCCCTTGGACCATGTGAATTTTTTTTTAATTTTCAGAAAATAAAATTTATTGAATTGGTTTTCTATGGTATTATGGATGAACCTACCAACCCAGCTAAAAGGTAACTTCTAGTAAATTTATGGGGTTTTAAAACTGTTAGTTGAATTAAGAATTTTTCATAAGTTAAACATTGGTTTCCTTCTTGTTGGGAACATTTACGACCATATTGATCAGATGTTCAATCGTTTTTCAGTAACATTGAGGAGGAAAGATGTTGGGAGCTTTCCATCATTAATTGAATTTATTAAGAAATCATATATGCGAGAGCCTGTTTTTCATGTGTTAGAATAAACTGTTGACGTGCGAAGGTTTATTCTGCGATCTCATGGTGAGGAGAAATGCATTGAACAACTTAATGACACTAGCTTCCAACATCAATTTTGTATTAAAAAATTTGTTGGGAAAATAATTATATGGGGAATGAAGTAATCAACTACTGCAGAATGGGCATCGTCATCAGGTTCAACATTTTTTGAAGTTCATTCCATATCATCCAATATTTGCATCAAATATATTGTTATTACAATTAGTTGTTGAAGTTCATAATGCATGGAGGTAGAAGAGAGATATATATTATTCTAAATTCTTCGAAGAAATTAAAAAATATATTATATATACAAATGAGTACTTTGATTTTTTTGATTTAGTTTGATGGGAGTCCTTTTTCAATGATCGGAGTGATATCCTTTCAAGATCAACAAATGATGATATTTTTTTGAAAACTCCATTTATTTAGGCACAAAATGTGTCGAATGAACATGAGGAAACAAACCTTGTTGAAAAACAACAATCTCAAGGTATTTTTCATTACACACAAGTGTAGGAAAGAGAAATTTATATTGGTTCCAAAAGATCTCATGCACAACATGAAGCCATGGAAGAACTTTACAGTGGTTCAGAACAAGATATTAAGAAGGGTTACATGATCGTAGTGTTAGCAGATGGAGATGCACATTGCTATCCATTCTGGGTTGCCAAGGTTATAGAGGTCATTACAAAAAATGAAGATGTTACAGGCGTTGAAGTACATTGGTATGCCATAAACACACACCCATATAATGGTGTGTAGAAGCCAGAGATGGTATCTGATAAAAAAATTTGCATAAAGAGAAAAGAAAAGGGTACAAATATAAATCGTTACCGCACAAACCTCTTAAAATTTTAGGAAGTTGACATACTTCTTTATGACTTCAATTTAACAAAGAGAGGAACTCTTCTCTCCAGGGCGATAGATATTTTGAAGAGGTTTCTACCGAAAGAAATAGTGTTGATACGAGAGTCTAATGAACCCAATCGTATATCTATAAGACTTTTGAAACCTCAAATAGTGGGCATGCATGTTGACTTAGATGGGGCACTAGTTGATGAAAGAGAAGAATATGGAACATCTTCATTTGCATCTAGTCATTCATCAGAAGTTGTGAATGAAAATATGAGTGATTTTGAATAATTTTGTAAGACAATTTATATAAATCATGTTTTCATTGAGAAATGAAAATGATATTTTAACTTCCATATGATCTTACATGAAGTTATGAGTCATTTTTATGTTTGTTGGATTATATGCTTTAATTATGATGATTTCATTTTTTTTTAATATCCACAATGCAACAATAAATTAGAGAAATAATTTATGTTTCATTGTGATGGGGCCCAGCCCTTAACACAAACTTTGTGCTTAACTATTTAATAAAAACTTTATTATAAGTCTCAACTTATATTATATGGCTGACTTTAACATATAATAGTGTTACAATTTGGATAAGCACGAAGTTATTGTTTCGATGTTTGTGAGCCCATATGATATGGTAGCTGATCTGTTTTCATGTTCGTTCTCCCGCGCTGTATCAAACCCTACTCTATCAGCTGGCGTTCATTTTTCACTTGTCAAAAACTGTGAGGGTTTCTTTCCCTGGTTCGAAAACTGTGAGGGTTTCTTTCACTGGTTCGAAGGCTATGAGGGTTTTCTTCTCTGTGATTATCTCCGTAGCTATGGAAACTCTGCTTAGTTCTTTTCACACAGTTTTCTGTGGCAATGGCTTGCCAAACCCTTTATGTGTTTTCAACAGGACTTCAACAACACTTGCGACTTTTGGTTATTTTTCTTTATTCATACCCTTTCACTGGCATTTCCTTTCAACGTTATTTGTCTTTTGTTCCCAATATGAATTTGTTAATTGACTGTTAAATGTTTGCACACACAAGTTGAAATCTTTGGGGGCTTTTCGACGTTTGTTCCAGCTCGATTCTCTCTCCGAAGGTAAGTTAACTATCCATGATTCAAACTCTCTGCATCTTTTCCCATTTTCTCATGTAATTTCTCCTTGTGAGCAGGCCCTCGCTGATTACGGCCAAGTCTTACTCTCAATTCAACGTTTTCTGCTTTCTGGCAGGTTTAATTAAATAAATCCTCTGATTTTCGTTTTAGTTTGAGTTTGATTCTTTGTTGAAAATTCACTTCCTGGATATTAACTCTCAAAATTTTGTCTTTTGCAGGTGTAGCAGACTTATTTGGCTTCGATTCCTTATCTCCATTGTTCTCAACCCCCCAAAAATTGGTAGGGTCATTCTTCTTGTAGTTCTTTAGTAACTTGTAATCGAATTTGTAGTAAATCTGGGTGTCCGTGCCTCTTCTTTTCTATAGACTCTTGTTACGCTTGATTTATTACCAAAATCCCTTTCTAGGAAATTTGACTCAGGGTTTGTAAACAAATTTCATTCAGTTTTGTTCCAGTTCTGTGACTTGTTGGTATTTTATCTTTAGTTAAGAGCATTGTTCGCTCAGGGTTTCACAACCGCTTCACACACCTTTTGATTTCAATGTATATGATTACAGTCTTTTGGAACTCATCTACAGAGATTAAAATTTGTTTATAAACAGTGAAATTTTGTTTGATTTTTTTAACTCGGAAAAAATGTTTGTGATACCTGGAATTGTTGGTGATGTTCGCTGATAGCATGTATGTCTTTAAATCTTCGTTCTCTGGGAAACTCTCCTATGCGTATGTGCTTCAGTTTGCGTAATTGTTATACTCGTTTCAACACCTGTGCGTACTTTACTTCTGTTTGCCTTAACGTCAATTTTACATTAACTCAGTTTTTACAACATACAATAATATTAACACTTAGACATGAAAATATATATCAATATTGACTGTAGACAGTAATTCACAGATGGATTCTTTTGTAAAAGTCTCTGGTTTTGTTTTATTATCTTCTTTCTCTCTCGCTATGATGGAAATCAACCCCTACAGAATGTATTTTCTTTCTTTTTGTATCACTGTATGAAATAGCTTTTCGGTTTGAAACTGTCAACCGTTTATTTAGTTACATTCTTGACTTTAGTTCTTTTAATTTAAGAATGAATTTCAAATGCAAATTAAAAGAAAACTTTTAAGTGAAAACTATAGAACTTAATTAACTATTAGGTCCTAATGATGAAATTCCTAAAATAAAAATAAAATAAAACCCATGTTCAATGACTTGTCAACAATCAACTGTAACAGTAAGACAAACACTTGTCCTTTTGTTTACCCTGAGTTGGATGCTCCTACATCACATTGGGTTATTTTAGTCATATAATTTGTTCATACTATCATGGTTGAAATATGTAGAAAACTTAATGTATTTTAATTCTACGGGTGAAAATTTGTGAGGTTGAAAACCATTAGAATTATAGTTATTTTTAGTGTCATGATATTATATGTTAAATGACATGGATAAAAATTGTTGGAATTTTAATGTGTTTAAAACACCATTATTTTATATTTAATTTCATTACTAAAAAATGTCAAAATTGTACCCGGAAACTAAAAATGATATTCTAACCACAACATGGAAAAACTCCTCCAGAAGATTCTTCAGCACCTCAATCAAGTAGACATGCGAGGAACAACTGTTCAAGCCCCAGCCCCGGTCTCGTCTTCTGAGGGATAGCAGTATTATCTTGTTAAACTTGCTGGTTTTTGTTGTTACTTATGAACTTTTATAGTATGTTATGTTTGTATATATTAAAATAGTCCAAAAGATAGCGCAAGAAAACTATAGACGTAAGAGACAATTTCAGTACTGGGATGCACATCATGCTTTTCGATGGCCAACAGACTTGGTTTCCCTCAGGGCAGGTTGAGGCCAAAGAATGACTTTCTAATTTTTGTAACATGTCTTTTATAAATAGAAATGGCAAGGTCCCACCGAATTTACAAAAAAAAATTAGTGTGTTTTTTCTATTTATTTGGCACATGAAAATTGGTTTTATTGCCATTTTTAATGAATGTTGCAAATTAAACCTGAAAAAAATAAAACCTCATTCTAGAATACACACTTTTCATTTTTGAGGTGTTTTTCATGTTTTTTGGGGGTTTTTTGACTATAGTTTTTGTTTTCAGTTTATAGTTCTCGTAACAATGTTTACATTGTTTTATGGGTTATTAATAAAAACTCAGAAACATGTTATTCCTCTCCTCTATAATCTACTTCACCTGTATGGATTCTCTCCTTAAGTACAAACTGCTTGTTTTTTATAATTGTTAAAAGAGAAGATGCTTCTCAATTTCTTCTCTGTTGTGGATTAAATGTGATTATGGACTAATTAGCGAAGATTTTTTCCATACACTTCTCAGCCTCATCCATCCTCCACTAGTAGTAAAATGGATAAACGTTAAGACAGTTGTGTCGGAAAGGATTCCAGAAATGGATTCATTGAAATTAAATTCTTTCCAGTTACAACTGAAGGAATAATATATTTTTCACAGAGGTGGTCTAGCCAAGTGTTCAAATACAGAGCATGTAATTCAATGTCAGCATGCTCCACAGGACTGGACTCCAAATCCTGTCATATAAAAAGTCTAGGCATTCCTGCAATGCAATGCGGACACTCGAAATTTCATAGGCCTGTGGTTTTTTGAATTTACAAAAAAACCAAAAATACTTCTAAGATTATGACTTTCCAGTGGCAGACCTAGAATTTACCCATCCTTAATGCCGACATCACACATTTTTTATTGGAATCAAGTGAGAATTTCAAGGATTGAAACAACATGATCTGTATACTCGACAGATTAATTATCTGTGAATCAATCTGTAAAATAAAATTTAACAAATTCAACTCATTTTTTATTGCATGCATCATTGGAAAAAATATGAAATCCAAGTACCTTGGCATGGTTTAGTCCCAAATTTTTAATCCTCTGAAAAGGACACATAGACACATTCCTGCAACTAAATTATAGTAGACACCCAAAAAATTTGACTCTTTAAATTTATTTTCATACATCATATATAACATCTTTTAGATTATAATTGTGATGATAATATCACATGCCAAATATCTTAATATCACATTTTTTTGGAGATCGAACCTTTGCAGTTTGGGAAAGGGTTTCTAGATACTTGAATCTATACAGTAGGAAAAGGGATTGTTCACCAAACAACTCTAGATAGATCTACAAAACTAGCTATTTAATTTCTTTAAAAACCATCTATGTATTATATATTCATGTATAACATCTTTTAGATTATAATTGTGATGATAATATCACATGCCAAATATTTTAATATCACATTTTTTTTGGAGATCGAACCTTTGCAGTTTGGGAAAGGGTTTCTAAATACTTGAATCTATATGGTAGGAAAAGGGATTGTTCACCAAACCACTCGAGATAGATCTACAAAACTAGCTATTTAATTTCTTTAAAAACCATCTATGTATTATATATTCATGTATATAGATGTCATTTTATTTCAAAAGTTGTAAACTACCATGTCCATTGGATTGAGAGCGTTGAACCTACAAGTTTTTTTTGTGACGTGGGTGGATGGACAATTGGATCATTGGCACGTAGTACTCTATTTCATTGGCACGTAGTACTCTATTTCCAGAGCAAATCTGAGGTTGAATTGTAAATAATTTTAAGAATGCATTTTTTTTAGATTTACCTATGTGATTTGAAGTATAATGAGGTTTGGTTGAGTGGTTTCGATGTTGGGAAATAATGCTAATTTATTTGACAAGAAAAAATGGCCAGTGTGAAGAATAATCGGGTTGATTGCTCCAAGGAAAAGAAAAGTGGAGCTTCCAACTCGTCCTTATCCTACTGCATCTTGACCACGTTGGAGAGATTGCCTGCTATGCAAGGTAGGAAAAGTCTTCTAAAGGGGGTTGGACAGAAGAATCGGATGAGATTTTGAGGAGAGATGTTCAAGTTTACAATGGACAGAGCTGAAATAAAATACCTGAATATTTCACAGGTCGTACATATGTACAGTGTTTGAACAAATGGGAAAAGGTTCTTAATCAAGAGCTTGTCAAGGGACCTTCGACAAAATATGAAGATGAATTAATAGTGGATCTCGTAAGAAAGTATGGCTCCAAAAATTGGTTTGTCATATCACAATATTTGCCAGGTTGCATTGGTAAACAATGTCGTGAAAGGAACACTTTTATTTGGACATTAAATTGATAAAAAGTCGTCAAAATTGTAGGCAACATTGTATGATGACACAATCATCTCAATCCATAAATAAAGAAAGATGCATGGAGTCAGGAGGAAGAGTTGGCACCTATCCGTGCTCACCAAATATATGGGAACAAGTGGGTCTTACATGGAAGAACAAACAATTCAATAAATAACCACTGGAATAGATCAATAAAAAAAAGACTGGATTCATATTTGGCATCAGGTATGTCTATCCAGCTACAAATGTTTCCTATTGCTCAGCCAACCCTATTACCTGCTTTATCGACTGCTGCAGGAACATCCAGTGATGTAGTGACGGAAGGCATTGTAATAGAGCGTAAATTGTAATAGGTGTGAGTCTGAGTCAGTTAGTCAGTCTGGGTAGGGATTCTGGGATCGTTCATGAATCATATAGCTGGAACCCATGGTAGACAATTTGTTGTAGCTTTTGGTGGCTATTGCTGAATCATAAAGCTGGTACCCAAAGAGAACAATTGTAATGCCTTTTGGTGGCTATTGCTGAATCATATATAGCTGGAACCCAACGAGGACAATTGTTTCACTGCTTTTGGTGGTTATTGCTGATTCATAAAGCTTGAACCCAATGAGGACAATTTGTTGTGGCCTTTGGTGGCTATTGCTGAATCATGAGTGGTGCAGTTTCTATCATTAGCGGGAGACAGAGTGTGCGGGCTGTGAGGATGTGAGTTGTGAGGCGACTGAGCTGGTAGGCGTTTGGGGGATGTGATTGAGCTTGGAGATGTCTATGGTTAGTGAGCGGCTGTGTGAGTGTTATGAGGTCACTGAGAGGAGGATGTGAGGTTGAGTGAGAAGACCGTAAGGCGCATGTTGTGAACCAGCTGCGAGGGATGCTCTTCACTCAGGGTCTGCTTTCGCTTCGAGACTCGATGATGGCAGGATTTTGTCTTCCGAGCATTGATAGTGCGGCTGCTGGTTTCACTTCCTAATATCTTTTGATGGATGTGTGGTGGCTCACGGCATGAAGATGTTTGTGACATCTTTTAAGCATTTTCATTGGGTAGTATTTTTGGTGCAATTCTGTCGCTGGAATTTCCGACGCTGATGATGGGCTCTCCTAGGATGTCTATGCTGTTGTAGCTGCCAATTCTGTGAGCTACCTGGTTTTTTCCGATTAGCCGTTTCTTTTTCCGGTTAATTTTGAATTGGTTTCCACGGCATTGATTCATTTATTGGCCCTGTCCTGGAAGGTTAACACATTTATTTGTATGCATCGTGTAATGTGGACATATTTATGATTTTGGGTAGATGTCCGTTTCTATGGATCTTTACGCCCATCAGGATCTCGAATTGGGTGTCTTTATTATAGTGATGTGGTATGTAGCCGTTATTTTTCGGTGATCCTCCATATCTAATCTGCTTGCCGGTCGATTTTTTGGATTTTTCTGTACTTGCTTCGGATATCTGGATCATAGCTTTTCGGCCTCATATGGATCGTTTTTGCAGCTGGTCTTTTCCTGATTTCAATCTTTATTATCTTCTGCAGCTGTCTGACATACTGTTGTCAGAGCACATGATCTATGTGATGGTTGTCGTTAATCTGAAGCATCCAGATTTCATGAAGGTCCTTGATAAGATAATGGTGATGGGTGGCTGGCGTCTGGTATTGATTGCTGTGATTTTGATGGGGGTCCTTTACGCTCTTTTCATGTGGATGCTGTTTGGGGTCTTGCATTTCAACTGATTCCGTTTTTTATCGAGCTGGGGAGCCGGATCTCCCCCAATCATGGGGATCAGAAATTCATCGTTATCGGGCGCCTTTTTGTTTTCAGGACAGTCTTTCTTTCATCAAGCGAGCCTGTTTTATCTTTTTTTGGAGTGCAGGGTTTTTGGTTTTGTCCAGGGCTGGTTTTCTTCTACAAGCGACCCTGACAATATTCATCAAGCGAGCCGGAATTCCATATGTCAAGCGAGCACGATGATTTACAAGCGAGCCAGTTCTATAATACAAGGGTTGCGCACAGCAAGTGGGATATCGAAGTCGCTCAATGTTTTCAAGTGAGCCTGATTTGGTGTTTGCACAAGCGAGCCTGCATCTGGTCAGTCATGGAAGACACTATGGAACACACCTTTTTGTTAGCCTTCTTTCTATGCAGTTATCTTTTTTTCTTCATTGTCATGAATATGATGCTTCTGTATTTTCTTTGAATGTCTTTTCAATGTATACAGGGATGATCTCATGGGTCTGTTTTATACTACCCGTAATATTGTTGGCCATGAACATCGAATAACTTCTCTTCAGAAGTGTATTCTGGATGTATTTGGGAATATGGAGTTTTCTCGTTGTTTTTATATAACAATTTGAAAATGTATTGATGATAATGTACTGTCATATATTTCTTTTAATATATACAGCGTTTTTTTCTTCTGAAAAAAAAAAAATAGAGCGTAAATTTGTATGTAGTAAGGAATCTATTTCAAAAGTTAATATCCAATATTTCTTGATGGAAGCGGCTACAACTAGCACTTTGCATCTTGGAGACAACAATCTAGATCTCAAGAAAGCTGAAAGTAATACGAGATTGGATGATGAATTAAAAGATTCATCAAACCCTCCACTTGCTCTTTTCTTTGACACATATGGTAGTGCTTGTTTGACAACAGATGGAATGCCTGAATTTTATGGTGTTGGAAGAGAAAGAGAAAATGCTTGTTCCTTCTTAACAAATGAGCGTTTTTTTGGAGTTTGTAATTTCAGGAAATACATTCTCTGTTGGCAACCCCCAAGAAGTTTCTAATGATGGTAATTTGTCAAACTATTTGGCCTCTACTTCTGTTGGGTATCATTCTATAGTGCTTAGCTTTGATGCAGAGTACAAATCTTAAACGGTCTCATAGACTATTTTTAATCTTGTGGATGTTAAAATATCATATCATTTCATAGTATGAATACAACAACTCCATATTTGGGATTTAAATTGTTTTAGATTTGAGAGTGACATGCTCACATATAGAACAACCAACAGCAAAATCGACATGTGGGTCCTCTTTCTCTGCGTCTAATGATATTTCGACATGTGGGTCCTCTTTCTCTGCGTCTAATGATATTTGTGTGGCCCTTGTAATAAGAATAATAGAGTGAGCCATTATCTTAATGTGTCATGGATAAGACTCTAACTCAAGGATGAAAAGTGAAGGAAGAAGTAGTTAAACTCAGGTCGAGTATTGGTTGGTAATAAATATTTAACTATGACAAGTCTTTATAAGTTTCCTTCTATATGAACTAAACCAATAATGGCACATGCACTACACTCTACTATTCTCTCTTGATACCCAGTATAGGGAAACAAATGATTTAATGTTAGGTTTAATTGGTGTTGGAGGAAATGGTTCTTTTACCCAGAATTTGGTAGAGATTTCTGAGAATTATAATTTTGAGTTTTTATCTTGTGTGGAGTTCGAGTGCTGCTGTATTTTTTTCTAGTACCACACAAATCAGTGTTCTGATAGGTTGATTTAGTTTTAATCACATCCATATTGATTGTTATGATCTCCAGGTTTTTAGGAGAGGCATGTGTTTCAAGCACGGGCACAAACTAAATTGCTTCAGGCAAAGGAACAGACTGTATTGCTTCAGGCATAAAATTTCAGCATACAGTGGTGTTTAGGCACACAAATTACAGTCGCTTTAGCAACAAAAATAAGGGAGAATGTATTGGGAGAATTGAAAAGAATGTATGACAGCTAAAGGTATACATTTTTTAATTTTATTTTAATTTACTTTTATATAATCCAAAAAGGCCATGTTAATAGAATGAATTCCTATAAAACACTATGATTTCAGTCGCAGGCTTTGAAATTTGAGGAATTTTTAACTTCAACAAAACAAATTGGTAAGCATGGTGACAGAGCATAAGTCCTTAGATGATCTGACCTATCTTTTGTATTTTCTTAAAATATATCCTTACTCTTAAATTGTCAAGGCTTGTCTTGTTGTGGTTTTTGGGAAGATTCATTTTTTAGATAGATCATTTTAACTGGTTGTACCTTTCACTTCCTTTGGATTGCATCGATTTCAAGAAATATCTATGATGCTTGAATTCTGGATATTGAACTGTGTGTAAATTTTGTAAAATGTCTAATATTTCGAGGCGACACTACCTCCATCATCATGGAAAAAAGACCAATTTGCATGTCATGTAAATTAGTTGTATTATTTTTTTTAGAAGAATCACTTATATCTTTGAATATATGTAAAATTGTGGTTACGTGTAATAATAGAAAAAATGGTACTATAAATGACAGGAATAATCAAAGTGAATTGTTCTTATGATTGTAGAGAAATATTTGCAACAAAGAGGATACAAAGAATATTTTTTCATGGGCCAAGTAAGTAGATTATTTGGTTATGCATGTTACATTCTGCATTCTCAATACTGAATCTAATGTTACATGCTTATTGTTATTATTTTGATGTTTTTATTGGGTATAAAATGTTCTGAATCATTACTTTAAATATTCCATTTGTATGCATTTTTTTTTTTTTTTTTTTTTACATATGCAACTATCTTTTGTTTCAATATTTCGTAGGTTATAATTTGTGTTTCGTCATCTACAATTCAGTATGTTGATCAACAACATACATAAATTAGAGTTAGTTGCAGACTGTTGAATCTTACCTAGCCTTAGACTACTTGTTATGATGGTTGAGTTGTTGATGATTAGTTCCTTGTTCTTTCTTTTGTGTATTATCCTTCAATTTCTTGTACCATAACCCTTACGAGAAGTAAATTATTTAATATAATTAGAATCTTTTCTTTGTCATGGTGCAGATTTGATGTCGTGATGCATTTTGCTGGATTCAAGGGTATTAGTGAAAGTGTAGCAATTCCATTACGTTATTACAAGAACAATATATTTCGCACTTTGAACCTATAGGATATTATGGTCAAACATGGATCCAAAAAGGTAATTCTAAACCTTGAAACTGATAATAATATTTATAATTATGTATGTTATAGAATTGTACTAGTGTAGAGGCATTATAGTAGAGTTATCAAATGATATGAGTGTACTGCTCAAGTTTAATTTGCATAGACCTATTGGTTTCTGCAACGTAAATATTTCCAAAAGAACATGTCTTAGTGTGGATGCCTTTTTTCATTTTAGGATTGATTAGGCATTTTGCATAGTCTAGCTTGCCTGGTATGATATTTTGGGGAAATGGTGACTTTTTTGCTACCCATTTTAAAAAAAATTATGATTTTATGTCACTCCCCTGATGTAAGGAAATTTTATTTTTGATATTGCATTCTCTTCTTCCTCCCTTCTTTGGGGATCATCCTTGCCTTTAGCAGAGTTTTCTTATATTATATCTCGCTATAACAATTTCTTTTTAATACCTTTGTTGGGTGTTGTAGTTCTTTCTTTGTACTCATGTTCAAATATCCTAGTGGCTCATTACGAGAGTGTTCATTGCAGCCTATTTTTACAGTGGTTAATGAGGAGAATCTACGTGCAAGTATCTAGTGGTATGGGTTTTATTATGGTAGACTTGATGGGATAAGCCGATAAGGATCCATATTCATTCTTGTTGATAAGAAAATCAACAAAATGAATGCTCATGTTATTTTCTACCTCCATCATGAATCTGATGCTTTCATTTTGGCTATTGAGATGATAAAGAAATTCATTCAGTATTTTCATTCCATGAGACCATTCGATATTCATACTTCTATGAATTGGTCCCTTTGATCTAGTTTTAGTGGAAGGGATCATAAGACTTACTTTTCAAAGTACTTAATGTACATATTAGTGGAAATTGATTACAATGGTGATCCATGGCTAATTTTTCATTGTGTTCATATCTAATTCCTTGAAGTTTGAATTATGTGGATTTGAAATATCCTTGATTATCCTGATTTCTTTTTTAGATTTGTTTGTTAGTAGATACTTTCTTATCTTATAAGAATTGGATCAACTTTAGAAATAATTCTGAAAGAACTAATAAACTTGTGCAACCGCAAAATGAAGTGGCTCATATGTGCTATCCAGGTGGTTATTCATGGCACCAACTCAATATAAATCATGAGTTCGAATGATAGTATAGTTATCAAGGAATTATTGAAGGAATTTTAGCTGATAAAATCATCATTGTGATATTATATCCGATTTATTACAAGTACATAAATCAGAAAGAAGAAATTATAAAACCAATTTGACTTACGAATATTTTTTAAAAATTTACATTGTTTCGCCTAGATCTATAAAGTCATCCATTTGGTTAAAATGGCCTCATTTTTATGATACCCAATTCACTACGATTAAAGATACGAAATATGAAATGGTATGTATTTTCAAAATAGTTGTGTTTCATAGCATATAATCACAAAAATATCTGATTTTAAGAAAAAAATTCCTCTGTTTTGATTGTGTGAAATTTCATGTTTAATTTGATGTAGAATCTCATAATATATTTTGATATTTTTTCTAATTAAGATGTGTAGCATCTTGATGCTTTAAATTCCTCCATATAATAAATGGGTCAATAGAGACAAAAATGGAAATTATAATGAAGGATAACATCTTTGTTCAGTGTTGCTCTGAGATCAATATATCAAATGCTTTCATTGACGTTGATGCAAGTGAGTAAGATAGTTGGAGATTATTGTGATCCATTTTAGTATGCATACAAGGATATGCGTATCGGTTTTGTTTGCTACTCATTTATTGATGATTGTGATCCATTTTAGTATTACACGCAAGTATATGGGTATTGATGTGGTATGATGAGCATTTATTACATTACTAGATGTTAATTTCATTAATTATTTTTAGTAATTTAACTTGAAGCGTAATGATATTTTACTCAAATATGTTCATAAAATGGTTTTTTTAGAATCAACTACAGTTTATGGACAACGCAAGGTGATTCCTTATGTAGAATACTTCCAACTTTTTGCAATGAATCCCTATGGACGCACTAAGGTCTATTGTTCAACTTCATGTGCACATCAATAGTTATATCTCCATATTGTGTTTTTCAGTTGTTGAGTGCCATTGCTATTTTAATAACTATTAATCTTTTCTGAGTAGATTCTTGCATCTTTATCAGTTAAAATAATTTCGTTATTAGTGGTTAGATGGACCATGTAACTACATAAATTAATTCCTTTTCCATGTTTTTCTTCAACTCTTCCTTGAAGAGATATCACGTGAGAATTTATAAGGCAGGTCTAGAGTGGAGAAGGATTTTGTTGAGCTACTTCAACCCAGTTGGAGCTCACCCAAGTAGCTAGATTGGTGAAGATCTGTAGGGATTTCCAAATAACTTCATGCCTTTCATCCAAAAAGTGGGTGTGGGTAGGCAACAAGTGTTGAACATATATGGTAATGATTTCCCAACGAAGGATGGCATAGCAGTAGGATAGAATACTAGCTTCAGCATTTGATGCTATTAGGCAACCAGTGTTGAAAATATATGGTAATGATTAACAAACGAAGGATGGAAAAACGGTAGGATATAATACTATCTTGAATATTTGATGCTATTATAATTTTTTATAAAGATGCTAGATTGTTTTTTAGATAACATAGAAATTTGTGGTTTTGGATCTACACACATTAACATACTAGCAGATAAGACCTTTCCCAAAATGTCATATTAGTATGTGACATAGTCAGTCTATTAGGAGAATTTCCAAGAATATTATAGATTATAACATATTAATTTTGAACTACAATACTTGCTACTTATTGAACATTGATACTTGGGCAACTTTAAGAGACCATTTTATAGGTCATAGATCTTTGAACTTATTGCTTTTGAAGCTTGCATATGTTTCTGAATTTTGTCGGATTTTCTTATTATGATAATTTAATTACTCACACATTTATATGTTTATGCATTTCATCTATTTATTTTCTTTCTACTATACTTGCAATGGTATTAGGTTAGAGACTAATTCATGTGGGAGACTTGGTTGATTGTCATCTGCGCTTCAGAAGCTATTTGATGCAAGTGACATAGGTAAATTTCCCCCGAGGTCCATGATTGATATTTTTTCCATAAATTTAGATCACATGATAAGGAGATCTCAAAATTGTTTTAAGTGACAATGTACCTTTTCTATGCTGGAAAAAAGGCTTTTATAGATTTTGTGTATTGATTCCTTCATTTTTTTATGATAGTCCTTAAATTTAGTTGTCCAATATGAAGAATTCATTGATATTTTGACATTTGAATATGTTAAGGGTATTAGCTTAAGAAGACATTATTCCTACATTTCACATTTTTAGTAAATATATGTCATTTTCTGCTACAAGTACATATTAGTATTGTCAGTGATGTGAATATATGAGAAAATTTAAATAGCCTTTTTAGGGATTAGATGCAAACTTTTTTGGTGTTCTTTTCTATGGTGATGCTTTATTTTCTTTTTTTATGCAGGTCATCTGAAACATAATGGCTATTATCGCCCAATTGAATAAAACTAGTTTGATTTCCTTTATTTTCTCGAGAAATTTAGTGGCATTGACATTGCTAATGTTGAGGTATATGTTGTATAAATCCTTTGTAGTCTACTTTAGTTTATATTCAAGTGTTCATCATCTTTCATGTCTTATACGCTACATTGTATCTTCTTTCATTTTCATAAGAGGAACTAAATATTGACGGTAAGAAGCGAGAGTTGAATAAAAAGGAGAACAATAACAATGGAGCGACAAATCCAGAAAGAGAGAGAGAAGAGAACTGGTATAGTGATACCCTTAAAGCCAATATCTCGCATGACGCATATACATTGAGACTAATGATCAAGTCTTAGATTTGGTGAATTCCCCTACAATGCCTTGGCAACACAACGTTCATGTTTTGAAGTGATCAAATCAAATATTTTATGTATAAATTATAGTCCAACCAATATTAAGTTGGAAACTCGTATTGTAATATTTGAAATTCCATATAATAGAATTTATGTGGTTGAAATTATTTATAGTTGTACATGATATTATTTAGTATTTTAATTAACATATGTAACTTTGTGTTTTGATATTAGATTAACATGAAAATTGTATGGCATTTTTTTAAATTAGTTGGAAAATCATACTAATTAATTTATGTTGATTAATTTCAAAATATAAAATCAATCTAAAATTACTAAATTAGTTGTTATAGTTTTATTAATGAAAGTAAATGAAATGAATATAAACTACTAAATCGGTCGTTTATATACTGAATATGAAATTACCAAAAAAAGATAAATGACTACTGTAAATGATAAATTTGTGATTAGAAACTACAACTAAATTTTCCATATATAGGACTATTAGTAGCTAATTTACAGTATCTTATAACACAACAAACATTTTTTCATATTTCTTTGGTCATTAATTTGTTTCAAACGATGACTAAGAATTACATATATATGAATATTAGTAGCTAATTTACAATATCCTATAACGCGACCAAAATTTTGGTCATATTTCTTTGGTCATTAATTGTTTTTCTCGGGTGATCATATAGTAGTATATTTTGTTGTATATGTGGTCATTAATTGTGCCAATTAAGGACTAAATCAATGACTAAATTAAGGAATTAAGACAACCAATTAATCACTAAGCTAAAAATGATTAAAAGTTAGTCACATTATAAGATACTGGAATTAGCCACTATTGGTGACCAACTAAAAAATGGTCAATTATATGCAACTTTTAGTCATTTTTTTAGTAACTAATTAGGAACATTGTACTGGTGTTGAGAACCTACAATTTGACTTTATGTTCCACTCGTTACTCCATAATAATTTTAAGAGTGGATGTAGCATTACTATGATGAAGCTTGAGATGCAATAATTTTTCCTACACTTACTTTATTACCTTTGCCCACTCTAGTGGACAATATTTCCCAAGGTATGATTTCACCATTCAGATAAAGGAAGAAGAGAAAGGATATTGACTAACCAATAAGAAAATAAATGATTTAGATTCTATGAACACACCTTATAGGAAACCAACCGAAAATCCCACTCCACATAAAATGCTTTTCCTTAACCTCGGTAGAGAGGATGTTGCATCCCCACACCATCTAGCGAGACTAAATATCAAAAAATAAACAAACCTCCTTTCCTAGAGGATGAAAATCATTGGGATCATGAAACTCTCATCCCCAACAAAGCAGCACTAGGATCCTAAAGAAATAAACATGCCACCACTCATACTTAAGGAAAGAGAGAAGAATCTGGAGAAAAATAGATAAAGGGTGGTGAAGGTAAACCTAATTTCCCAAGTTGAAATTGTAAACACATCGAAGGAAGTTACCATATCTAGGATCCAAATAGCCTAATTCAAAATAGAAACTCCAAGCTTAGGGGGAAAAAACTTGAATATAACCTAAATATGCTCATAAAGGGAATTCACAATCTATTCATACAAAAATAACCCAAATAATGTTGTCCTTTTCCCAAATAAATCCATGGCAAGCCAAATTATATTTTCATCGAAATACCAAATATTCATACGAGTGTCAGCAAATACATTAGGGTAAATTATACACCAAAATTCCTTCACGCAACTACTAGTTGGAAGAACGACACCCAATTAAAAGACTAGAGATGCAAAGACATAAGGAAATAATAAATGAAGACCATCATACATATTAGAAGAAAATTGATAAAAATGTGAACTAATAGATCCCATGATGAGTTTTTCAATTTGGTGTTCTTTTGGGTTGTCAAAAACTCTCTCTCCCAGTAAAACTTAATATGCATCCATCACATCTAGAAGTTGAAGCATGAAATTTCTCATTTGAGGTGTGATCTATTCGTGCCAAAGGATTATGAGAGGCTACAAATTCATCTATTGGAGAAAAAATAAAATCTCCCACCTATGTTCATTCAATATACCATCAATGATACCTATGTCTCCCCCATGGTAAACCATAACCAACCCCTCCATGTGCTAATCATTCTAAGACTAGGGGATTGACAAAATATAGTATAGTTGCATGGGGTCCATGTCGATGGAAGTGATTTCCACACCCCCAAACCCCATAATGTTTACTTTTAATTCTCCTTGCCATGCAAACTAATCATAAAAATAACATTTTGTAGCAAGGGGGGAATTCATGGGATAGGAGAATATGAAACTTTATCATTGATTAATATTTATCCCCCTATTAATCCAATTGCTTTATTTTCCATTTCATCTACCTTGAAATTTTTATTCCTTAAAACAAAAAAATATTGATAGATAAAGAATCAAAAGAGAATACTCCTTATATGGCTACATATTTAGTTAAGGAAAGGGTCCTTAGTATTGGTTACATTTTTAAGGTTGCCTATAATGATTTTGAATCTTGTGACTATAAAAACCCTTGCAATGTTTCATGCCCCAGCTAAAGAAATCCCTTGGAAAAACGTATATTCTTCAACTTGTTTACTACAAGCCATCCCTAAATTCCAAGACAAACTAGTTTCTACATTCGATATTTTTTATTAAGGTGATAAGAATAAAGATATATAGTGCAATTTTTGACAAGTAGCCAGGGTATTATATTTGGAATATATTTTATGTTATTATATACAAACCTTCAATACCATGATCATGAACATCTAAATAAAAACATAAAATCTGATAAAAGTTATGATATGAAAAGTATAAAGACACATTAACTTGAATTGGTAGAGAAATTGTTGTAGGTTCTTCTCAGAATTCTTGTAAGATACCTTCATCCATTTTGACACTTATTTCTCTATTTTCTTCATTTACATGTGTTGTAAGCATAACACAATCAATTTTAATAACGAAATGAGAATAGGTATGCAACCTGTAATGGTGACCCTCCTCCCCAACAACATCTTTCTAACAATATGACATGTTGGAGATATCCATTGAATATAAAATAATTTCCACCCATTTTACTATCCTTGGATGGATGATTTGATAGATCAAAGAGTAGATGCATGTTTAAATCTAAAGCATGGAATAAATTTATGAAGCTTCCATAATCAATATCCACTCTACATTGACCAAATACATTCAAATTAATGTTAGTTTCCATTGAAATAGGAGGAATAGTGCAAGGTTCCAAAGAATAAAAGTATGTTTTGAAGCATACATATGATAAGGGGCTCGAAAACCTAAAATCCAAGTATTAGATGAGCAGGAAATATCAATCGAAACATGGTGATTACATTTATCATTAGGTGGCTTATCTCCATACTTCTTCTTGGATATTTTTAGTAAGAAATGTGTAATACTTTGTTGCTAAAGAACTTGTGCCATGATGTAGATGGTCTTCATCATGCATGAATTGTCTGGATGAAATCCTTTTTTAAAGTAGTTGCATTTTATTCTCTGCTTCCTTCATTGTCTACTTTGGAGTCTAAATACTGTGTGGTTTCATTTCTTACTACCTTCTTGTGGTCAACGCCTATCTTTCATTTTGATTTATCCTTTTTTTTCTATACAATAAGTGGATGAGTATAAAAAACTTGAGACCACCCATTTTTATGAGAATATTTATCTACTATATGAATGATTCAATGAATTAATTGAAAGAATGTATCTTCTATGCTTACCCATTGATATCATTCTAGTATGAAAATAATAAATAAGACATAATACCCAATTTTTGGGTTACAAATAATATAGAATATTAGTTTCTCCTCTTTCCTAAAAGGTAATAAATTAAGGAAAGAGAGAGGAATATGGAGAAAACTAAATAAAAGGTGGTGAAGGTAAACCCAATTTCCCAAGTTGCAATTGTAAACACATGGAAGTAAATTACCATATCCAGGATCTAAATATCCTAATTCAAAATATAACCTCCAAGATAAGGAGTCCAAAGCTTGAATGAAACCTAAATATGCTCATAAAAGGAATTGACAAGCCATTCATACTGAAATAACCCAAACAATGTTGTCCTCTTCTCAAATAAATCCATGGCAAGCCAAATTATATTTTCATTGAAAAACTAAATATTCATAGGTGTGTCAGCAAAAACATTAGGGTAATACACCAAAATTCCTTCACAGAACTACTAGCTGGAGATGATCGACACCCAATTAAAAGACTAAAGATTCAAAGACGTAAGGAATCAATAAATAAAGCATCATACCTAGTAGAAGAAAATTGATAAAAGCATGACCTAATAGATCCCATGATGAGTTATGTAATTTTTACTTCTCTTGGGTTTCCAAAAAATCCCTCTCACCCATATAAATTAATACACATACATCACATTTAGAAGTTGAAGCATGCACTTTCTCATTTGAGGTGTGACATATTCATACTGAAGGATGATGAGAGGCTACAAATTCATCTATTAGAGAAAAAATAAAATCTCCCACCTATGCTCATTCAATATAACATCAATGATACTTCTGTCTCCCCCATGGTAAACCATAACGAACCCCTCCATGTGCGGATGATACTAAGACAAGGGGAGTGACAAAAAAAAATATAATTTCATGGGGTCCATGTCGATGGAAGTGATGTCCACTCCCCCCAAAACCATATTGTTTAATTTTGATTCTCCTTTTCATTCTATCTAATCACCAAAATCACCTTTTGCAGCAATGGGGGAATTAATGGTATGGGAGAGTATGAAAATTTATCATTGATTAATAATGATCCTGATATTAATCCAATTGCTTTCTTTTCTATTGCATCTACCTTGAAATTGTTATTCCTTAAAACATGAAATATTGATAGTTAAAGAATCAAGAGAGAATACTCCTTATATGGCTACATATTTAGTTAAGGAAAGGGTCCTTAAGATTGGTTCAATTTTTAAGGTCGCCTATAATGATTTTGAATCCCATAACTATAAAAATCCTTGCAATGTTTCATGCCTCAGCCAAATAAATCCCTTGAAAGAGCTTGCATTCTTCAACTTTGTTACTAGAAGCCATCCCCAAATTCCAAGAGAAACTATTTTCTAAATTCAATATTTTTTTATTAAGGTGATCAGAATAATATAGTACAAGTTTTGACAAGTAGCCAAGGTATTCTATTGTGAATATATTTTATGTTATTAGGTATGAATCTTCAATAGTATGCTCATGAACATCTACATCAAAAAATAAAATCTGATAAAAGGTATGATATGAAAAGTATAAAGAATTATTAACTTGAAGTGGTAGAGAAATTGTTTTAGGTTCTTCTCAGAATGCATGTAAGATACCTTCATCCATTTTGACACTTCTTTCTCTATTTTCTTCATTTACATGTGTTGTAAACATAACACAATCATTTTGAATAACGAAATGAGAAAAGGTATACATCTTATAATGGTGACCCTCCTCCCCAACAACATATTTCTAACCATATGACATCTTGAAGATATCCATTGAATCTAGATTGAATTCCACCCATTTTACTATCCTTGAATAAATGATTTGATAGATGAAAGAGTATATTCATGTTTAACTATAAGCATGAAATACATTTTGGAAGCTTCCATAATCAAGATCCACTCTACGTTCACCAAATACATTCAATGTAATTTTAATTTACATTAAAATAGGAGGAATAGTGCAAGGTTCCAAAGAAGAAAAAGCATGTTTTGAAGCATCCATATGATAAGAGGCTCGAAAACCTAAAATCCAATTATTAGATGAGGAGTAAATAGAAATCGAAACATGGTGATTAAATTTATCATTAGGTGGCTTATCTCCATACTTCTTCTTGGATATTTTTAGTAAGAAATATGCAATACTTTGTTGCTAAAAAACTTGTGACATGATGTAGATGGTCTTCATCATGGATGAATTGTCTCGATGAGATCATTTTTTAAATCAGTTGCATGTTGTTCTCTCGTTCCCTCATTTTCCTACTTTGGAGTTTAAATAATTTGTGGTTTCATTGCTTACTCCCTTCTTGTGATCAACACATATCTTCCCTTTTGATTTATCCTTGTTTTTCTATACAAAAAGTTGATGAGCATAAAATACTCGAGACCACCCATTTGTATGAGCATATTTTTCTACTATATGAATGATTAAATTAAGTCATCTAAATAAGATATCTGCAATGCCTTACGCATTAATATAATTCTAGTATGAAAATAAGAAATAAAGACATAATACCCAATTTTTGGGTTAGAAATAATAGAGAATATCAGTTTCTCCTCTTTCCTATCAATACCACATGTCTTGACCTATTGAACCAAATTATTGAAGTTGGATAAGAAGTATTGTAGGGTCTAAAAAATTCTTGGGATTAAAAATATGAGCTCTTTCTCCAACTTTTGTGCTCTTAGTTCATCATTGTTCTTGAACAAACCCTCTAATTAGGTCTAGATATCTCTAGGTGATGAATAATATTCTACATGGATGAGTAAATCTACAAATGTGTACAAGCATAACAACTAATGAGCTTCATCAATCATGTTGAAATAATTTTCCTTCTCTATAATTGAATTAGATTTTAGTTCTATACACATATTAATCTAATAAATTATGTTTCTTCTCAATAGGAGTAGAAATTTTTGCTTCCATTCAAAGTAATTTAATGGAATGAGGATCACTAATATGGGATGCTCCATTTTCATTTATTATTTAATTTTGTGTCTATTGCAATGAAATATATTCATTTCTACTTACAAGCGCATCGTGTGCTTTGACACCATATTAGATTTTGATCACAAGCACACAATAATATGGTTGTGAAAAATAAGCAACTAAAAGCTTGAGACAAAGGAGAAAGAAGAAAAAACATCACACTTTATACCAAACAGACAATGATATAAACTTGATTTTTATTTTAATTTTCTAAATAAGATTGATCTATTAACAAGAGTGTAAAATTACATCGTGACCGAGGTCAAAAACTACTGCCCTGGGGAAGGCAGAATTAACATGAAAAACACATATAAAGACTACCCTTTGACAGGGAAAATAGTCTAGAAAAGAAGCCCAAAACCCTCGCAGGGGTTCACATTATAATCATCCTGAAATTGCAGAGTGTGCATGGATTCAAAAATGAACAAAAACAAGCCAAAATTCCACATAATCGGCTAAACAGAAACAAGCCCCATTGGATGGGCCGCAAGGTAAGATAAAGGCACCACAGTTAACAGACTATTCATCTGGAGGAACTTCTATGATGCGACACCAACCTGAAGCAAGCATATCCCTGGCAAGAGCATCTTCATATTCAGAGGGTCCCTGATCAGCTGGCGCCATCACCACCTCAGGAACACTGCGTGCTGGATCATCCGGAGGTTGCAACGACGCGCTACCAATCCCCATCTGAGGATTATAAATCTAGGCAGAGTCCGGAATGAGGTCAGTTGGATGTGCGCTAGACTCCCCCGGCTGGGCCTCCTCCTGGAAGATAACTGTGAAGAGAACTGAAATCCTAGGTCAATTCAGAGCACTGTCGAATGTGAAGCGCGTAGTACTAGTGGTAGGCGGAGGCACAGAGGTCGGAGGACGGGGAGCGGGAGAGTCAAAAAAGCGCCCTCTTCCACTGCGAGTACGTGGGTAGTGGCTAGCCAGAAATCCGCTTGAGCAAGAAGTCGCATCAGACGAATGGCTGGACATCGTTCTAGGAGGGCGGCCCCTTGTGCCGCCTCTGCAGCTCCTCATCTTGTGGCGCAGCCGAGGCATGGAGTGAGCAAGCGGGGGCTGGACAGCAGCTGTGACAGAGTTATACCAATGCGAGCCGAGGCCAAAGGTACGAGCAAAGTGCTCAAGGTTCAACGGTGTCGACTTCACCAAAGGACCTGAGCAAGGCTCCAAGAGAGCATCCCCCTCCAGACAACAAGGGACAACCAGAACGGTAGAACCTGCAGCATATAAAATAAAAACTGAATTGAGGCTCGAGACCAAGAAGAAATGGGAGCGGTGCGACTGAACCTCTATTGAAAACCCAACGCCACTCTGCCCATTATCCTCCCCACTCGCACATCGATAAGCCCCCACCATAATTGCTTCATTGAAGAAGAACGCGGACTCCAGCATGCCAAAGCATGCGATGGCAGAATCCAGAGCGGAATACATGGTATGAAAACCAGACACCCCATAAACCGAGCCTTTCAACTCTGCAAGGTGTAAATGCAAAGATCTGTCGAACAAAGGCGAGATATATTTCTTGTCCTGGGTGGGCAAGTGTCGATCCACCTCGCTGTGCCCCTGTCCCATCACTTTGAACTCATGTCTGCACACCCGCATCCGGGAATATAAACTTGAATTATGAGGCCAGTAGAAGAATGTAATTAAATAGAGGAACAATGTGCACTAGTTGTTGTGCCTTAGTGCATGCACATTTAAGAAAAAGTTACCCCATCGCGGCCCCCCCTCTCCCCACACCCCAACCCCACCCAAACTCCATAGTTCTAACTAACTATCCCAGGAATGGAGTTAGCTAGCTAAAAATGTAGTTAAAGAGATAAATATGGTTAGATATCCCAAAATGGAGTGAAGACTCAAGAATCAAAGGCAATTGAAGTACACTTTCACTACTAGAAATTATGGTCTAATCCCTCCTAAAAATTGCATATGCATGGTTCTGAAACCCATCACTACATGAAATGGTTTAATGTAATTAGAGCATGAAACCCATCATATTCTCTCATGGTATTATGAGGGGAAATGCATGTGAAACTCTAAACTCAAAAATGTATGTGTAAATTTAAACTCCAAAAATGGAATTAGTCTCCAAAAATAAGAAAAAATTCTTAAGGAGATAAGGTTTCCAATAATATAGCTTAAATATAAAATAAAACTAGCTACATGATGCAATTTTCAATGAGGAGGATAAGGATTAATATGGTGTACAAGTCTAATAGACAAGTTCAATGTATAAATCCATGCTAGTGCACTATGATGCCATGTAACTGCCATGAAATTTCCTAATCATTTCCATTTGTTATTTTACATGGAAGCACTTACTATATATAGATCTACTATAAATAAATCACCTACTAAAAATAAACATGCTATAAATAGTAGTCATCCTAAACAATGGAAAAATATAGGAAATGTGCATGTGCACAAAGACCTTCTTGGCACACCACTAACCCCAACATGTTATGTTTATAATATTAATAAAATAGATAAATGATGTCCTTTCAATTATCTGGAGAATGATATTTGCTATATAAATAAGGACGAAAAAATATTTCTTAGAAAAAAATTGAATGAAAGAAAAACAAGTATATGAGCCCTAACCTTAAGTGATATATCTATCCCTACCCCCTTTTTGGTGAAAGGAATATTTCCACTTGAATTTCGCATATGGGGATGTTCTTAAGATTTAATTTGAAATTCGTTTTGCATAGATATGATTATGTTAATAATTTCTATAACCCTATAATTTGTAACAATTCAAATAGTGACTAAATCCCAACTAAATAACTTACTTTTTTTATAGTATTATCATTAATATAGTTCACTATATTATTTCATGCAACTCATGAGTTAATAAAAATTCTAAAATATAATATTTATATTTCAATTCATCATAAATCTAATTTAGATCATAAATCCGTGTTCATAATTTTACATATAATTTTATTATAAAACCCAATCAATATGATCATAGTGATAAAAAAATGCTTATTATTTTATAGAAACCAAAATTAACCTTTTCATAAAGAATTTGTAAGAAATTTTAACTTGCTACATTAAATACTTGTATCACAACTTTGCATTCAAGTTAATGTAATTCAACTAAACCTTTATAAAAAAGTGGTCAAGAGTGTGTGTTTCCTCCTACAAGTTCAAAATCAGAGAAGGGTAGAATAGATATGCCTTCATAGACTTAGCAGTCAAATCATTGCACTAATATAATAAAAATCATAATATTTCTAAACAATATATTAAAATCTCCTTTAATAAAACCTTAAAAAATAACAAAAAAATAAATATCAATCAAATTGTAATAAAAAGAGAAAAAATTAATACATAATCAAATGTAATGCAAAATATCTCAATCCTTTTAAAAATGAAATGCAAGATATCTCAATATTTTTTAAACTGAATTCAAAATGTTTTAGAAAAACATGTTAGTATATCCATCTTTTTAAGAATGAATTCAAAATGTTTTAGAGAAACATCTTAATATAAAAGGCAAAGAAAATTGTAAACTTGTAACTAGTTGTGTAAATTTCTTAACGTTTTATGAGACAATCAAATCTTACAATATTATACATTTTTATTATAAAAGAAATTAAAAGTGATTTTAAGCATGATAAAAAACTAAAAACATTAAACGTTAATACAACATTTAAAAACTAAATTTTTTATTTTTATTCTCTTCGTTCAGAGCCTGTTCAATTTATTCATGAAAAAGAGTTTCTCTCAACTTTAGAGATAAAAGTCCAATGTTCATAGCTTTTAGAGGTATGATAAAGCAGCCCTCCAAATTACACAACCACTGTAAAAAGTGTTTTTATAAATAAAATGCATGAATTAATATTAAAGAGAAATGTGAGCTCATAAATATTTATGATAAGTGAGCTAAGAAATTGGATTTCCAAATCTCTCTCTCAACTTTCAATCCCTTAGTTACATTTATGATAAGTGAGCTAAGGAATTTGATTTCCAAATCTCGACCTCAACTTTCAATCCCATGGTTACATTTAAAATTATCATCGAACACAATTGTAACATGTTTATTAAGCACAAATTATCTTTCCTATCTCATGCTTATGACATATATATTGACATTTTGTAAGAATGCATAGAAAAAGTAGATTTTATGGTATATTGTTAGTTTATGTGAGCATTTTTGTCCTCTGAGGAAGATATCCTATCGCCCTGATAAGTATGAAAAGTTTCTTTAAAATTTGATGTTATGATTTTAAACTTTTATTGAGGATATTAACAAAATATATATATATATATATATATATATATATATATATATATATATATATATATATATTTTTGTTAAATTTCATAAAATCATGTATATATATATATATATATATATATATATATATATATATATATATATATAAAAGAAACAGTTCAAGCATTAAAAGAAACCACTCAAAGATCAAAAGAAAATGCTTCAAATATATATATTTTTTAATTAAAATTTAAAACTATAAAAATTTAAAATATTAATAATAATTTATAATATTAAAAATTAGTAATAAAAAAATACAAAATTATTATTAAATAAAAATGAATATAAAACATTTATTAATTTAAAGTTAAAGAAATCCAATTATTTATCAAATTTTAAATAAATTTATTTTAAAATATTATTAATAATTCATAAGTAATAAAAAATATAAAACTATTATTATCAAAAAAATGAATATAAGAAATTCATTAATTTCAAATTAAAGAAATCAAATTTTAAATAAAATTACCAATTTCAAAACCAACTTTAATAAATTTTATAATACCCTTGAAACTAAACATAGCTCACTCTCGCAAAATTTCTTTATAAATCAATATAAAATAAAGATTTAAAAACAAAATACAATCAATTCTATAATGAAAGAACATTTACTAAATTTAATAAAATAGAGTTTCAACATTAGGATGCTCAAACATATCACTCGAACATTTAAAGTTAGTGCAACAGGATATTTCTATTCAGTGAGCTTATTCACGGACATAGTTCACTTAAACATAAGTTTAACATTAGTAGTAACAATGTTTAACATCATTAGTATTGCATTATAATAATAAGTTTTAAAACATGATAATATAATTAGTTAAATTCTTATTTTTACTTTTCACCTTAGCTTATCGTATGGTTAGGCTTTTATTTGATATGAAATCTATATAACAAGGGAATTACGAGTGTATTTGACCCACCGGGTGCTGCAAACCAAACTTATGCTTTAATTATTATTGTACTGCATATCAATCATATTGAATTTTGATGGTGCTATGGTTTGATTGGGATTCAGAATGATTAAATTGATAAATTGTAACCTAGCTTATAATTCAATGTTTGATACCAAGTTGTACCCCCACATTATCTTCGTACTGGATTTTTCCATGGTCTTTTGTATTTCTATGATGACACTTGTAACTTCTACCACTATTGGATCCTTCGCTTATCAACGGTTGTGAGATGATCTGATTGGGTTAGGGTATTGACCTACCCCCTCAAACCCAAACCGCTTTCTATTTTGTGAACCATGCGAGAGCAGCACCAGCTCTGCAAGTCTGTGTTTTCGATGGTGCCTCCTTCGTTCTTCGTTTGTGACCAGTAGTAGGTAAGGTTAAAAGGTTTACCGTACCCGGTATTCCATCGCAGAGATTATTTTCTATGGCTTACTTTGCATTTTGCATTTCTCTCACAGTTTATGGTTTAATTCGTAATGTAGTTGCGTTTTGGTGGGTTCTTAGTTAATGGTTTCCTGTGCATGACAGAAGCTTGGAAAAACCTTTGGATTCGATGCCAGCAGCTCAACATGAGGTTCTACATTACTTCGGCAGAAGGGTTTAGCTATCCTACTTTTACATGGTCGAAACAACTAAACTATGAGAGCTGAGTTTTCTGCCTGATAAATGTAATGAACAGTCTTTTCTTATTACAAGGTTTTCTCGTTTACTAAGAAAGTTTCCCTTCCTTTCTATCTCAAGCTTATGGCACTGAATTCACTTACACTCCTAAGGTGTTTTTACTTGTTCATTTCCATTCTCTGCAGTTTTAAAAGTTATTTCATTTATTATTTCTGGAAATATTTGCAAACCCTAACCCGAGTTTGTATGTGTAGTTAATATTTAACCTGTGACTTGTTGATATAAGATGGATTTCCGCACAAGAACTTCTTCACAGTTGAAAAATTCATGTCTTCCCTTTCCAGGTACTTCTTGTTCTCTATGAGGGTTTATGACATGAAGTTTCTCTCCATTTTTGGGTTGAAATCGTAAATTGTTCCGGGGAAGTAAGTTATGGCTTAATGTGTATTATTATTCCTGAAGCCGCTAGGGCTCTGTCACTGTGATTAACACTTTATTCCAGCCTCGAGTTGGCTTAATGTATCAGCTTCCTCTATATGGTTTTGGGTGCATTCCGCCTTGCAATTGGCCACTGGAATTATTCACCAGTAATTTACATACTCGTGTGTAGAAGAGTTCTCGACTCTATTAATTGAATTTTTTTTCAGACAAGCTGTTAATTTATGAAACAGTCGTAATTTCTCCTCTTTTGAATTTTTCATTTTCTTAACTGAAGCTGTACATGGATTTGAGCAATGAGAAGTTATGTTTATATTGTGTTATGTTTATAAATTGTGGCTATTCGCTCATTCATTCAAAATTTCCCTTTAAATTACTCAACGTTTATCCAGTTCTTATAGCAAGAAGGATTGTTCTGATATACTCTTCTTCTTTTTTCTCTGATAGGATACATGCATGTTTTGTATTTCATATGTCAATGTAGTAGTCTACTTACATGCTTTTCTTAATAACATAGTAATTACAATTATCTATTTTTCTTAGATTTTCTTTCATTATTTCATATGATCTTTATTCTGCCCTTGAAAGGGTCTGGTATTTACAGTACCAAATTGTTAGTTATTTTCTTTAGAATGATAATTCTATGCTCTGATAGATTAAACAAGTCTTCTATTCTCACTCAATGTAATAAATAGTTGTTTTGCACAATCCATTCTTCTTTTACAAATGTTAATATTTGCTTCTGCATAAGCGTTTATGGATGTCGAGACCATCATTTTATCTGGGTTATCTTTCTATAAACCCATAGTCCATGTATAGTATTACTGTAGCTGATAGGACGAAATGTACAATCTAGGGTTCCATCCCTAAATAGACTAACAATCCTTTCAATACTTTGTTATGGTTTTGCCATATCATTTTTGTTTACTTCCTTATATTTTCTCTACACATACACATATGTCCTTTCCTTGAACAATTCATTCAATACATTGTATATAGAAAGTAAACTAACATATAATGCCTTAATTAAATAAAAATTTCTCTACCTTATACAATCCCTTTTATCTATTCAATGAATAATGTGTACATTTATACATCTACTGTTATTAATTCCACAGTTACAAAGACAATAAATTTATCTAAGTAGAATTCATATCGAGCCATTTATGTCCTTCTTAACACCAAGTTAAATTACTTATCTCACTTTAACAAGTTGATGATAGCCTCCCAACCTTGAGAGAGAAAATTACATCCTCAACTCCCCCCGTAATCCTCACTAGAGTAGGATTTAATCGGCAGTATTACTGGAGTAGACCTCAATACCCTCTGTCGAGTCTTCTCTCCAGTTTCAGGTTGCATAGTTCCACTGGCTCCAACCAAATCTGGATTACTCTCACCCTCATGCCTTCTGACTCTCCTCTTACTTCACAGAACCCCTTTTCCTCACTCGTATTTCCTCTTTATCCTCAGAGGAAAATGTAACTCTCTTTAATTGCTTTTGTCTAACTATTCTGGAATCTTGGAAATTTTTTA
The DNA here is from genome assembly GCA_034641835.2 of Pinus albicaulis. Taxonomy (NCBI): domain Eukaryota; kingdom Viridiplantae; phylum Streptophyta; class Pinopsida; order Pinales; family Pinaceae; genus Pinus; species Pinus albicaulis. Next base: position 492,282,766 of record CM076576.1, read on the forward strand.
TTATTATTTTTATGGAAACCACACCATAAATAACTTTTTATTCAAAAATGAATAAATCATGTTAATTACTAGATTAACTTTACTTGTTAATCCTATTTGAAATAATATGCATATTTTTTTTTTCAACATAGTTTAATGATTAATCTGGGTGTTACATCTTCCCCCACTAGAGGTAAACACCATCCTCAGTGTTTTATCCCATGTCAGCAAATAGTTCTGGGTAAGCCTCATGTAAAAATGATTCATCTTCCCATGTAGCCTCCTCTAGGCCAAAGTGCTTCCATTGCACTTTAACTTGGGTGATTTCTATCTGCTCGAGAATAGATTGAGGTTCTACCATAAATTTGTCATCCGGTTCAACCTGCAACCAACAAAGCCTTTAGTTAGTTAATATAATATTAATCTTTGTTAGAGTTCTAGTACTCAATTTATTCCTACCTGAATGTTTTTCCAATGTATTACATGATTTGGATCATGCACATATCGTTTCAATATTGATACATGAAACACATTGTGCACGCGTATGTGACTTGGTAATTCTAATTGATAGGCTACCAGTCCTACTTTTTCCAAGATTTGGAAAGGTCCACAGAACCTAGGAGCAAACTTGGCAGATGAATTCCACCTTAAGGTGATTTTATTAGGTCTAATTCTCACATACGCATGATCACCCACTTCAAAATCTCGATATTTCCTGTTTCGGTCCGCATAAACCTTCTGCATGCCCTGGGCAGCTTTTAGATTCTATCAAATCTTCCTTACTTCTTGTTCCATTTCAGCTACATTTCTAGGCCAAGCATTAGTTTGGTTTCTGCACTTCTCTAGTTAATGGGTGTTCGACACAGCCTCCCATATAAGGCTTCAAAGGGGATCATCCTAAGAGATTCTTGATATCCATTACTTTAGGATAATTCTACTAGATGTAAATATTCTTCCCACTTTGCAGGTTGCTGCATCACATATATGCGCAACATGTCTTTTAAGATTCGATTCACCTGCTCAGTCCATCCACCCGTTTGTGGATGATATGTTGTCCTAAATTGGATTTGTGTACCCAGACCAGTGAAAAATGCCTTCCAAAAGGCTGAGGTAAACTTTACATGTCGATCTGAGATGACTATTTTCGGAATACCATGCAACCTAAATACTTCCCTCATGAAAATGTCTGCAATCTGCACAGTTTTGTAAATGGATTGTTCTAGAATAAAGTGAGTTACTTTGTTGAGCCAATCAACGACCACCATTGTAGAGTCATTATGTTTCTTCAATCTTGGTAGAACAGTAATAAAATACAATGATATGACCTCCCATTTCCATTCTGGTACATGTATAGGCTGCAACAAACCTGCTGGATGTTGATGTTACACCTTGAGTTGTTGACATTCTAGACATTTATTCGAGTATTTAGCAATATTTTTCCACATACCAGGCCAAAAATAAACTTTCCTAATTGTTGTTAGAATTTTCTGGTAACCAAGGTGTCTAGAATAAGTGCTTCAATGATACTCATCAAAGATCAACTCTTTTAAACTCATCTAATTTAGGATGTATATCTTTCCTCTAAAAGTTAAAAGTTGCTCACTATTAATATTATAATCTCAATGCTTTTTCTGATTTTCTGCTTCATATGCTTGCTTCCATAAAAATTGATATTCAGGATATTTTTCTGCTGCCTCTCTTACCTGCTCCTGGAACTTAAATTCCACATGGTTAAATTAGAGTTCATACACATAATGTAATTTCCTACTTAAGGCATCAGCAACATGGTTTTCCTTACCTTTGACATATTGGATCTCAAAATCAAATTCGCTCAGGAATGCAGTCCACCTTGCTTGGTGAGCATTCAAATCAACTTGTTTAAAGTAGCTAGTCAAACTGCTATGATCGATTTTTAACATAAACCTTTTTCCCAACAAGTAATGTCTCCATACTTTGATCGCGTGCACTACTGTGGTCAATTCTAGATCATAATCCAAGTAACACTATTCATGATCTTTTAGTTTCCTTGACTCATATGCAATGACTCTTTTTTCTTGTCACAATATTGCTCCTACTCCTTCCTTGCACGCATCGATACATACTTCAAATTCATTTTTTTGGGTTAGCTACCCTCAGTATGGGGGCAGTAGTCAACAATTGCTTTAATCGTTCAAAGTTGGTCTGACATTCACTGGTCCATTTAAACATTTGTCCTTTTCGATGCTAAGAGGTAATAGGAAAAGAAATTTTTGAGAATACCTCGATGAATTGCCTGCAATATCCAGCCAATCCCATAAAATAATGTATGTTTGCTATGTTTTTGGGCACCCTCCATTCCATAATATTCCTTATTTTTTCAGGTCCACCGCTATGCCTTCCGCATAAATTACATGGCCTAAATATTGAATTTTCTCTTTGTAAAAGTTACACTTGTTGAATTTGGCATATAGTTGATGTTTCATCAACATTTTCAGTACTTTCCATAAGTGTTCCTTATGTTCTTCCATGGTCTTTGAGTAAATTAGTATATCATCAATGAATATAAGAACAGACTTGTCCAAAACAATGAAATATGCCATGCATCAAACTCATGAAAGTTGTTGGTGCATTGGTTAATCTAAATAGTAAAACCACGAACTCATAGTGCCTATATCAGGTACATAAAGTTGTTTTATATAATTCCTCACCTTTTTTCTGAATTTTGTGTTATCCGGATCTTAAATATATTTTTGAAAATAAATTCACCCCTTTCACCTTATCGAAAAGATCATCTATCCATGGTAGCAAGTATTTATTCTTAATTGACATTTTGTTAAGCTACATGTAATCCATGAAGATTCGCATCGTTCCATCCTTTTTTCTCACGAACAACACTGGTGCCCCCTAGGGAGATACACTAGGTCTAATATATCCCTTGTCCAACAGTTCTTGTAGTTGCATTTTTAATTTCGTCAACTCAGGTACACTCATTCGGTATGGTGCTTATGACACTGGTGTTGTCCCGAGCATTAGTTTGATAGTGAAATCGATATCCCTCTTTGGAGGTAGTCCCGGTATACTTTCCGAAAATACATCCATAAAGTCTTGTACCAGTGGTATATTTTCCAGCATGGAGGTCTTATCTTAGAACTAGCAAATCCAACTTGGATAGCATAAATCTGGCATCATTTTCTAATGCATTTACCAAGCTGGGATGTTGTGATAGGACATAATTGTAGTGGTTTATTAATTCCTTGCGGCTCCCAGCGTGTTCCATCTTCAACCTTGAAGTAAATAATTTTCTCTTTACAGTTTCCTAGAGAACAGTGACCCTCCAACCAGTCTGTTCCCAGTAGTATATCATAGGAGCCCAAGGGTAGAATATTTAATTCAAACTTTATTTACTAATTTCCAACCTCTAAGGGAAAATTTGAGACTTTAGTGTTAACTCTTCTCTTTGCCCCAGTGGAAAATTGTAGCAGTGAGGTACTCTTAAATTTATAGCTCTTCAAGTCACACTTTTCAACTATCCGAGGATTTACATAGGTTAAACTGGCACCAGGCTCAAACAAAATAGAGATAATTTGGGAATATAGCTTACCTTCAAGTTTTATCATGGTCGGCTGATAATATTCTTGTTGGTCTTTAGTTACTGCATTAATTCTTGGTATGTTTCGAGCAACATCCCCCACCATAGAAGCCTCTTGCAAGTTGGTTGTTGTTTCGTTTCTCCCATGATGAGGACAATTCTTATAATAATGTGTCTCACTGCATCCCCAACATTGTAGAGGTGGTTTCTGGATCTGCCCATACTCTGGTCTTCTGAAGCTTCTGTGGGTTTCTACTCTGTTGTACATTTTGGATTCTGCTGATTTCTCCCATACTGTCTACTTGTTGAATTTCTTGCAACATTTTTAAAATTTCTTGATCTGTTAATCTTCAAATTTGAATTGTTTTTTTTCCCTTTCTTTGGTGGCCAATTCCTACCTGCTCTCCCTTTACCTTGGATTGTTGATAGCACATTCGTGCTTTTCGAATCACCTCGTCCATAGTCTTTGGGTTCACGAATTTGATTCTTTCCTTCATGTGAGCAGGCAAGCTACTCAAGAATAATTTAACTTTTTCCTTCTCATCCCTCACGTATGGTACATATCTCAGCAATGATGTGAACTTAGTTATGAATTCGTCCATTGACAGTTGTCCTAATCTAAAATCATGAAATTCTCGATATTTTTCATCACAAAAGTGTTCTGTTAGTTACTTATCTTTAAAATATTGTTGGAACTTGTCCCAAGTCACATTTTGGTCCTCAATATCTCCAACATTTTTTACTTCCTCCCACCATAAAGTGGATTCTTCTAGTAGTTGGTAGATATCCAAACGAGCTTTGAGTTTGCTGCTATATTCATAAACTTGAAAATATTTTTTCATGTTATCTATCCATGCCTCTGCTACCTCTTCAGCCTCTCCATTGAATATAGGAGGTTTGATTTTCTAGAACTCACCCTGCAGCTCTACTTTCTATTTTTTCATCTCTTGCCGATCTGAAATATTCCCCGACTCTGCTTCGTTATAAATTCTGTTTTTATTACTTCGCTATGTATGACTTCCTTCTAGCTTGTCATTAGTCTGTCATCGTTGTTCACCTTATTCTCGCATATCCATTTCAGGGCTCAGTTGAGTTGTCCCTTGATTCTTCCTATCTGAGAGGTTCTTAAGAATCCTCTCTTGCTCTCGCATCAACCTCTCATGATCACTTCTTACTTGAACCATTTATTCTTGCAATTATTGCACCGTATCTAGCAGTATACTTGTTTTTCATTGTTGTTCCTCAAGTAATCTATTAGTTTGTTGAGGCTAATCAACGCTCAGCTGCACCCACATTTCTGGGTTCATCTATGGATTAGGTTGGGAATGAGGTTCCCAAATAGTTTTGGGACGTACTTGGTGTGTTGATCTCCTTCTCATTGTATCCTTGTTAATTTATGTGCATAATTTTACACACAACAAATGTTATTCATGTGACCCATATGAGTCCCAGCATGTGAACGTTGCTCTGATACCACTTGTAATATTCATCCATACTATAGTAATTTTTTTTTATACGATTTACTTCTCTTAATATCATGTTGTAACAATATTTAACATCATTAGTATTACATTATAATAATAATTTTTAAAATATGATAATATAATTAGTTAAACCCTTATTTTTACTTTTCACCCTGTTCTATCCTATGGTTAGTCCTTTATTTGATATGAACTCCATATAACAAGGGACTTACGAATTTTTTCGACCCACCGGGTACTGCAAACCAAAATTAGGCTTTAATTATTATTGTACTGCATATCAATCATATTTAATTTTTATGGTGTTATGGTTTGATTTGGATTCGAAATGATGAACTTCATAGATTATAACCTGGCTCATAATTCAATGTTTGGTAACAAGCTGTACCCCCACCTTACCTTTGCGCTGGATTTCCCCAGGGTCCTTTGTTTTTCTATGATGATGACGTACAGGTGCATTGTTCCTGTGCAAACTCAATTTAAAATCGTTAAACCAAAATTAACTTTCAATTAGGCCCTTTTCAAATATATCGCATTTTCCAGAAAATATTGCAGCTTTACCAATTTCACAAATCGACAAACATAAGATTTCACATATCACAAATCTTAACTTATCTCGCTTTGGCTCTTTGCAACTTTACACTCATCGGCACTTCACGGATTTTTACCTTTATCGCATGTCGCACAAAATAACAAACTCCATCGATTAAAAAATACATACATCACAATGTTTTTGATTTTGCGATTTCACCAATCCCTGCAAATACCTTATCGCATATCAAGTATCACAACTTACAACATATAACTTTGAACAATAGACTTATAAATTTCCGATTGCGATGTGCAGAATATTATATCGATGCGATGTGATATTTCATAATTTTTAACATTATCGATGCGATATATGACTTAAGTTTGGGGATTTGCAATGCAAACTTTAAAACTTGGTTTTCATCCGAAATCAAAACACACAGGTTTGCAATAAAACATAGAAATTTTCCTAATTTCTTTTAAGTCTTGGAACTTGAAATATCACTCGTCTATGCCTTTAAACAGTTTTAATTCAGATCTCTAAGGTGAAGACAAGAAATTATAAATACATAGAAGGATTATTACCCAGATTTTAACTCCTGTCATAAGTGATCCTTAAAAGGTTTTGGATGAATTCATATGCACATGAACAATAACTTGCACATATATGCTTCAATCAATTACTCAGAAAATAAAAGCACAAAGTTATTTTCCCTTTTCGACTTGATCACATCAATTCTCTGCTCTCTCTCTTTCCTCTCTATCTATCACTCTATCCTTCCTCTCGATCTATCCTTCCTTTATACTAAATTCACTCACTATTTTTAACAAACTAACAAATAAATTCCTATTCCAAGGTTCGACGCATTTCATTCTAATAGACTTATCTTTTTCCTCCTAATTTGGAATTGCTCTAACTATTACAATAAATGAAATAAAGGCAAATTATTACAATAAATAAATAAAAATAAATTTGGGAGATCCAACCCTTTCTACTAAAAGATAATTTGACCACACAGTTTAGTGAAATTCATCTCATGCGATGCTCTTGCATCAGACTCCCAAGGAAGAAAAGAATCATCCATCAAACTTTTAGGATTTAATCCATACTTTTGTAATTCTACAACTTTCAACCAACTGGCATCCTCCACTGGTTATCCCCTCCATTTGACTAGATACTGAAAATAAATTTGTCCTCTGGTTCTTTTAGCCATTCTCCTCTCGAGAACAATTTCGACCTCTTTCTTAACTGTTTTCGGCATTTTTTCTTCCCATTTCAAAGTCTGAACTTCGTCTTTTGCAAGTTCATCCTATAGCTCTCCCTCTGCCTCCTTTTATGGGTACAAATATGCAACATTGAAGGTTGGAGATATACCAATTCCTTCTTGCAACTCAATTTCATAGGCATTGGTCAAAAAATTTCTTACAATTCTGCATGGCCCTATCTTTTTCATCTTCAATTTGTTATAAGTCCCAATAGGAAACCTTTCTTTGCTCAGGTACACCATGATGAGATCGCCCACTTAGAATTATTTTTCTTTCCTCCTTATATAAGCTCTTTGTTTATATTTTATACTGCTTTCCTGTAATCTTTCTTCGACATCTTCCTATAGCCTTTGCTTCTGCTCTGCAAATTCTTCCACCTTTGCGCTCCTTGTCTCTTGTTTGCCTAAATTTTTGAGCTCATACACACCTCTCAGATTCATCCCAAAAACAATCTGGAATGGACTCATCCTAGTACTCTGGTTAGGAGTATCCTTATAAGAAAACTCGGTTTGAGCAAGTGCTAAATCCCATTGCTTAGGATTTTTATAAACTAAGCTCCTCAATATATTTCCCAAGATTCTATTTACTTCTTCGGTCTATCCATCCATTTGATGATGATAGGTTGAGCTGAAAATAAGGTTTGCACCTATTTTCTTCCATATAGTTCTCGAGAAATGCCAAAAAAACTTTGTATCCCTTTCAGACACAATACTTACAGGTAGCCCATGCAATCTTACAATTTCTGAAAAAAAAAAAGATTAGCAATATGAGGTGCATCACTGGTCTTCTTGCATGCAATAAAATGAGCCATTTTAGAAAATATATCTACAACAACATAGATAGAATAAATTTTCCTTTGATTTTTTTGCAAACCCAAAACGAAATCCATACTAACTGAATACCAAGGCCGGTTTGGTATTGGCAATGGCTAGTACAATTTGGTATTTTGCCTTCTCCCTTTAGCGTGCTGACAAATCCTGCATTTCTCAGAAAATCTCCTAACATCAATTTGCATATTTGGCCAATAGTAAAAATCATTTACCTGAGAAAATGTCTTGTCTTGTCCAAAGTGTCTAGATAAGCCTCCGCTGTGTTTTTCTTTAATTATGTTTTCCCTCATAGAACATTTGGGAATACATAGCTTGTTATTTTTAAACAACAAAGCTCCTTGGATAAGATAATCCAACCACTGGCTTCTATTGTGAATTGCTAGATTTTGTACAACTGCATAAATATCTTTAAATTCTGCATCTTCCTTATACATGTCAACCATCTGTTCAAACCCAACAACACCAATTTTTAATTCCTGCAAAATTAAATTCACTCTGCTCAAAGCATCAACGACTTTGTTCAACTTACCACTTGTATGCTTAATCACAAATGTAAAACTCTGTAAAAATCCACCCATTTGGCATGCTTTTGGGTCAACTTCAACTGATTATTGATGAAATATAATGCATGATTTTCGTAATATAAAATAAATTCTTTCGATAATAGATAATGCCTCCAATTTTTCAATTCCTGCTCAATAGCATAAAAATCCTTGTCATAGGATGAGTATTTCTTCTTAGCTTCATTCAATTTCTCGTTGAAATATGCTATTGATCTCTATTCTTGACTTAAAAATACTCCAATTGAAACTCCACTAGCATCAGTTTCGACTTGAAAAACTTTTTCAAAGTTTGACAATGCCAAAACTAGTTTTGCTGTGATTTTATTTTCCAACAGTCTGAAGTTTCGGTCTGCTGCTTTCATCCACTTAAATGGATTATTATTCTCCTTGATTGTTTCAATAATTGGTCACAATTCTGACTAAAACTTTTGATAAATTTCCTGTAGAAACTTGCAAGACCATGAAATATTCTTACCTCAAATATGTTCTTTGGAGTCGTCCAATTCAAAATTGCTTGGAATTTTTCTGGGTCCATATTTAAGCTTTCTTTAGAGACTACGAATCCTAAATAAATTAGATCTTCCTTCATAAAACATCAATTCTTCAAATTTATTAGTAGCTTCTCTTTCTGCAAAGTTTTTAAAACTAGTTTAAGGTGCTCCAGATGCTCCTCTTTACTTTGACTAAAAACCAGAATATCATCAAGATAAACAATTACAAACTTGCCTACATACTCCTTCAAGACTTCATTCATGAATATCATGAATGTGTTGGGTGCATTAGTGAGTCCAAAAGGCATCTCTAACCACTCAGACAGACGATTGTTTGTTTTGAATGCAATATTCCATTCATCCCCCTCTCTTATCCTTATTTGATGATAACCAATTTTCAGATCTATTTTACTAAAATATTTTGAACCACTCAAGAAATCCATTAAGTCATCCATGTGTGTTAAAAGAAAATGATACCTGATGGTGATTTTTTTATGGCTCTGGAATCTATACACATCCTCCATTCCCCGCTTTTCTTTGGGTTGAGTACTGCTCATACAGCACACAGACTAAGGCTCTCTCTTATCAACCCCTTATCCATCAGTTCCTTCACTTGTCTCCTAACATATGCATTTTCCTGAGGAGTTAACCTATATGCTGCTTTATTTGGAAAACTCGCACCAATTATTAGATCTATGTGATGAATAATACTTTTGATTGGTGGTAATGCATTTGGAAACTCATAAATAATAATATCAACACATTCATTTAGTAGATATTTAATTTCTTTAGGTAGATCATCTAAATTTGTAGAAGTCAAAATTACCTTTGGTTTACCCACAACAACAAATTGTAATTATGCATCCTTCTCGACTTCTTGCGAGAGTTCTTTGCCACTCATTAGCATAACATTGTTTCCAGACGCTTCTTTGTCTGCTTCATTCTTTAAGGGTAGCAATGCGTCTTTATTGCCACCCTTCTCTAGGGTATAAGTATTTCTTCGACCATCATGAACAGCTTTTCGAGCAAACTGCTAGGGTCTTCCTAGAAATATGTGGCATACATTCATCATCATTACATAACATAATATAGCATCTTTCTTGGTACCAATTTGTATATCTACCTTTCATTTCTCTGTCACAAGAAGTTGATGTCCTTTTTGCAACCACAACACCTTATATGGAGTAGGTTGTACCATTTTTACCAATTCTAATTTGACCACCATCTCCATGGAAACAAAGTTATCAGTGCTTCCACTATCAATTACCACTTTACAACATTTCCCCTTGGACTTGCATATAGTCCTGAATATGTTCTTCCTCTGAACTGGCTCTTCTACTTATTCTTCTTCCTTAAGAAATACCCTTTTCAATAAAAATGATTCTTTCGCTTCGGGTGGTTCTTCTTTTATTGCAATCTAAGGAATTTCTTCCTTTACTTCAGCAATATTCACATTTCCCTGAGTTGTTGATTTCTTATGAGGACAGTCCCACGACCCATGTCCCCATTCACCACATGTAAAGGACTGAATCTCTCTTCCTTGGCCTTTACCTATGGGTACGAACCTTCCTTGACCAAAGTCTCCTCTCTATGGTGGTCTACTACTAGAACCTCTTGCTTCATTCTCCGAATGCTGAAATATGGGTATGAATACTCCTCTTCCTCTAACTAGTTTTTTCCCTCTTTTTCTCTAGCTTTGCTTCCTCTATATCTTCTCCTCTTCTTTTAAGACTGCCTGATAAGCATATTCAATTGTTTTCAGATTTAATAAACTGATCTCATACTGGGTATCATACCTCAAGCCATTTATGTAACTTCCTACTTTCTCAACATAATCTTCCACATGTCCAGCTCTGATATTCAGCCTATAAAAATCTTATGTGTATTCTTTAACTTTCATCCCTTTTTCTTCAAATTTTGTAATTTCCTAAAAAGATTTAACTGACAATATTTTGGCATAGACTTACTCTTCAATTTACTTACCATTTATCCCATTGCTCAATTTTTGGCTTTCCTTTTCTTTGTCTGGATACTTGTAACTCTTCCCACCAAATTGTTGCATGGCCCTTCAATATCGTAGCAGCAAATTTCACTTTCTTTTTATCTTCAACTTCTTCAAATTCAAAGTACTTGTCTAATGAACTGATCCATTCCATTAATTCATCCACATTGAGATTTCCATCATAAAAAGGCACCTCTACCTTTGGTCTTCCACTCGCCTTCATCAACATCTTGAGAAATTTTATTTTCTCATTCTCTTCATCTTCTTCTTCTTCTGAAGGTTCTTCTGCAGCATTGTCATCTCCTTTGGGAAGCTTCCATCATCTCCATCCTTTCACAAAGGCGTTGAACCTCTTCTAGTATAATCTCATTTTCTACTGGTCTTCCTCTCCCTATGCCAGCTTCTCTTCTAGGTGGCATCTTGTTGAATTAAAATCAATTTCAATCGACTGCTCCGATACCAAAAATGACGTACAGGTGCACTTTTCCTGTGAAAACTCAATTTAAAATATTTAAACAATAATTAACTCTCAATTAGGACCTTTTCAACTATATCGCATTTTCCTGAAAATATCGCAGCTTTATCGATTTTGCAAATCGGCAAACATAAGATTTTGCATATTGCAAATCTTAACTTATCTCACTTCGTCTCTTCGCAAATTTACACTCGTCAGCACTTCACGGATTTAACTTTATCGCATGTCACACAAAATAACAAACTTTGTCGATCACACAATACATATATCGCAATGTTTGTGATTTTGCAATTTTGCAAATCGTTGTGAATACCTTATCTCATATCGGGTATCGCAACTTTCAACATATAACTTTTACCAATAAACCTATGAATTGCCGATTACGATGTGAAAAACATTATATCGATGTGATACGATATTTCACAATTTTTAACATTTGCGATGCGATATTTCACAATTTTTAACATTTGCGATGTGATATATGACTTAAGTTTGGGGATCTGCGATGCAAACATAAAAATTTGGTTTTTGACTGAAATCACAACACACAGGTTTGCGAAAAAACATAGAACTTTGCCTAATTTCTTTTAAGTCTTGGAACTTGAAATATCACATGGTTATGCCTTTAAACGAGTTTAATTCAAATCTTTGAGACGAAGACAATAAATTATAAATACATAGAAGGATTAATACCTGGATTTTAACTTCTGTCATAAGTGATCCTTAGCAGGTTTTGGATGAATGCATACGCACATGAACAACAACTTTCACATCTATGCTTCAATCAATTACTCATAGAAAAAAAAAAAACAGAGTTATATGCCCTTTTTGGCTTGATTACATCAATTCTTCGCTCTCTCTCTTTCCTCTTTGTCTCTCACTCTATCCTTCCTTTATACTGAATTCACTCACTATTTTAAAAAGTTAACAAATAAATCCTTATTCCAAGGTTCGATTCATTTCATTATAACATTATTATTTTTTTCCTCCTAATTTAGAATTGCTCTAACTATTACAAAAAATGAAATAAAGGCAAATTATTACAATAAATAAATAAAAATAAATTCAAGAGATCCAACCCTCTCTACTAAAATATAATTTGACGACACAGGTCGGTGAAATTCATCTCATGCGATGCTCCTGCCTCAGATGACACGTGTACCTTCTACCACCATTGGATCCTCTACTCATCAACAGTTGTGAGATGATCTGGTTGGGTTAGGGTATTGACTTACCCCCTCAAACACTAACTTCTTTCCATTTTGCGAACCATGCAAGAACAACACCGGCTTTGCAAGTATTTGTTTTTTATGGTGTCTTCTCCATTCTTTGTTTTTCGCTAGTAGTAAGCAAGGTTAAACAGTTTACCCTACCCAGTATTCCATCGTAGAGCTTATTTTTTGTGGCTTACTTAACATTTTTCATTTCTCTCATAGTTTGTCATTTAATTCGAAATGTAGCTACGTCTTGGTGGGTTCTTGGTTAATGGTTTCCTGTACATGACAGATTATTGGAAAAAACTTTGGATTTGATGCCTAGCTCAACACGAGGTTCTACATTACTTCAGCGGAAGGGTTTGGTTGTCCTCCTCTAGCATGGTCGAAACAGGTAAACTATGACAGCTTATTTTTCTCTGTGAGAAATGTAATGAAAATTCTTTTCTTAGTACAAGGTTTCCTTGTTTATTCAGCAAGTTTCCCTTGCTTTCTATCTCAGGCTTATGGCATTGACTTCGCTTACAGTCCTAAGGTGAGTTTACTAGTTCATTGTCGATCTTTGTAGTTTTAAAAGTCATTTCATTTATTATTTCTAGAAATATTTGCAAACCCTAACCCAAATTTGTCTATGTAGGTAATCTTTAATTTGTGACTTGTTGATATCATATGGATTTTTGCGCCGGCACTTCTTCACAGTTGGAAAATTCACATCTTCCCTTTCCAGGTAGTTCTCGTTCTCTATGAGGGTTTTTGACATTAAGTTTCTCTTCTTTTTTGGGTTGAAACCCTAAACTGTTGCAAGAAACTAAGTTATGGCTTACTGTGTATTATTATTCCTGAATTTGCTAGGGCTCTATCACTTTAATTAACACTTTATTCCAACCTCGAGCTGGCTTAATGTATCAGCTTCTTCTATATGGTTTTGGGTGCATTCTGCCATGCAGTTGGCCAATGTATCAACTTCTTCTCTATGGTTTTGGGTGCATTTTTCCATGAAATTGGCCACCAGACTTATTCAACAGTAATTTACATGCTCGTGTCTAGAGGATTTATCGACTCTGAAAATTGATTTTGTTTTCAGGCAAGCTGTTAATTTACGAAATAGTCATAATTTCTTCTCTTTTGAATTCTTCATTTGCTTAACTCAAGTTGTACAAGGATTCGAACAATGAGAAGTTAATTTTTATATTTTGTTTTGTTTATAAATTGTGGCTATTCTCTCTTTCATTCAAAATTTCCCTTTTTGGTTTTCCATGGTTTTTGTATAGTTAAATTACTTAATGGTTATCCAGTTCTTATAGCAAGAAGGATTTTTCTAGTGTACTCTTATTTATTTTTTTGTCTGACAAAATACATGCATGCTGTTTATTTCCTTTGTCAATGTAGTAGTCTACTTACATGTTTTTCTTAATAACATAGTAATTACAGTTATCTCTTTTTCTCGGATTTTCTTTCATATGCTCTTTATGCCGCCTTTGAAAGGGTTAGTTGTTTTCTTTAGAATGATAATTCTGTGCTCTGATAGATTAAACAAGTCTTCTATTCTCACTCAATATAATAAATAGTTTTTTTGCACAATCTATTCTTCTTTTATAGATGTTAATATTTTCTTCCGCATAGGGGTTGTTTACTGATGTCCGGGCCATCATTTTATTTGGGTTATCTTTCAGTAAACCCATAGTCCGTGTATAATATTATTGTAGCTGAGAGGATAAATAGTAAAATCTCAGGTTCCATCCGAAGATAGAGTAACCCTCATTTCAATACACTGTTTTGGTTCTGCCATATCATTTTTGTTTACTTCCTTATATTTTCTCTACACACACACTATGTGTATGTCCTTTCCTCGAACAATGCATTCATGATAACTGGAATCGTTTTCCCACACATGAGCTTTGGATAGTTGCCATAACCACCCATGATCTTCACTGCTATGGTCCGTTGTGTAGACTTGTCTTGAACCCAAGCCCATTGATGTGGGAGACATAGCCACATGCTTTAGAGTTCCCGTGTCTGCCAAGAAGAAAATTGAATGGCTAGCGTAGGCTTTGCTGGTTCACGAGCTTCACGTATGACATGTAAGCATCATAGTAGTCCAAAATAAAGAGCCTAATCGATTTAATAGCCAGCTAATATGGAAATGCGTGCTTAATGGTAGTCTGTATATTGTATTGCGCAATAATATTCAAAATACTTGTGTATATTGATATTCATTAATGACACCAACAACAAAATTAACAATTTAGCTAAAAGGAATTAGATACCTCCTCCACTGAGGTGCCATCTAGGTTCTTAAGAATATGTTGAGCAGTGATTTCACTCTGTTGGGAACCATAGATTTGTAAGTTCAGGTGGCCAGACTCTAGAAAGCTCTATGATCACATAAAGTTCATATTTTCATTATTAATAAACAATAGAGGATTAATAACAATCATAATAATAATACAAAGAAGAATTAAAAGTCTAGGTTTCTTATACTTATAAACATCGAATAACCATTTGATTTACTCCAGAAAGTGCCTGGCAAGGAAACTCTTCCTCTGTCATCCATTCATCGTCATTCCCTATTGAACAGACACAGATTTCATTCAGTAATTATCATAACTAATAACGCTAAAAATGCATTAAATTCAAATTTAGGAATACTAATCACGATTAAGCCACTCACTATTAATGACAGTGGGAAGCGGAAACTTGAAGATAGCTTGATCATCTGTATTCAGAATCCCTTTTATCGTCTCACTGGGAAGGACTTCATTTGATAAACTCACTGTAATGTTAGTATAAAATGAAATTACCTTACTATAGAAACCACTGACTTCCTTAAAACTACCAAACTCAAGCTTAACAGCCAAAATTATGACGGGTATAACTACTTTAGAGAAAGCTTTAAGAAAATGAGTTCTGAATTCTTAAAGTCACTCCTGCAGAAATTGTTCATCTGAGGGAATATAGAAGCTATGTGTAAGGCTGCATAGCCGGTTCATGCTCTCGAAGGCCTGATGTGCAAAAGGTCGTAACATGTAGAGCGTAAGTTAGATTATAATCATATATAATAAATACAATTTAATTTGATGGTTTAACGCAACGCGTGGGCATCAGGTAGGTAGTTACCGGTTTGAGAACGCAGACAACCAGTTCTACACCTGCGAGTATATGGAAATTCCTGCAATCCACCCAGCAATTTGTTTTCTAACTCCTTATTAGGGTCAGGATCGCCCAGGTCATTTTAAACATCGTAGTCATAAATGCACTCCAATGTAGTTCTTTGGCCCACATGAATATATAGTTATTAATACAAAGGAAATATGATGCAAAGTGTATGTAATTGAATTAAATTTAGTTGTTATTTACATTATTTGCAAAGAAGACTCGTTCAACTATTAGATCAGAGTGGATGAGAGTCATCAACTTGGGATAGATCCAGGAGTTGCACAGGAAACAAATATCACCTTTTCCAAGGATTTGAATTGAAATCTATTTCAGAAAGAACTCTCGGGGGTGACTTTTTATCACCAGTATAATGTCGGGGACCCCACTTAAAGTTGATTTGGTGTTCTGAATCCTTACTAACGTATTCCAGCGATGGGATCAGCAAATATTGCAATTATAAATGAGCAGTATAGCTACGAAACCCTGGACTATTTCTGCAATACAAAATCAATCCCTGGCTGCGATAACTACTTGCATAAGGAGTCTACGGAGGCTGAGGAATTTCCTGGATTGTTAAAAGTGGTTAGAATTTTGGCAAATTTTTTTTAATAAATCTTCTAGTAGCAGTATTTGAATCACCTTTTTAATGGTGGAAATGGATTTAGCACCATTTAAAACTTCTAAGGCACCCAAAATATTAAATTTTGATAGTTATAACCTGAATTTACAAAAATCACTGCCCAATTTTCTTGAAACCTTACCAGAATTTCCATAATTTTCAGGGGAAAAAAACAATCTAATTATACTAATGCCTTGCATAATAATAATTTGCATGTCATGAGATGGATTTCAGAACAAAGCCAAGGAATTCATGATGACATTAATTACATAATCATGCAAATTCATTATTTCACCTTTCTATTGTTGGAAATAACTCCCAACCATCTCCATGAATAAGAAGTGGTAGCAGCCCACACTTCATTAAATTTTCTGTGCAGATAAGGATGAAGGCTAGATTTCAAATACTAAGGTGTTTCACACAAAATCCAAACAACAGAGTACTTGGTCGTTCCTCTGCATTTATTTCTTTCTGCGTTGACTTACCGTGCCCGCACTTCGCCACCTGCAATATTTAGCTTTTACCTTTTAAGCCCTTCACATAAGTTGTGTTTCCCCAATGATGTGATATCTATAGGACCCACTTACCTTAACACAATACCAATCTTCCCAACAAAACTTTACATTCTTCCTATTCCTTTATTTTATGCATTTCACACTTATCGAGCTTTTCTGTGTCGCCGCTTGCACGTCACAATTATTAGATTTTAACTCTTAAGTCTTCACCAAATGTTAAATATCCACCGATGCGATATTGACCAGACCCACAAACCTCATTTCACTTTGCAACTCTTTCCACATACCTTTTATGACGCCTGCCGCCCACACTTTGCACATTTTATGTTTTAACATTTAAGCAGCCCGCAGTGTGCACTTCGAAAGTTTTTATATTTTCCTTTTAAAGCCGCCCACAAGATTTCTTAAGTTATTTTTTATGTGATCGAAAAAGGGGCACATGGTAAGATCCAGAGGGCAGTGCAAACCGCAGATCTCAAGCTCGAGAATTTAACGGATAAGTGCCTGCAAGTTGTTTTTTTTTGGATTCAATGCGATGTGCCATGTCACATCGCATATGAAAAATTATAATTTTTCTCGTATATGCACCAAGTTAAATGTTAAGATCGCTGATCTGCGATGGAGGCCCGAGTGCGATGTGTTTTTAGAGTCAGAACCGATAATATTTTAGGTCCGTAGTTATGTGTTTTGTACTCAGTTTCATGTAGAAACAAACGAATCGGGCTTTCGCTATAAAAGGATGATTAAGTGGATATCAGTCCAACCCAGCATTTAATTGCATTAATTTATAGCCTTCGACCATTTTTGTATAAAATATATGTAATTTTTAAATGTTTTTTGAGTTGAATAGAAAACTGAAGTTTTTTCCTCTCCTATTTTTGTCGTTGTCTCTCTGTGTGTGAATGTTATTTCCACATTATAACATTCTATATGTTGTGGGGGAAACGCATTTCCTTTGTTTTTCTTTTGTTCAATATTTCCAACATGGTATCAGAGCAGGTCTATGCTCTCAGTGAAAGAACGAGCTCTCTTTACTCAAGAAGATGTAAGATTGTTTGTAGAAGTAGAAGTCTCCAGCAGTGAGAAAGTTTTTTTGTTACATAGTCAAGATGGTAGTAGCAGGCACATGCATGAAAAATCCACAATTACCACAGTTCAATGGTAAGAATTATGATTATTGGGCCATTATAATGAAGGCCTTGTTTTCTTCATGAGATATTGGGGAGCTGGTGGATAATGGTTTCCAAGAATCAGCAGATGCAACAACACTTAATTCTTTGAAACAAGCACAAAGAGATTTGTTGAAATAAAATAGGAAGAAGGACTCTAAATCCCTCTTATATATTTTCCAAGTAGTACATGAGAGTATTTTCCCAAGGATTGTAGCTGTAGGAAAAACTAAGGAGGCATGGGATACCCTCCAAACAACCTACCAAGGTATCGTAAAATTAAAGACAACAAAACTTAAAATGATGAGGAGAGATTTTGAAACTCTCTACATGAAAGAGTCTGATAGCATAGGCTCATTCTTCACACATGTGATTGGGTTCGTTACCCAAATAAGGTCTCATGGAGAGACACTTGAGGAAAGAATAATAGTGGAGAAAGTGTTAATAATTCTACCATCAAGATTTGATGCCATAGTAGTGGCCATATAAGAGACAAAGGATCTCTCACAATTTTCAGCGGATGAACTTTATGCATCACTGATGTATCATGAGCATAGACTGAACATAGCAACGAACTTCTCATTGGAAAATCCATTCAAGACACAAATGTCTGTTGGTCGACGTAGAGGTCGAGGAAGATAAAACTAACGAGGAAGAGGAAGAAGCCCATACAGAGGTGGTAGAAGCAACCCTGCAAGCACAAGTGGAAGGGGCAACAATCAGAATCCAAACGAATGCTCAAGCCAAAATTAAGCACAAGGACAGAGGTATGATAAATCTCAAGTCCAATGTAATTATTGCAAAAATTATGGGCATTATGCAAATGAAT
Organism: Pinus albicaulis; assembly: GCA_034641835.2. Classification (NCBI taxonomy): domain Eukaryota; kingdom Viridiplantae; phylum Streptophyta; class Pinopsida; order Pinales; family Pinaceae; genus Pinus; species Pinus albicaulis. The sequence continues at coordinate 492,301,454 of CM076576.1, forward strand.
TTAGAAATAAGAAAAATGACATGGGTAATAGACCTAGTGTATATTTCAAAAAAGAAAATCAGAACCATGGTAATGTGCTTTTAACTTGTAATGTAGCACAAGAAAAACAAGAAGATGTATGGTTCTTAGATTCATGTTGTAGTAACCATATGACTAGAAACTTAGCAATGTTTTCCAATATGGATGAGAGTGTGAAATCAGAAGTGACAGCAGGGATTGATAGTAAAGTCTCTGTCATGGGAAAAGGAAGAGTAAAAATATTGATAAGGAAGGGAGAGAAGAAGTTTGTGCCAGATGCTTATTATGTAACAGGCCTAAAATGTAAACATCTGATCATTGGATAGATTGTGAATAGGGGCTACAATGTGTTTTTTAAGAATGATGTGTGCACAATCATGGATATACCTCCAAGTAGACAAGTCATTGCAAAAGTGCATATGAAAAGCAATAGGATGTTTCCTCTCAAGGTCATAACAGACTTGAAGGAAGGAGGTGTTGTAGCAGCATTCACACAAGAAGTCTTTCAAGAAGAAATGAAAGATGAGAATTGGTTATGGAATTTGAGATTTTGACATCTCAATTTTGAAGGTTTAAATTTTTTGCATGAAAAAGGGATGGTAGAGGGATTACCACCCATAGAGAAACTAGACAGCCTATGTGAAGACTGCATCTTGGGAACACAACATAGAGAATCATTTCCAGCAGGAAAGAGTATAAGGGAAAAATAACGCTTGGGGATTTTCCACTCAAATTTATGTGGACCAATGCAAATTCCATCATTATCTGGCAGTCATTATGTTTTGAAATTTATAGATGATTACACAAGAAAGACATGGGTTTATTTTTTAAAACAAAAAAGTGAAGTGTTTGAATAGTTCTACCACTTCAAAGCTCTTCTTAAAAATAAAAGTGGACACTACATAAAAGTGTTGAGAACTGTCAGAGGTGGAGAGTATATCCCCAAATACTTCCTATGTTTCTGCAAGGAGCATGGGATTCACAAGAAGTTTACCACAAGGTATACACCTCAGCAAAATGGTGTATCAGAAAGAAAGAATAGGACCATCATGGACATGGTAAGGAGTATGTTGAAGGCAAAGAATTTTCCAAATGAGTATTGAGCAGAATTTGTCAATTATGCAGCATATATTTTAAATAGATGTCTAACCAAAGCTATTATGAACAGAGTTCCAGAAGAAGCATGGAGTGGAAAAAAGAAAGTTGTCACTCACATGAGATTATTTGGATGTGTGGCATATGCACATGTCCCAGATCAGTTAAGGAATAATTTGGATAGCAAGGGGGAGAAGTGTATATTTTTGGATACAAGGATGAATCCAAGGCCTACTAGTTCTATAATTCATCAACCAATAAAGTAATAATCATAAGAGATGTTCAGTTCATTGAAGAAGAACCTTGGGATGGAAGTTTAGAGAAGACAGTGAATGTGAAGACAAGTATTTCACATGAACATAAAGAGGAATTGATTGCAGAAAATAATTCCTCAACGGTGGCTCCTCCTCTGCCTACACAAGCTCAACAGAGCACACCGCAAGTAAACAATAGAACAACTGGTACAGAACCAAGGAAGTGCTTCTCCAAGCACACCATAGGGATCAACAACTCCCTCGAGTTCAAGTGCAACTCCAAGCACATCTTCAAAAAATACAAGAAGACCAAGATTCAGAAATTTAAATGAACTTTATGAGCAAGAAGAAGTAAACAGTAATGTTGGTCCAAATTATTTATTTTTTCATGTTGATGATCCAATCCATTTTGAAGATGCAGTAAAAGAAGATAAATGGATTAAAGCAATGAATTAAGAGATTGGAGTAATAGAAAAGAATGACACATGGGAGTTAGTGGACCTCCCACAAGGTAAAGAAGCTATTGGAGTGAAATGGGTCTATAAGACGAAGAGAAACATTGAAGGCAAGATAGAAAGGCACAAAACAAGACTTGTTGTCAAAGGCTACAAGCAGCAGTAAGGAAGAGATTATGAGGTAACCTTTGCACCAGTTGCAAGGATGGAGACAGTGCAGACAGTGTTGTCCATAGCATCACAACAAATGTGGAAAGTTTATCAAATGGATTTGAAGTCAACATTCCTAAATGGAGAGTTGAAAGAGGAGGTGTATGTTGAACAACCTCCTCGCTATGAGATAGAAGGCCAAAAACACAAAGTGTGTAATTTGAAGAAAGCTCTTTATGGGCTGAAGCAAGCACCAAGAGCATGGTACAACAAGATTGGTGCTTACCTGGTGGACAATGGTTTTGACAAGTGTGATGGTGAACCCACACTCTACATCAAAGAAAATGATGGTAAAATTCTTATTTTTGTTTTATATGTAGATGATTTTATTTTCACAGGAAATGATGTTTCTCTCATTGCTAATTTTAAAGCAGTCATGAAGGGTGAATTTGAAATGACTAACTTGGGTTTATTGAGATATTTTTTGGGCATAGAAGTAAAGAAAAATGAAAAGGGGATTTTTATCTCCAAAGAAAAGTATGTTGCAAAAGTCTTAAAGAGGTTCAATATAAAAAACAACAAAGCATCAGCAACTCCAACTGTCATGGGGTTGAATTTAAGCAAGGAATATTGCAGCAAGAATGTCAATCCAAGATTATACAATAGCATAGTTGGCAATATAATGTATTTGACTACAAATAGGCCTAATATTATGTATGCAGTAAGTTTAATATCCAAATTCATGGAGACACCAAAGGAGACACATTGGCATGCAACCAAGAGAATTTTAAGGTATGTGAATGGAACGAAGGAGTATGGGGTTCTATACTCCTCATCTGATAATTTTAAGTTGATTGGTTACACTGACAGTGATTGGGATGAAAGTGTAGATGACAGAAAGAGCACATCTGGGTATGTATTTCATTTCGGATTGACACCCATTTCATGGGCTTCCAAGAAGCAGCCAATAGTTTCATTATCAACAATAGAAGCTGAATATGTAGCAGCAACATGTCAAGAAGTTTGGATGAGAAGGATACTGAGAGATTTATGTCATGAGCAATACAAACGAACCACAATTTATTGTGATAACAGCTCAGCAATTGCATTGTCAAAGAATTATGTTCTCCACAAGAGAACAAAGGATATTGATGAAAAGTATCATTTTATAAAGGAATTGGTTAACAATGGTGAATTTTTTTTGTAGCATTGTAGGTCAGAGGAACATTTTTTTTATATCCTCACAAATCCATTGGGACAAAATAGTTTTTTTTTTAATCTCTGACAGTGTCTGGGAATGATTTATGGCGGCAGTTGTGATTACGGGGAGTGTTGGAAATAACTCCCAACCACTGCCATCAATAAGAAGTGGTAGCAGCCCACACTTCATTGAATTTTCTTTGCAGAGAAGGACGAAGCTCATATTTCAAATCCTAAGGTGTTTCATGCAAAATCCAAATAATAGAGTACTTGGTCATTCCTCTACATTTATTTCCTTTCGGGTTTAATTACTGTGCCCACACTTCGCCGCCCACAACATTTAGCTTTTACATTTTAAGCCCTTCATATAAGTTGTTTCCCCACCAATGCGAGATCAGTGGGACCCACTTACCTTACCACAATACCAATCTGCCCAAAAAACCTTTACTTTCCACCTACTCCTTTATTTTATGCATTTCACACTTACCGAGCTTTTCTGCGTTATGGCCTGCCCTTCGCAAAGTGCACATCGCAAGCTTAGGAATTTAACGGATAAGTGCCCATAGGTTATTTTGTTTTGGCTGTGATACGATGTGCCATGTCACATCACATAGCGCAAATTATGAGTTTTCTCATATACGAGCCAATTTAAATGTTAAGATTGTCGATCTACGATTTCTGATGGAGGATCAGACGCAATGTGTTTTCAGAGTTGGGGCCGATAATATTTCAGGTCCACAGTTATGTGTTTTGTACACAGTTTCGTGTAGAAACTGAAGAATCAGTCTTTCGCTACAGAAGGACGATTTAAATGATATTAGTACAATCCAGCATTGAATTGCATTAAGTTACAGGATTCGGCCATTTTTATATAAAAGATATGTAATTTTCATATGTTTTTTGAGTTGAATGGAAAACTAAAGTTTTTCCCTCTCTTGTGTTTATCGTTGTTTGTCTGTGTCTAAATGTTATTTCTGCATTATAGAATTCTCTGTGTTGTGGGGGAAATGCATTTCTTCTGTGTTTTTTTTGCTCAATATTTCCAACATCTATCTGGTTGCTGCTGACAAGTTGAAAATTCGCCTTTTATTGCAGCAATCTAAATACACGGTCTCCAACACTGGCAGATAGATCCTTGACATCAAGAAGAGACGCCTTTCTAAGAACAACCCTCCCTTCGATCTTGGTAACTCCCTTCTTGCATGTCCCGAAAATTCATTTCTTTGTCTAACTGAAATTCCTATTCAACATATACTTGCCTCTGCCTCTGCCTCTGTCGCCATAAACTTAGAGCCATTGGTATTTATATAATGGTCCTCATGAGTAAACAAATAATTTTGCAGAGTACGATTGGAATCACATATCACAAGGAAACCCATCAAATAATTTTGCTGAAATCCCATATCACCCTTATACTGGATTTTTTTCCTGACAACCAATACTGCTTTCACTAGTAAATTATTCTATTTGAAAAATTATACCTAATGCATAATGGATATATTTATTTCTTTCCCATGCTTCTTCCCCAAGAAAATAATTCACCCCAAAGTTTATGCGCAGATAACTTTTGCGGCGTATTCTTCCTTTTTCCAATTTGATATGGTTATAGGTTAACGCATCTCCAAAAAAGTCGATGATGACATAAGATGGTTGAAGTTTATGTGACTTAAAATGGCTTCTTTTGGAAGAGACAATGATTGTTCATAATTCCTAAACGAACCATCACTAGGGTAATTTTGAGGTCTAAAATGGGCCTCCTAAGAAAAAGTGTACAACCAAAATAAAATTTATAAGAACCAATAGGATTCAAGATGATGATTTCAATCATGGGGGGTGATTCACCATTTTTTAAGTAAAAGGGTAAAAGGATTAAATAATAATAATAATAATAAAACTACTTTTTCAACTCGTATTTTCAACTTATCTCCCAATGTTTTTACTCAAATTTCGCGTGGGGGTACTCGTTGGACAAAAAATTTAATTTTGCATCCAAGGAGTACCCATTTTTCATACTTTCGATGGAGCTTGCTATGCGAAAAACAAGAAATACATGAAAATACGTGATTGCAATCACGTTTTTCATGTATTTCTCATTTTTCATGTAGCAGGGTCCATCGAAAATATGCAACATGGTACTCCTTGGATGAGGAATTTAATTTTGCGTCCAATGAGTACTCCCGCTTGAAATTTGAGTAAAAACTTTGAGAGATAAGTTGAAAAAGTAGTTTTTTCTTTTTTCCCTCTAAAATTTGATGATGTCATCAAATCTTATCTTATTATTTCCACTATTATTTTATAATTTCCTTAGGAGTCCCATTTTAGACCTCAAATTCCCCTAATGCTTAGAATTGTAGGGTGAAAATATCCCAATGGAAAAATATGTTTCAATATATGTCAAGAAAGAGGAAGAGGTTGTTAAAACCAGAGCATGAGGTATTTATTTCATGATAAATTTTGTTTCACATGATTTAATTTTTTATAATTTCCTACCTACATTGTGTTGGGCATTTTCATCACAAATCATTAACAAGTTTTTAAATACAATTATAAAAATAAGAAGATATTGGAGATGATAATGAAATATTTTTTCATGAGCTCATGACATGTCAAATTATGACGAAGTCTTATCAAAATGGATCAACTAAATAATATGGGGAACTATGCATATTAGAATTTTAAAATGCATAATTTGATGGAAATGTATAATGTTTTGGCAATTGAATTTGGAAACGAAGCCTGAAACAAAACACCAATACCTTCAATTAGGGATTGGGAGCCACAGGAAACTAATGAAAACTTTTTCTTTTCGAATGTCTATAAAGAAAAGAACAAAGGCGGTCTTTAGAATGTCTATAAAGAAAATCTTTGCCTTTTGAATATTAAGGAATGTAAAACATCCCTAGAAAATTAGGAGACACTTAAAGGATCGTATGAAATAAAATAAACTATTTCAAAGTTGTTTTTGAGAAGAAAACATTTCTTAATTAAAATGATGGAAAACTATGTTATTAGTAATTTTCTTTCCAGAATCAAATAGCTTAAATACAAGCTTCGTGATATTGGGGAAGAAATGGTTTCCAACTTGCATTCAATGGAATGTTGAATACAAATAAATGTGTATCACAAATCCTATAGCTAGGGAAAAATCACCTATATTTGATGAGTCTACAACCATTCTAGTTCAATAGGATTAACAATGAGAGAATTTCAGCTACGGATCTAAGAGTTTACATTTGGCATTGGTAGCCGAAGGGAAACAACCATACAAAATAAATATGTTGGAAAGGAATAAAGGAGGTGGGTCATATGCAAAATCACATAAAGGCATAGAACCACTAAGAAAATAAACCAATGTAAAGATGAATGAAATGAAGTTTAATTACCCCAAATCTATAATACATACATGTAATATTGTTGATAAATAAGTAATAATTAGTAATGATTTTGAAAAAAAAGAATTATTTTTTTTCATTTCAAATGCCAATTTATTATCAAACCCAAGATTTTAATGCATGGTTTGTTGAATCTTGTACTTTTATTCATATGACATGCAATAGGGATTGGTTTAAAATATATAATGAGAACAATAATGGTGCTAGTACCTTTCTTCTATTCATATGACATGCAATAGGGATTGATAAAATATATCATGAGAACAATAATTGTGCTAGTATGTTTCTTCTATTCATATGACATGTAATAGGGATTGGTTTAAATATATCATTAGAACAATAATGGTGCTAGTATCTTTCTTGCATAGGATAGATCACATGAAATCAAAGGCTATGGAGATGTATGTTTGACCTAGCCAAATGGCCAAGTGAAACAACTCTAGAATGTAATGTATGTTTCAGAACAAAAAAATAATTTAATCTTACTTTCCACCATTTCATATCAATATCTAAAAGATTGATTTCTTAAGTCACAATGCTTTATGAAGGACATTTAACATCACTACAATACCACAACAAGAGGAGTCATATTGGCAGGTTCGTACAAGCTTGATGTTACAAGGAATGATCACTAGGAATTGGCATCAACAAACCATGTCAATGGAAGAATGATGATATAAATAATATCATTATAAATCATAATTATATTATGTTACTTGAAAAGAAATAAATTATGGAGGGTTATCTCAAACATGATAATTTCAAGAATGAGATACTAAATGTGAAGGATGTGCATTAGGAAAACAATACCGGGAAAACATTCTTACGAGTAAAAAAACTATGTTTGCTAGTGTGTGCTAAGATATGCGGCTCCGTGCAAACCAAGCCACTTACTGGAATTTCTTAATTCCTTATCTTCATTGATGACCAAACTATATATGCATGGGTTTATATTGTCAAAGAAAAAAGTGATTTTTTTGAATATTTTAAAGAATTGAGGAACATGGTTGAATATCACACAGTTAAGGGTCATTAAATCTCACAACAATGAACTCCAAATTGTGAACCCCAAGCTTTGAATGGTATGGTTGAAATATCGCGGGAAATGCAAGCTCCAAATTCTTGTGCATTGTTGTTAGATCCCATGGGGACCACAAAATCCACCCCATTGGATAACCATAAAGCTCAATTTATTGTGTGGTTGGGCAGAGTCTTCTCAGAATTGAGCTCTCTAAAATCCATAAAAGTGAGCCCCCAATCTTCATACTTATTACTTTGAGGGATCCTCACATTGGTTGTACATTGTGCCTTTGAAAATGAGCTCATAATTTGAGTGTAGCAAAATTCAACATGAATTCCACTAGTGATTTGGGCATGGATTTCACTTATTTTTCAGTGGATTGACACAAGGGTAGAAAGGGATTATATTCCAAATTGAGTATTGTGAGTATTAGTTCCTAATTCTTGTGTATTATCCAAATTAGCTATAACCAAAATTACACAGATGTGTTATAACAGACCTGAACTCCAAAGTTAGGAAAAAACTAGATTGCAGATGGTTCAAATTCTAGTCAATGAAAGCAATTGACAATAATATGTGTTTCATAAAATAGAGGAAAATATTTATTTCATAATAGTGGACATTATATATTCTTAGATGGGCTATCTAATATGTCCCTTTTTTTGCCATATCCCCTCACAAGAACCTACTATATACACGTATTACCAAAAGAGGGAAAAAATATATTGTAACAAAAAAGTGGAGTCTGCCTGCTAGAAGTGTCTCTCATATGATTACATCTCAATATTTTCTAGAACTTATGCTAACTAATTAGGTACACATTTCTCATAAAGGACACATACACATAAAAATCAGATTCAATGGACAAGTAACAAAATGGAATGGGGAAAAATATGTTCGACATGCTCCTACATCAGACTTCCTCAGAACAAAGATTTTCATAGACTCTTGTCCATGAGATATTCTATAGTTTGGTCATGCTTCTAAATATCTAAAAAAATCATTGAGTTTGCATCCTCTTCTAGGAGTACCTTCCACTTAATCAAATATCCATACTAATCCTTCTTTCCATTTCTTTTGGAAATATTTTGGTCAAGGATCTTCTCCATTTGTAGTTTCCTAGCTGTGGGTAGTTGGTTTTCCCACATAGCCTTGTCTTGATAATGCTCTTTCTCGGCTTGAGGTTCACCTTAAGTATACAAATATACTAGATCGAATATTGGAGGGATTCATATATCATGAGGTAGCTCAATTTCATAGGAATTAGTTGAAAACTTCCTCAAGATTTTGTAGAGTTCGATCTTCTTCATCTTCATCTAATTGTATTCATTTTTCAAAAAAATTTATTTTCATCTGCTAGAACTAGGTCTCCCACATCAAATTTCATTTCCTTGGAGAAGGCTAATCGTTAATGTATTTTACCTTCTCTAGGTCCATTTACAACCTTCTTGAGAAACTACAACTCCAAAATATACTAGTTCCATTTTTAGAAAAGAAATTTTTTTCCCATATCTATTAGGAGATTTTCTCATGGTAGTTTTCTTAACACCAACATTAAAAATCTCGAATTTTTATCTCTCCTTCTGTTGTGTTGTTATGAAACCAACTCCAAAAATAGAAGATCAGAGAGATAAACGCCTTAGAAATAAGCCACTTCAAGGGGAAACCTGTTTTACATTACATAAATGAACAATTCTTGGATGATACAAATGACAAAACCTCCTTCTATATATAAGATTCCATGGGATCACAATATAATCCTATTTGGCCTAACAATAATAATGTAAGGGCACAATAATAACAATATTGGGGTTACAGGGGTACAATAATAACAATAAGGGGGCTACACTAACCACAATAAGGGACTACACTAGTAATATAGGGACCTAACATGCCCCTCTCCTTCAAAAAATTGTTCTCCTCAATGCTTGAGTAGCTCTCGATTCTTCTATATAAAATTCTCATCCTCCCATGTAGAATATTCAATGGGTAAGTTCTTCCACTTGATGGGATACTGTGAAATTGATCGATTTCGTATTTGTCGAGTTCTTGTTTTCGTGACTGCTTCGAGTTCTAGTATGATTTTTCCTTCCTCATCAACTTCTGGCAATATTTTTTGAACTGGAAGTTTGTCACCTATAACCTTCTTTAAGCATGAAACATGGAAAACTGGATGCACTCGCGAAGAAGAAGGAAGCTCCAATTTATATGCCATAGCACCAATATTTTGCAACACCTTGTAAGGACCATAGTACTTTGACGATAATTTATTATCCTTCTTAGCTTGCTTGAGGGATATTTGTTTGTATGGTTGTAGCCGTAAAAATACCTAGTATCCTACATCAAAAATTCTCTCGCTGCAATGTTCATCTGCCTGTTGTTTCATTCCATTTCGTGCCAAATTTAGGTTAACCTTAAGAATTGGAGAACTTCTTTTTGAAGCTCGATGTGATCTTCCACTGCTTGAACCTTATAATTTTCTCTTAAATATGATGTGATGGATGGTGGATGATATCCATAAAGTGCCATAAATGGGGTCATTTGTTCTGTAGTATGGAAGGAAGTGTTATATCACCATTAAGCCAGATGTAACCACTTGACCCATTGTGCTCGCTTATTAGATACAAAACAACGAAGATATCCTTCCAAACATGTATTCACTATCTTTGTTTGGAATCGGATTGGGGAATGATAAGATGAGCTATGACCTAGTTGAGTACCCAAACAAGAAAATAATTTTGTCCAAAAATTTCCTGTTAAAATGGGATCTCTGTCACTTACAATAATCTTCGGGTTTCCATGTAGCTTTTGAATTGTTTCCATAAATGTAGTAGCAACTGTAATTGCTTTAAATGGATGAGATAATGCACAAAATTGTGCATACTTGGTAATTTTATAAACTACCACCATAATGACACTCCTTCCTTCGGACTGAGGTAAACCTATGATAAAATCCATTGAAATCTCCTCCCAACCTTGACTTGGAATGGATAAAGGTTGTAGAATACCCGAGGTCTTAATTGTCTCAACTTTATTTTGCTGGCAAACCAAACATTCCGCCACAAACTTTTGAATACCAGATTTAAGGCCATCCCAAAAAAATTATTTCTTCACCCTGTGGTAAGTTTTTAAAAATCCAGATTGTCCTCCTAAAGGAGAAGTGTGCAATTCCAAAAGAATATTTTGTTTTAGTTGGGAATTCTTGCAAATATATAAGCGATCTTTGTACCATAAGGAGATGTTTTCCAACTAAATGTGTCGGATGTACTAGGATCTTGCTACAAATTTTGAATGAGTGTCCACACTTCTTCGTCCTTCTTCCATTCATCCTTGCTGGTTATCAATGGGTTGGATAATAAGGCCAGCACAAATCAATGCTTCCACCTCTTCATCCTTTCTTGAGAGTGCATCTGCAACAACATTTAGCTTCCCTTTTTTGTAGATGATTTAAAAGTCATAACCCAAAATCTTTGTGACCCATTTTTACTTCTTTTCTGAAGATGGTCTTTTTTCCAAAAAGTGTTTAAGACTATCATGATCAGTGTTTACATTGAAGTGTCTTCCCATTAGGTAAGGTCACCATTTTTTTAGTGCATGTAGTATTGCAAACATTTCCTTCTCATAAATAGCTTCTTGTAAATACTTTCCTATGATTGGACAATTTTCAAAAGAAATAGGTCTTCCTTCTTGCATTAAAACTACACTAATTCCATTCCCTGAGGCATCACATTCTATAATAAAGGTTTTTGTGAAGTCTCGCGTAATTAAGACCGGTGTTAGGCATATTGCCTCTTTAAGATTCTCAAATGCCTTGGTTTCTTTAGGAATCCATGAAAATGCATATTTATTCAATAATGTTGTTAGAGATGTTTCCATTCTCCCATGATCCTTAACAAACTTGTGATAATACCCAGTTAACCCGAGAAACCCTCACAACTGCTTTATGGTTTTGGGTAATTTCCATTCCTTAATGTCTTTAATTTTTTTAGGGTCTACCTTAACACCCCCATGAGATACAATATGACCCATATATTCCACCTCTTGTAATCCAAAGATACGTTTGGAGGTTTTTGCATATAATTGTTTCTCCTCCAATAGTTTCAGCACTCTGTTAACATGTTGAACATGATCCTTCCAAGTAACCTGTTGTAGATTAGTATGTCATCAAAAAATACTAGCACAAATTTTCTAAGGAAGTGTTTGAAAATGGAATTCATCAACCCTTGAAATGTGTAAGGTGCATTGGTAAGGCCAGAAGGCATGACCAAAAATTCATAATGACCCTCATGAGTTCGAAATTTTGTTTTCAGAATATCTTCATTCTTCATTATAATTTGATGATATCTTGAACTAATACCCAACTTGGTAAAATAAATTGATCCATGTAATTCATCCAATAATTCATCAATCATTGGAATCAGAAATTTATCTTTAATAGTGAGCTTATTGAGCTCCCTATAATTTGGAAACATGTGCCATGATCCATCCTTCTTGTGCACCAATACTAATGGAGCAGAGAAAGAACTTTGACTAGGTTGAATTATACCAGCCTCTAACATTTATGCAATCATACATTCAATTTCACTCTTTTGGACATAAGGACATCTGTAAGGCTTGATGTTTGGAGGAACACTTCCCGGAATCAAATGAATAGCATAATCATGATCACTAATAGGTGGGAGTCCTTTGGGAGTTTCAAACACCTTGGAATTATTGTCCAAGACTTTTTGGAGATTTGGAGAAATAGATGATTTTGATGTTGGAACTTCTAGTGAGCATAATTGTGCAATTACGCCTTGTTTTTCTCTCTTTAGAAGCTTTTTCATGACATTATAGCTTATTATCTTTCCCGACTTCCCTGCGATACCCCATATTTCAACTTCCTTTCCTTCCGAAAAAAAAAATTCAAGAAAATTTCTTGAAAATTAAAAGTTGTCGTCCCCAAAGATTGTAACCATTGTACTCCTATTACAACATCAGCACCTCCCATTGGAATGGAAATCATTGGAATATTCAATACATATTCCCACATGGCTAGCTTGATATTATGGCATTTTCCAGAGAAATTTATAGTTCCTCCATTTGTGAACATCACTTGACATTCTAGTGTTTGGTATAGTTAGCAATTCAATTCCTTGGCTACCTTACAATGAATAAAAATATGGGTACTACCCGAATGAATCAGAACTATTACCTTTTTCTTCTTGATATGTCCTTCTATATTGAGAGTTTGAGGAGTGGTAATTCCTGCCAGTCCATTAACGATATGGTCAGACTCATTTCTACTTTCTCTAGGGTTGGTTCCTAGTGTATATCCTCTTCTTTTGAAGTTTCTTTTTCATTTTCTTCCTCCTCTTCACAATCTATGTAAAATAATTTATTCTCAGCACACTTATGACCTTTAATGTATTTTCTATCACAACTGTAGAAAAGCCCTTTTTATATTTTTTCTTCTAATTTTTTTGGTGTCAACCTTGTAGGTTGTGGAAGTATAGGAGTAACAACACTTCCATATTTATAGATGTGAGTGGTAGGATTCCTTGTCGCCATAATTTTACATTCAATTTTTCTTGCCAACCTAAATGCCTTCTCCAATAAATCAGGTTCCCAAATTCGAACCTCATGTTGGATGTTATCCTTTAAAGTCCCTATGGAAACATCAATCTTGTGTTCCTCTGGAATATCAACTACCCTTATATTCAATTTTTGGAAGTCCTTAATGTGCTTCACCACTGAACCCTTTTGTTTGAGATATATCAATTGGCTAAAGAAGGTGTTGCTCTTTGTATCCTCATAATGTGCTATCATTACCTCCGTAGAAATTGACCAAGTGACAATTTTTTTACGGGAGAAAAGCCATCGATACCATACAAATGTATTTTGTTCTAAATATAAAGTTGCAATGCGTACCTTTTGTGTGTTTTGCACATTATTGAGATCAAAATATTACTCCATCTATAGTATCCATGTTACAAGATCCTTGCCATCAAACTTCCTCATATCGATCTTTGGAATATGGTGGTTCTTAAATCCAACATTAGAGTAAATGAAATCATGATTAACACTTATTTTGTTCTCATCATGAGTTTCCTCTACTATATTTCTGCCATTAGGAATCATTTCTTGTATCAACATTTTCAAACCTTCCTTCAAACCTTTCTTGTTTTTTTTTAGATTATCCTTCATGTCTTCCATGTTGTCTTTCATTTTTTCATCGATCTTAGCTTCCATGTCATCCATCTTAGCTTCCATGCCATCCATCTTAGCTTCCATGCCATTCTTCAAACCTTCCATGCCTTTCTTCAAACCATCCATCTTAGCTTCCATATTTCTTCAAAACTTCCATTTCATTTTTTGTTTCTCTTTGCGAGAGAGAAATTTGGTGCATTTTCTCTTGTAATTTTGATATGTCATGTTGCACTTCTTCCTCTTCATGAGTCATAGTCGAACCTTCTGAAGGCTTAATGGGTGTTGAATTCCTTTAGGGTGGAATTTTAGAACTAAATACTGATATTTATTTCCAATATTCCCTTGGAATCACTTCAAAGTGATTTTTCAAACAAGACTTATGCAATTTGAAAAAACAATACACACATTTTTCTTTATTTTAAGGAGATCGATATTGAAACTGGCGTATCTATGTAATTTTGGATCTTCAACATCTTAAATTCATTCTTCTATTATGTTAGCCTCTCTCACAAAAAAATAATAAATCCAAAACATAAACTAATTAATTAAATATTCCAAGTTAGGAATATGTGCCTAACTCTTGGGTTGTTCCTCAAATATTGGAGTTAGTTTAGTAACTCCTATCTTGGTGGGTGTTTGGTGAGAAATTATCTCAACCAAAGGAGTCTAAGATAGCACAGACTATCTTAAGACATTGTCTCTCATCTATTTAAATTGTAACACTAACTTCTTTTAATAAGAGAGAATGATGAGAATACCATGAGGCTGAAGTCTCTTTTCCGCCAATATTTTGTGTGTTTTTGTATGTGTGTTTTTTTGTAATCTTTTTGAGTTGATTTAATTTTCTACATGTGGTATCAGAGCGAGGGAAAGATACCTGTTTTTGAATTTGCAATTATGTATGCTGGGTATATGTATGCATTATAAACGCAGGTAGACAAAACCGAGTTTTCATGGAGAGAAGTCGTTGCTGTATAAAGAAGTGTTGGTAAATATTTGCTGGTATGCTGATACAACTTATCTGTGAGGATTCGGATTGGATCGGATCGCATCTCGTGTTGTGGGGTAGTTGCCATGGTGTACCCGTAGATATGGTCTGTTGGAGATCTGGGTTGGAGGTGTAATTGAACAGCACAATACCTGTTCAATGCCAATTCCGAGACAATGAGGATCGGATTTATGGTGTTGTGGACAAATTTCCATCCTCAGTGGAACAGTTGAAAAATCACATCTTCATTATTTGGGACATAACCAATCCACATCTGGAAAATCTCTTAACATGACAGAACACACACCTTCAATATTAAAAAATGTTGTTATTGATGTGGTTTATTGTTGTGTGAATGAATTGGATTATTTCTGCAATTTTATTATATATATATATATTGCTGGAGTGCATGAGTACAGGAGATTGACACTAGACACCCTCTGCGTTGGGGAAAACAAATGTAACTTTGGGCGTAGCTGGAGCCATGAGCATGCAATTCGATTTGTACAAAATTGTGCTAGCGTGAAGGGTAGTTAAACAACCAAGAAACATTATCAGATCCGTGACAGTGATCAAGTCGAGAGCCATAGTGTTGCAGTGTTGGTACGTGTTTTTACAAAACCGTGACTGTAGGTTTGCGTTTTGGATTGTGTTGGCTTCAAATCGAAAGGTGTTTTTGTCTCTACAACGTTTGACATTCATTCACGCAAGAGATTGGTGATTGGTAATTAAATTATAGGAGGAATTTGAAGTTTAGAGTGTTACATTTGAAGATTTTTAGGTTTTATTGGTCGATTTGGGTTCAAGTTCGAGACTTTATCACTCTGTGCAAAGAGCTCCAGCATATTGAAGTGGCTATGGCAATCAGAAATCATGGGTGGCTGCCTAGACGTTGTGAATACCATTTACGTGATGAGGATAAATTCTATAAGTTGACACGTTAAGTAGTTTCAATGCCAATCCACACTACCATAAACTGATTGGCATTCACTGTGTTTTGTCTGGATCTTTTTCTCGTTTTCTGTGAAACCCAAATTCTGAAAAACCCAATAATCAATATTTACTAGAGAACATGCTATGTCTGAATCACGATTCATGATTTTTTGTCACCGGTATAGAAGGAGGAAGATGTTACAGGCCACGTTATTGTGTTGATAAGGATTGCAGCATTTGCAGGGTATAGTCATGCACAAGAACCAGCTACAGGAGCTCGCTCAGAGTAGTTGTTTCAATCTGCCTTCGTATTTTTGCATAAGGGAGGGGAATGATCACGCCCATCGTTTTAAGGCAGTAGTCACATTCAATGGCGAAATTTTCAAAAGCCCAAAATTTTATACCACTTTGCTGAGAGACTGAGTTTTCATAAAGACTGAATTCAAGAGGCGTTAAACAGATTTCCAGTATTGTTCACACATCGATTCTGCAAAACAGAGCTAGATCGTATGCAAATATTGGAGTGCCGACAGAGGGATGCAGACCAAACTAAAACGAGGAAATGGAAGAATTGAGCTGAACCAGCTAGAATTGCGATGAGAAAGTTGTCTTTATTGGTCTGTGAATGAAAAGGTCTTTATAAAAGAGGTTTGCAGATTACCTTTTCCTTTTCAATATTTGGGTTTTAATGCTTTTATGTTTACATGGGAAAAACCGTAGCCTTACATAAGGTGATCTATTGAGGGATGAGTTTTTTTCAGTTTTAAAGTGTCCATATTCTAGAGAACAACCTTTTATCATGGCCAGCACTTGCTAGCAACTTTCCATCCAAAGAAAAATGGCAGCAAACTACCTTAGTAGTATTTGCATGAATGCAGGAAAATTCATTGAAATAAAAACCATTTGAGACATCCATGTTGTGCTTAGTAGGACTATGCTTAATTGTTTGAAAATGACCATCCCTTATATCTCCATCATCTTGTGACAAAAATGACTCAACATTATCATCCAAAATGTTCAATATCTACCAGCTGATTTGAAGGGGATTGAATGGCCATCAAATAAAATATTTGTAAAAGTTGAGGTGAAAGATCACTAGTACAAAATAGCTAATTAGTTACTAAAAAAATGACTAAAATTTGCATATAAATGACTATTTTTTAGTCGGTGACCAATAGTAGCTAATTTACAGTATCTTATAACGTGACCAACTTTTAGTCATTTTTAACTTAGTCATTAATTGGTTATCTCAATTTTTTGTCGAGTAGTATATTTGGTCATTAATTTAATCATTGATTTGGTCATTAATTTAGTCATTGATTTGGTCATTAATTGTTACAATTAATGACCAAATATACCACAAAATATATTACTATATAATCACCTGAGAAAACCAATCAATGACCAAAAAAATATGACCAAAATGTTGGTCGTGTTATAAGATACTGTAAATTAGATACTAATATTCATATATATGCAAATTTTAGTCATTGCTTGAAACCAATTAATGACCAAAGAAATATGACTAAATTTTTTGTCATGTTATAAGATACTGTAAATTAGCTACTAATAGTCATATATATGGAAAATTTAGTCATTATTTGTAATAAAAAATTTATCATTTGCAGTGGTCATTTATCTTTTTTGATAGTTTCATATTCATTATATAAACAACTAATTTAGTAGTTTATATTCATTATATTTAATTTCATTAATAATCATTATAAATTACTAATTTAATCATACATTTATGTTATTTGTGTTCATCATTAATCAATATAAGCTACTAATTTAGTAGTTTTAAATTGATTTTATGTGTTCACTATTAATCAACATAAATTAATTTGTATATTTTAAAAAATATCATACAATGTGCATGTTCATCTAATATGAAAACATAAAGTTGCATATTTTAATTATAATACTAAACAATATCAAGTGCAATTATAAATAATTTCAACCACAAATTATATTATATGAAATGTTAAAAGTATTACAATGAGTTTCCAACTTAAAATTGGTTGGACTACAATTTATACATGAAATGATGTTTCATCACTTCAAAACATTATCATTGTGTTGCCAAGGCATTGTAGGTGAATTCACCAACTCTAAGGACCTGACCATCGATATTTATATGTGTGTTTTATGTGAGATATTGGCTCTAAGGGTATCACAAGACCATTTCTTTTCTCTCTTTTCTTGCATTTGTCACTACAATGTTATTGCTCTCCTCTTTCTTTAATTTCTGCTTCTTAACATCAATATTGAGTTCATTTTCTGAAAACAAAAGATACAATGTAGAGTGTAAGACATGAACGGAAATAAACATTATAATATATAGTGAATTTTACTATAAATAGTTTATATTACATATACCTCAACATCAGAAATGTCAAAGCCATTTTTCCCCATACAAGTACGAAACTCGAACAAATTTTCTTCAATTGCACGATAGTGGCAACAATAAAATGGCCAGATGACCTTTATAAACAAAGAAAATAAAATGTCACCATATATAGAAAATAACACCTTAGTAACTTAGTATTCAACCGTCAGGGAAAGTTTAAAAACAATCATGTCAACTAAGTTATATGCTAAAAAGCTCAAGTTGTAGATAAATTGTGAAAACAAATAATATGAGGTGTGATGTTTAATCCTTGTCATTTTATTCGCAAAAAAAAATTATTTTCTAACACATGAACTTGGTCAAGTATATAAACAAAATGTAGTCAAATAAGAACATGAAAGTCAACTTTTCTGATATTCATGAAAATATTATAACACAAAATAGCTATAAGGATTCCAATAAATATCATGTAATACTAATTTCATCTTCAAGTTTTGGTTGTTGTTTAAATGGAGATGATACCAAGTATTTTCAATTTCACAGTTAAAAGACAAAACAAAATCAAAAGAAGCCTCCAAAATACAATTAAACAATAAAGAGAGAATATCATGGAATGCAAATTGCAATTATAAAAAAATTGTTTACCTGTCCATCGATGTCGTGTCTGGCATTCCTAAAACATTTGCTTGCCCATTTGCATTTCCTCTCCTGGCACCCGCGAACCAAAAATAAAGGTGATTGTTCTTTCACCGCAGTAATTTTCCATTAAAAAGCTAAAAATAAGAAGATTGTGTGGCTCCGAGCCAGCGCAGAAACGGGAAGGTCCAAGGTTCAATTCTTCAGACGTGCATGGTATTCCACTGAAAGAGGGAGGGGGATCTAGAAATCCGGAAAATTTTGAAAGTGCTGAGTTTGATTCTAGGGGCCATAAATAAGTGTTGTGAATGTGTGGCTATGTTTTTTATGAGGTTGTTGTCAACATCGCTCTTTCGGACAGCTAGTAATAATTTCGTATGTGATATTGTCACGTTGTATGGACGCATAGTGTCGAAGGCTTTGGTGTCGCTGAATGCTCGGGGGCAGAGAGGTTGACTCAAGTAGATTTACTTCCAACGCCGTCTATTGAGGAAAATAAATTTGAAACTTGGATCCTCAAGTTGCACTGTTATAAAATTTCATTGTTCAGAACACCCAAACATTCCTTTTGGGCATAGCTTGGAAGGAGAGTTGAAAATATGTGTAGAATTTAAATGAAAGGAATGATAAAAAGGTTCCTGGAATATCTTCTGATTTGGACTGATATGGTGATTGTGTTATAATTTCGGTACCAAGCATGAGGAGATCAAAAAGAGAGCATGTGGCCAGGAACCATTCTCCTGGTATTACATATGCAGGGAATGGGAAGACAGGGATCTCTGAAAAACCATGCAAGGTTCCTCCAATAGAAGAAGTTGAAAAATTAAATATTACTAAGATGACAGACACTGTAGTGGATGGTGACAAAAATAATCTCTGCATCAAAAATATTATATGCATGTAGGTACAGACAATCTATGTCAGCAAAGTTTAAGGTTATCATAAGGGAACCACAAGAAGGAGAAAGCACAAAGAATGAAGTAAGTGATGCTTCCACTACCATTGATAGAAGTGCAATAAGAAATAAGAATATAGAAATTGGGGAGCATGTGACACTGCAGCTAGAGTCGCTGGACAATGATGGAAGGTTGCAAGATTTGGAACAAAACATGGAAAGTGGGCTTGGTGTTTCAGGACAAGATGGCGCAGATAAGAGTTTGACTGTGTTTGAGAAAAGTAGCGAACAGAGGGAATTCACTCGAATAAATAGAAAGTAAAAGCATCAATCTGAATTGCCGCAGGATTATGTGCCTACTCCAACAACTGTCAAATCCCCAGCTAAAGTTGTTGGTGCTCACAATCAAACTTCAGGGCTTAAAATCACTGAATTAGAAGGTCTGGAGGACCAACAAGAGGTTGAGAATGGTCAACATAAAAAAGAGAAAGTTCCCAGAAGCAGTAGGATTCATAACAAGAAATATATACAACAAGATTTAGTTAAAGAGAGTTACTCAGTGCCTGAGAGAAGATCTGGGAAAATGTACAAGTTTAAAGTTCTGGAGGACACAAATGGCACTAGTACAGATGATGATGTTCAAACTAGAGGTTTCACAAATGCTGTTAGAGACCATGAAATAAATTTGACAGTTCTAAAGGTTTCAAGAAAAGGACAACATGATGTTGTACAGAATCAAGTTAAAGGATGTATCCAATATATAACTAGCAGTCAAGAAGGTGGTTCATGTGAATTTCTTGAAGAAACATCTGGAGAAAAGAGTTATAAAAAGAAGAGAAAAAGGATCATATGACAGAAAGGAGATGTTGACAAGGACAAGAAAGAAGGCAATTTTCTTGATGATTCTGGCATGGATCTTGTTGTTTTTGTTCTTATTGGGGACAAAGGTGAAATGCAGCAGCATGGGATGAGTGAGGATCAACATACCAAGGAATGGGCTCAATGTATCAAATGAAAAAAGTGGAAGAGGATAGAGAATATTCAAGTATGTAGGAAGCCTTGGTATTGTGATGATAGTGCATGTCATGCTTTGAATGCTACTTGTGCTGCTTCACAGGAGTAAACTAAACAGGGTCTTTCTAATTCTTGCGTGCACATTGAACCAAATACAAATGTTGATGACCATGTGGAATCACGTTCTTGCTTTCAAATAAATGAATGTTCTGCCAATATGTGGAAATGTAGGAGTGGGGCAAGAATCTGTTAATGAAGATTCTAAGTTAGATGAGAATAACATAAGCAATGATTCGGATCCAAAGATGATTGTTTGGGCTGAGATAGAAAAGGGCAAATGGTGGCCTGCTTTCACTGTGCTAAAGTCTGATAGTATGTAGAAAAAAAAGTTCATCTACACATGATGGGTTGGCATTAACTTAGCTCATTTATTCTATGGATTCAAGGGAGGAACCCAAATTTATTAAGGCAAGGTCTTTTCGTCTGTTTTGGGAGAAATATGAAGAAATTAAAAATATGTGTAAAGATAAGAGATTTTTAGATGTTGTTACCAAAACTCATCAGTTGTATCATAATTGTTTGCCAAAGGACCCACCTATACGTTTAGTTGACTTGCAAAGAAGCTATTTGGAGTCATCAGGACAAGTTGAGGAACCATTTAGTTCTTTGCAGGGGGACAAAGCTATTGTAAATTGAGATAAATATGGAGGAGATGACTCTGTTGTAACTCAAAAGGGGGCAAAAAGGTTGAGAAATAATGTTCCAGGGTTTGACAGTCGTCGGATCTGTTTAGAGGATTATGAAGATGAGGGCACTTTGGACCTTAAGAGAATGGTTGGTGGAACAGAGGTAAGCAGAGTATATGCTAACATTGAGGAACCATCTGCTATGCATATAAGTGGTTTTGTTGTGAAGTCTTCTACAGATTTCTATAATAATGTGTGCCAAGTCTGTAAAGAAGGCGGGGAGCTGCTGTGTTGTGATGGAAAAGACTGCCTCGTAACTTACCATATAGGTTGCCTTGACCCACCCTTGGTTCAAGTTCCTCTTGGTGACTGGTACTGGCCAACTTGTACTTACATGAGAATATCATGTGGTGTACACTCTATCTACAAAGAAGTCGAATCAATATGGGATGTCAAGCATGTTGAACCTAAACAATTTGCTGAATTGGATGCCTTTGTGGAAAAAAAAAAGAGAAAGTGAACAACATTTTTGAGAGAGAATATGGTGTTCATCCTGTTATAGGTTGTTCAATGTTAGCTTCAACTCAGAGATATCACGATGAGCTAAAATAAAAAACATTGTTTAAATCTAATAATGACAGAGATCGTGAAATAACTGTGAAGACTGCATACCAAGTGAAATCAGATCAAGTAGTAGGACGACTCAAGAAAAAACAAATGATATATTTTGTTAAGTATAGAGGACTTCCTCATCTTCATAATTGTTGGGTCAGTGAAATTTTTATGGTCCATGAAGCTCCCAAGCAGCTGGCTAATTTCAATAAAAAACTACAGCAAGGAAAGGCTCTAAAATGGAACTCTGAATGGGTTGAACCACAATGGCTTATTCATAAGAGAGCATTGATATTTCCTAAGCATCTTGATAAAGAGTGCACGGATTCAATAAGTGAATTGGGCTGGAAAGAATGGTTCATCAAATGGAAAGAGTTAGGCTACGATCAATGTATATGGGAGTTAGAAGATAGAACTTTTATTAACCTAACTTCAACTAAGGAACTAATGAAAGAATACGAACTTCGCTATGATGAGGCACACCAACGAGCTAGTCCTACTCAAGCAGGTAAGGAAAAAGAGCTACAGAACAGTCCTTTTTCAAGGTTGAAAAGACCTCCAGACTGGATGAAAGGGCTACTGGATTCTTCTCTTCTTAGATTTGTCAATAAACTTTGAGAGTTCTAGCAAAACCACAAGAATGCTCTTGTCATTGATGAAGTTAATCAGGAATGCATTGCAATAATGATTTCCTTTATTCTATCCTTAATCAAATATTTTCAAATAAACAGACCTATTTTCATTATCACATCAACTGCTGGAATATATAGCCCAGAGTCGGAATTTTTGAGGTGGGCTTCTTCTATAAATATGGTGGCTTATTGTGGTAATAGAGAGTCAAGAGATGTTATCCGGAAGCTTGAATTTTCAGAAGAAAGTGGATGTGTGCTTGTTCATATTGTCTTATAAACCTCTGATGTTATCACCATGGATCTGGACTCTTTAATATGCCTTGATTGGGAAGCAGTGAGTGTAGATGAAGGGCAATGCCTTAAACTTTCAAAAAAATTCCAGCATCTGGAGCAACTACCTGTTGATTTTCAACTTCTGATTTTCCATGAGAAGCTGAAGGATAATGCCCCTGATGTTTCTCATCTTCTTGCCTTCCTCGACACTGAAAAAGAGAGTCAACATGTTGATGAGTTTGAAGAGCAACAACATAACAGTAGTGAACATCTTGGTTTATTGAAGAGAAAGTTGTCAGAAAACATTGTATATGAGCGAAAATCAGACCCTTCGACGAATGCCAATTTCAAAGAGTATTGGGTCCCTGTAGACCTGGCATATGTATAGGTGAAGCAGTACTACAACGTTTTTATGAAAAATATATATTTTTTGTGTTCAATGGCTAAGAAAAACGATTTTGGAGCTCTCGGGGACATCCTTCTTTCATTAAGGAAGTTTTGCAATCATCCTTATCTTGTAAATGGTTCATTGCAAAGTTTGCATCGAAAGGTCCTTTCAAAAGTTGAATTCCTTGATGCTGATATAAATGCCAGCAACAAGTTGCAACTATTGGAAAATATACTATCAGAGCTAAGGCTAGAAGGCCAAAGGGTGTTGATTCTTTTCCAAATGATTGAACGATCTGGGTCAATTTCCATTGGTGATATTCTGGATGATCATATCAGGCAACGTTTTGGGATTGAATCCTATGAGTGTATTGATGGTTGCTTACTTGCTACCAAGAAACATGCAGCGTTGCAGAAGTTTAATATTAAGGATTCTGGGCAGTTTGTGTTTTTACTCAAAAAACGTGCTTATCGAACAAGCATAAAGCTTTTTTCAATTGACACTGTAATAATATTTGACAATGACTGGAACCCAATCAGTGACTTAAGGGCCTTACAAAAGATACATATCGATAACCAAGTTGAGTACTTGAAAATATTTCGGTTCTATTACCCATACATAGTGGAGGAGAGGGTCATGATTTATGCCAAGCAAGACTATTTACTAGATAATAGTTTGCACATCTTTTTGAGAAGTATGAGAAGCTTCATGATGTGAATGATCTTGATTTAAATTGACATCTATTTCTAGAAATGAAAACTTGAAGTCTTTATCTCAAGACATGTTAACCTATGCATGTCACATATCTGAGATTGATAATACACCAGAGAATGGTATTATTACAAAAGTACCATGGGAAGGCAGGTATGGAAAAGGTGTCCCACTACTTGGTGAGTCAGACGGCCAATTGACAGCAAAGAAGATACCTACTAATATTTTCTAGAAAAAGTTACTAAAAGGAAGGTGTATAAAAAAACATGGTACTACTCGACAGATGGAGAGACCAAGAAGAAAGGTGTAGTACTATGGAGGATCACCCAATAAATCTGTGTCTCATTCTGATGATGTAGAATCAAAGAAGAAGTGATGACGTGTATGTGGAAAACTTGATCCAATCTCAATATTCTCCTGGCTTAAGGATGCAAAAGAGTCATTGGCTAGTGAAAAGGAAATAACTGAAAACAACATTCAATTGCATGCAGATGATGCCAAACAAACATCTAATGAATCTGTAAAAGATTATTGTGGAAATTTTTCCCATCCCAGAAGCAGAATGATTTGAGGCAGGATATTATCACAATTCCCAGGAAAAAAAAAACCCTGAGACTGGTTATTTACATAATTATTTTGAGGCAAATTAATCTGAATTTTTTTAGCATCAAAGGAGGCTAATCCCAACCAACCCCCTTCCTCAGGCCACTCAGGAATTATTTGTGCTCTGCAATAGGTCTTAACTTCTGAAGAAATTTCCTACTCCTACATAGAGCTTAGAGTGGCTATCTGATGCAAGTATAGAGGAATTGATTTAGGATTGAAGCAGATCCAAGACTCTCTAATATGATGAAGTGGTATTGGATAGATTCTCAGAGAATTTTTTGAAGGAAGTACAAGGAAGAAGAAGATTTTTATCCTCCTTCTTCATCCCTGAAACCATTCGGATACTAGCCCTGATCAGAATTCACAAAGGTTTATTCAGGTTTATGGATTTATGGTTAGAATACAGCTTTGTCCAATATGAAATTATATTGCAATTGTTTGAAACTATACTAAACTATTAAATATGGAGAATATAGTGGTACTATGAAATTTTGTTGCATGGTTGAACTATCGGATTTTTTACTTTAATGTTGAGATATCAATGTTATTTACTGAAGACTTCATTCATTTGTATTGGATGAATCTTGGTGTCATTGTCCGAAAAATAATTTGTTGAAATCCTAGGGTGAAATTTTCCCTAGGATCTCACGAAAACAAGCAAATCAAATTTACAAAGTAAAAAATAAAGATCAGGATCTGCAATAGCTATAGTAAATCTTGAAACTACCAATTATTCTTCAATCCTAGAGTACTAAGCATGTGATGCCAAATTCATCCCATAAAAGTCCTCCTTCAATTTGCATACATTGATCTCTCACCCATGCACCTGAAACCCTCTCAATTGATTGATGTATATTGCCTCCTCGATTAGACCATTAAGAAACAATTTTTTTACATCCATTTGATATAATTCCAACCAAAATTTGATGCTAAAGATATGATGAACCTAATGCAAGTACACTAGCAACTAGAGTAAATCCTAAAGGCGTCCTCATAGTCAACTCCTCTCTAGAGAATAGTCTCACTATGAACTGAACCTTAGTACATTTTTATGGTATCTACTACAAGCTTCACCTCAAAAACCCCCCTAGAATAAATCAAAAACTTCCCCACTTGTGTTGGCACAATATCCCAAAAAAAATTCTTCAATATAGAGTTGTGATTGATCTATATTTCCTCCTTGATTATACCATTAAGGAACAATGTTCCTACATCCTTTTGATATCAATGCCAACCAAGAATTGACACTAAAGAAATTAATGAACCTGATGCAAGTACACTAGAAACTAAAGTAAATGTGTCCTTATAGTCAACTCCTCTCTAGAGAATACTCTCACTATGAACTGAACCTCTGCAGTTTTTTATCTGCTGCAAGCTTCACCTCAAACATCCACCTAGAATAAATCAAAAACTACCCCACTTGTGTTGGCACAATCTCCCAAACATCATTCTTCAGTATAGATTTTTCCATGTCCACCACAAAATTATTCCATACCTGCTAGCCAACTACCTCCCCATAACTAAAAGGCTCTACAAAAATGATAGAAGACATCAATACAACATAATTCTAAAAAAATTTAGAAAGATAAATCGCTACAAAGTATGGCTTTGGAGATCCAACATGCTCCTATGCATCCTACTATGTTTAGTACCACCTAGGCTGCCTTGTTGAACCAAAAAATACTAAAGCATCACTTCCACCTCCAAATCCTTGCTAATCATCATTAGGACATAAAATTTTTCTCACTCCTAAAACTCTACTAAAAGGCTCCTGAGACCTTGAGGGACCATGCATCATCACAAGGTTCACATCTCAGTTCACTATTATTTTTCATTGTGACAGAATGTAGACTCCATAGGCCTTACAGGACTCATTATATCCAACAAAAACACCCTTAAAATTGAAGTGTTTCAATTTAGTTCATTTCTCCTAAAAAATATGAATATATACAGGACAACAACACAAAAAGTGTGATACCTAGGATTTCTCACTGATGAAAGCTTCCTTCGATGTTTTGTCCTTCAATATCTAGAGAGGAAAACTGTTTAGGATGTAGAAAATTGTACCACATGCCTCCACCCAAAGGAACATAAGAAAATCTAGGTCATGAACCATAGCCTCAACTGTCTTAGTCTAAAGCATTTGTTTTTGGAAGAAAGTAATGCTGGATCACCGAAGAATCACATGGGTAGATATTATCTTCTGAATAACCAAAGAATCAAGTCAGAGATGTCGTGAGTGAGTGGGTAGCTACCAACAGAGATGTCAAAAGGTATAGCTTATGGTCATGGTAGAGCCTCTGAATCAAAGTGATTAAGCCACCAAAATAGAAGCCAACCTGTAGTAGCGGATAATGAAGAGCATTGGTAGCTGCCATACAAATTTTAACTAGTCACCACCTACAAAATTTGTGAAATTGAGCTGCCAAATAGAAGATTCACTTATTAGGCATTTAATATACTATTAAATTTGGTTGCTATTAGTTAGGTATTTGGGAGATATGCAGTGTGCTCCTATTTTCCTACTATGTAATGACTCAATGAGACATCACATCATCTAATGAATTAATGAATCCACTCTTTCTCATTCTACTATGTATTCATGCCCATGTACATGTGTGCAAAAAAATACATTTTATAAATGCAAGTGTGGATTTATGAAGACTGTTTCTAGGGAAAGGATGGATACTCATTTATGATGAGTGCAGCAGCATGGGATGAGTGAGGATCAGCTTACCAGGGAATGGGAACAATGTATCAATGCAAAAAGTGGAAGAGGATAGAGAATATTCAAGTATGTAGGCAGTCTTGGTGTTGTGATGATAGTGCATGTCATGCTTTGAATTCTAATTGTGCTGATTCACAGGAGGAAACTAAACAGAGTCTTTCTGATTCTTGTGTGCACATTGAACTAAATACAAATGCCGATGACCATGTGGAATCACGTGCTTGTTTTCAAAGAAATGAATCTTCTTCTAATATATGTGGAAATGTAGGAGTGAGGAAAGAATCTGCTAATGGAGATTCTGACTCAGATGAGAATAACATAAGCAATAATTCTGAACGAAAGATGATTGTTTGGGGTGAGATAGAAAAGGGCGGATGGTGGCCTTCTTTCACTGTGCTAAAGTCTGATAGTATGCAGAAAAAAAGTTCATCTACACATTATGGGTTGGCATTAACTCAACTCATGTACTCTATGGATTCAAGGGAGGAACCCGAATTTATTGAGGCAAGTTCTTTTCATCCATTTTGGGAGAATTACAAAGAAATTAAAAATATGTATAAATATAAGCAATTTTTAGATGTTGTTACCAAAACTCATCAGTTGTATCATAATTGTTTGCCAAAGGACCCACCTATTCGTTCAGTCGGCTTGCAAAGAAGCTATTTGGAGTCATCAGGACAAGTTGAGGAACCATTTAGTTCTTTGTAGGAGGACAAAGCTATTGGAAATTCAGATAAAGATGGAGGAGATGACTCTGTTGTAACTCAAAAGGGGGCAAAAAGGTTGAGTAAGAATGTTCCGGGGTTTGATAGTCGTCAAATCTGTTTAGAGAATTATGAATATGAGGACAGTTTGGACCTTAAGAGAATGGTTGGTGGAACAGAGGTAAGAAGAGAAGATTCTAACTTTTAGAAACCATCTGTTGTGGATATAAGTGGTTCTGTTGTGAAGTCTTCTACAGATTTTTATAATAATGTGTGCCAAGTCTGTAACAAAGGTGGGGAGCTGATGTGTTGTGATGGAAAATATTTCCTCATAACTTACCATATAGGTTGCCTTGACCCACCCTTGGTTCAAGTTCCTCCTGGTGACTGGTACTACCCAAATTGTACTGACATGAGAATATCATGTGGTGTACACTCTGTCTGCAAAGTAGTCGAACCGATATGGGACGTCAAGCATGTTGAACCTGAACAATTTGCTGAATTGGATGTCTTTGTGGAAAAAAAAGAGAAAGTGAACAACATTTTTGAGAGAAAATATGGTGTTTATCCTATGATAGATTGTTCAATGTCGGCTTCAACTCAGAGAGATCATGATGGGCTAAAAGAAAAAACATTGTTTAAATCTAATAATACCAGAGAACGTGAAATTACTATGAAGACTACATACCAAGTGAAATCAGATAAAGTAGTAGGAAGACTCAAGAAAAAATGAATGATATATTTTTTTAAGTATAGAGGACTCCTTCATCTTCATAATTTCTGGGTCAGTCAAAATTCTGCTTGTCAAGGAAGCTCCCAAGAAGCTGGTTAATTTCAAGAAAAACTGCAGCAAGGAAAGGCTCTTAAATGGAACTCTGAATGGGCTGAACCACAATGGCTTATTCAGAAGAGAGCACTAATCTTTCCTAAGCATCCTGTTAAAGAGTGCATAGATGCAGTGAGTGAATTGGGCTGGCAAGAATGGTTCGTCAAATGGAAAGGGTTAGGCTACGATCAATGTACATGGGAGTTAGAGGATAGAATTTTTCTTAACCTAATTTCAACTAGGGAATTAATGAAAGCATATGAACGTTTCTACGATGAGGCACACCAGCAAGCTAGTCCTACTCAAATAGTTAAGGAAAAAGAGCTGTAGAAAAGTATTTTTTTCAAGGTTGAAAAGACCTCTAGACTGGATGAAAGGGCTACTGGATTCTTCTCTTCTTACATCTGTCAATAAACTTCGAGAGTTCTGGAAAAACCACAAGAATGCTCTTGTCATTGATAAAGTTAATCAGGAATGCATTGCTATAATGATTTCCTTTATCCTATCCTTAATCAAGAATTTTCACATAAACAGACCTATTGTTGAATATATAGCTGGGAGTTGGAATTTTTGAGGTGGGCTTCTTCTATAAATATGGTGGCTTATTGTGGTAACAGAGAGTTAAGAGATATTATCCGGAAGCTTGAATTTTCAGAAGAAAGTGGATGTGTGCTTGTTCAGATTGTCTTATCAATCTCTGATGTTGTCACCATGGATCTGGATTCTTTAATATGCCTATATTGGGAAGTAGTGATTGTAGATGAAGGGAAATGCCTTAAAATTTCAAAAAATTTCTAGCATCTGGAGCAACTACCTGCTGATTTTCGACTTGTGATTTTCCATGAGCAGTTGAAGGATAATGCCCCTGACGTTTCTCATCTTCTTGCCTTCCTCGATACTAAAAAAGAGAGTCAACATGTTGATGATTTTGAAGAGCAACAACATAATAGTAGTGGACATCTTGGTTTATTGAAGAGCAAGTTGTCAGAAAACATTGTATATGAGAGAAAATCAGACCCTTTGACAAGTGCCAATTTAATAGAGTATTTGGTTCCTGTAGACCTGGCATATGTATAGGTGGAGCAGTACTGCAACATTTTTATGACAAATATAGATTTTTTGTGTTCAGTGGCGAAGAAAAATAATTTTGGAGCTCTCAAGGACATCCTTCTGTCATTAAGGAAGTGTTGCAATCATCCTTATCTTGTGGATGGTTCATTGCAAAGTTTGCATCGAAAGGTCCTTTCAGAAGTTGAATTCCTTGATGTTGATATAAATTCCAGCAACAAGTTGCAACTGTTGGACAATATACTATCAGAGCTAAGGCTAGAAGGCCAAAGGGTGTTGATTCTCTTCTAGATGATTGGACGATCTGGGTCAATTTCCATTGGTGATATTCTAGATGATAATATCAGCCAACGTTTTGGGATTGACTCCTATGAGCGTGTTGATGGTTGCTTACCTACCACCAAGAAACAGGAAGCCTAGAAGATGTTTAATAGTAAGGATTATGGGTGGTTTGTGTTTTTACTCAAAAAATGTGCTTGTGGAACAAGCATAAATATTTTTTCAATTGACACTGTAACAATATTTGACAGTGACTGGAATCCAATCAGTGACTTATGGACCTTACCGAAGATACATATCGATAACCAAGTTGAGTAATTGAAAAATTTTTGGTTCTATTGCCCATACATAGTGGAGGAGAGAGCCCTGATTTATGCCAAGCAAGACTATTTACTAGATAACAATTTGGAAAATTTTAGTGCAACAGTTTGCCATTTTCTCCTCAAGTGTGGTGTTGCACATCTTTTTGAGAATTATGAGAAGCTTCATGATGTGAATGATCTTGATTTCAAATTGACATCTATTTCTAGAAATGAAAAATTTATCTCAAGACATGTTAACCCATGAAAGTTACATATCTGAGATTGATAATACACCAGAGAATGGTATTATTGCAAAAGTGCCATGGGAAGGCAGGTATGGAAAAGGTGTCCCACTGCTTGGTGAGCCAGACAACCAATTGACAGAAAATAAGCTATTTGGAGTCATCAGGACAAGTTGAGGAACCATTTAGATCTCTGCAGGAGGACAAAGCTATTGTAAATTCAGATAAAGATGGAGGAGATGACTCTACTGTAACTCAAAAGGGGGAAAAAAGGTTGAGTAAGAATGTTCCAGGGTTTGATAGTCATCAAATCTGTTTAGAGGATTACGAAGATGAGGACACTTTGGACCTTAAGAGAATGGTTGGTGGAACAGAGGTAACCATAGAAGATGCTAACATTGAGGAACCATCTGCTTTTCATATAAGTGGTTCTGTTGTGAAGTATTCTACATATTTTTATAATAATGTGTGCCAAGTCTCTAAAGAAGGCATGCAACTATTGTGTTGTGATGGAAAATACTGCCTCGTAACTTACCATATAGGTTGCCTTGACCCACCCTTGGTTCAAGTTCCTCCTGGTGACTGGTACTGCCCAACTTGTACTTACATGAGAATATCATGTGGTGTACACTCTATCTGCAAAGGAGTCGAATCAATATGGGACGTCAAGCATGTTGAACCTAAACAATTTGCTGAATAGGATATCTTTATGGAAAAAGAAAAAAGAGAAAGTGAATAACATTTTTGAGAGCGAATATGGTGTTCATCCTCTTATAGGTTGTTCAATGTCGGATTCAACTCAGAGAGATCACGATGGGCTAAAAGAAAAAAAATTGTTTAAATCTAATAATGCTAGAGATCATGAAATTAATGTGAAGACTGCATACCAAGTGAAATCAGATCAAGTAGTAGGACGACTCAAGAAAAAACAAAGGATATATTTTGTTAAGTATAGAGGACTCTCTCATCTTCATAATTTCTACGTCAGCGAAATTCTGCTTGTCAAGGAAGCTCCCAAGTAGCTGGCTAATTTCAAGAAAAAACTGCAGCAAGGAAAGGCTATTAAATGGAACTATGAATGGGCTAAACCACAACGGCTTATTCAAAAGAGAGCACTGATCTTTCCTAAGCATCCTGATAAAGAGTGCATAGATGCAGTTAGTGAATTGGGCTGGCAAGAATGGTTCGTCAAATGGAAAGGGTTAGGCTACGATCAATGTACATGGGAGTTAGAAGATAGAAACTTTTCTTAACCTAACTTCAACTAGGGAACTAATGAAAGCATACGAACTTTGCTATCATGAGGCACACTAGCAAGCTAGTCCTACTCAAGAAGTTAAGGCAAAAGAGCTGTAGAACAGTCCTTTTTTCAAGGTTGAAAATACCTCCAGACTGGATGAAAGGGCTACTGGATTCTTCTCTTCTTACATCTGTCAATAAAATTCGAGAGTTCTGGAAAAACCACAAGAATGCTCTTGTCATTGATGAATTTAATCAGGAACACATTGCTATAATGATTGCCTTTATCCTATCCTTAATCAAATATTTTCACATAAACAGACCTATTGTCGAATATATAGCTGAGAGTCAGAATTTTTGAGGTGGGCTTCTTCTATAAATATGGTGGCTTACTGTGGTAATAGAGAGTCAAGAGATATTATCCAGAAGCTTTAATTTTCAGAATAAAGTGGATGTTTTCTTGTTCATATTGTCTTATCCACCTCCGATGTTGTCACCATAGATCTAGACTCTTTAATATGCCTAGATTGGGAATCAGTGATTGTAGATGAAGGGCAATGCCTTAAACTTTCAAAAAATTTCCAGCATCTAGAGCAACTACCTGCTGATTTTCGACTTGTGATTTTCCATGAGTAGTTGAAGGATAATTCCCCCGACGTTTCTCGTCTTCTTGACTTCCTCAATACTAAAAAAGAGAGTCAACATGTTGATGATTTTGAAGAGCAACAACATAGCAGTAGTGAACATCTTGGTTTATTGAAGAGAAAGTTGTCAGAAAACATTGTATATGAGCGAAAATCAGACCCTTTGACAAGTGCCAATTTAAAAGAGTATTGGGTTCTTGTAGACCTGGCATATGTACAGGTGGAGCAGTACTGCAAAATTTTTATGACAAAAATAGATTTTTTGCGTTCAGTGGCGAAGAAAAATAATTCTGGAGCTCTCAGGGACATCCTTCTTTCATTAAGGAAGTGTTGCAATCATCCTTATATTGTGGATGGTTCACTGCAAAGTTTGCATCGAAAGGTCCTTTCAGAAGTTGAATTCCTTGATGCTGATATAAATGCTAGCAAAAAGTTGCAACTGTTGGACAATATACTATCAGAGCTAAGGCTAGAAGGCCAAAGGGTGTTGATTATTTTCCAGATGATTGGACTATCTGGGCCAATTTTCATTGGTGATGTTCTGGATGATCATATTAGCCAATGTTTTGGGATTGACTCCTATGAGTGTATTGATGGTTGCTTACCTGCTACCAAGAATCAGGCAACCTTGTAGAAGTTTAATAGTAAGGATTCTGGGCAGTTTGTGTTTTTACTCAAAAAATGTGCTTGTGGAACAAGCATAAATATTTTTTCAATTGACACTGTAATAATATTTGACAGTGACTGGAACCCAATCAGTGCCTTATGGGCCTTACAGAAGATACATATCGATAACCAAGTTGAGTACTTGAAAATGTTTCGGTTCTATTGCCCATACATGGTGGAGGAGAGAGTCCTGATTTATGCCAAGCAAGACTATTTACTAGATAACAGTTTGGAAAATTTCAGTGCAACAGTTTGCCATTTTCTCCTCAGGTGAGGTGTTGCACATGTTTTTGAGAAGTATGAGAAGCTTCATGATGTGAATGATCTTGATTTCAAATTGACGCATGTTTCTAGAAATCAAAACTTGAAGTCTTTATCTCAAGACATGTTAACCCGTGCAAGTGACATATCTGAGATTGATAATACAATAGAGAATGGTATTATTGCAAAAGTACCACGGGAAGGTAGGTATGGAAAAGGTGTCCCACTACTTGGTGAGTTAGACAACCAATTGATAGCAAAGAAGATACCTACTAATATTTTATGGAAAAAATTGATAAAAGGAAGGTGTATAAAAAAACATGGTACTACTGGAAAAATGCAGAGACCAAGAAGAAAGGTGTAGTAATATGAAGGATCACCCAATAAATCGGTGTCTCATATGATGTAGAATCAAAGAAGAAGCGAAGATGTGTATGTGGAACACTTGATCCAATCTCAATATCAACCTGGCTTAAGGATGCAAAAAAGTCATTGGCTAGTGAAAAGGAAATAACTGAAAACAACATTCAGTTGCATGCAGATGGTGCCAAACAAACATCCAATGAATCTATAAAAGGTGATTGTGGAAATTTTTCCCATCCCAGAAGCAGAACTATCTAAGGCAAGATATTATCACAATTCCTAGGAAAACAAAACCCTGAGACTGGTTAGTTACGTAATTATTCTGAGGCAAATTAATATGAAATTTTTTAGCATCAAAGGAGGCTAATCCCAGCCAACCCCCTTTCTCAGGCCACTCGAGGATTATTTGTGCTCTGCAATAGGTCTTAAATTTTGAAGAAATTTCCTACTCCTATATAGAGCTCGGAGTGGCTATCTGAGGCAAGTATAGAGGAATTGATTTAGGACCAAAGTAGATCCAAGACCCTCTAATACGATGCAGTGGTATTGGATAGATTCTCGGAGAATTCTCTGAAGGAAGTACAAGGAAGAGGAAGATTTTTATCCTCCGTCCTGACCCTTAAAACCATTCGAATAGTAGCCCTAATTAGAATTCACAAAGGTTTATTCAGGTCTATGGATTTCTGGTTAGAATACAACTTTGTCCAATACGAAATTATATTGCAACTGTTTGAAACTATACTAAACTATTAAATCTGGAGAATATAGTGGTACTATTAAATTCTATTGCATGGTTGAACTATCGTATTGTTTACTGTAATGTTGAGATAGCAATGTTATTTACTGAAGACTTCATTTTTATTGGATGAGTCTTGGTGTCATTGTCCGAAAAATAATTTGTTGAAATCCTAGGGTGAATTTTTCCCTAGGATCTCACAAAAACAAGAAAATCAAATTTACCAAATAAATAATCAAGATCAGGATCTGTAATAGCTATAGTAAAGATTGAACCTACCAATTATTCTTCAATCCTAGAGTACTGAGCATGTGATGCCAACTTCATCCCATAAAAGTCCTCCTTCAATTTGCATACATGGATCTCTCACCCACGCACCTGAAAGCCTCTCAACTGATTAATGTATATTGCCTCCTCGATTAGACCATTAAGAAACAATGTTTTTACATCCATTTGATATAAATGCCAACCAAAAATTGATGCTAAAGATCTGACGAACCTGATGCAAGTACCCTAGCAACTAGAGTAAATCCTAAAGCTATCCTCATAGTCAACTCCTCTCTAGAGAATAGTCTCACTGTGAACTGAACCTTAGTACATTTTTATGGTATCTACTGCAAGCTTCACCTCAAAAACCCCCCTAGAATAAATCACAAACTTCCCCACTTGTGTTGGCACAATCTCCCAAACAAAATTCTTCATTATAGAGTTGTGATTGATCTATACTTCCTCCTTGACTAGACCAATAAGAAACCATGTTCTTACATCCATTTGATATCAATGCCAACCAAGAATTGACGCTAAAGACATTAACGAACCTAATGCACGTGCACTAGCAACTAGAGTAAATGTGTCCTTATAGTCAACTCCTCTCTAGAGAATACTCTCACTATGAATTGAACCTTTGTACTTTTTGATCTGCTCCAAGCTTCACCTCAAACATCCACCTACAATAAATCACAAACTGCCCCATTTGTGTTGGCACAATCTCCCAAACATCATTCTTTAATATAGATTTGTCCACGTCCACCACAACATTCTGTCATCCCTGCTAACCAACTACTTCCCCGTAACTAAAAGGCTCTACAAAAATGATGGAAGACATCGGTGCAACATAATTCAGAAACTTTTTAGAAAGATAACTCGCTACAAAGGATGGCTTTGGAGATCCAACATGCTCCTATGCATCCTACTATGTTTAGTACCACCTACGCTGCCTTGTTGAACCAAAAAATACTAAATCATCACTTCCACCTCCAAAACCTTGCTAATCATCATTAGTACAAAAAAGGTTTCTCCCTCCTAAACCTCTACTAAAAGGCTCTTAAGACCTCAAGGGACCATGCATCATCACAAGTTTCACATCTCAATCCACTATTATTTTCCATTGTGATAGAATGTAGACTCCATAGGCCTTGCAGGACTCATTATATCCAACAAAAACACCCTTCAAATTGAAGTGTTTCAATTTAGTTCATTTCTCCTCAAAAATATGAATATATACAGAACAACAACACAAAAAGTGTGATACCTAGGATTTCTCACTGATGAAAGCTTCCTTCGGTGTTTTTTCCTTCAATATATAGAGAGAAAACCTGTTTAGGATGTAGACAATTGTACCATATGCGTGTACCCAAAGGAACATAAGAAAATCTAGGTCATGAACCATAGCCTCAGCTGTCTCAATCTGAAGCATTTTTTTTTGGAAAAAAGTAATGATGGATCACCAAAGAATCACATGGGTATATATTATCTGCTGAATAACCAAAGAATCAAGTCAGAGATGTCATGAGTGAGTGGATAGCTGCCAACATAAATGTCAAAAGTTATAGCTTATGTTCTTGGTAGAGCCTCTGAATCAAAGTGATTAAGCCACCAAAAGAGAATCCAACTTGTAGTAGAGGATAACGAGGAGCATTGATAGCTACCATACAAATTTTAACTAGTAACCACCTAGAAAATTTGTGAAATTGAGCTACCAAAGCTGCCAAATAGAAGATTCACTTATTAGGCATTTAATATAGTATTAAATGTGGTTGCTATTAGTTAGGTGTTTAGGAGATATGCAGTGTGCTCCTCTTCTCCTACTATATAATGAATCAATGAGACATCACATCATCTAATGAATTAATGAATCCACTCTTTCTCATTCTACTGTGTATTCATGCCCACGTACATGTGTGCAAAAAAATACATTTTAGAAATGCAAGTGTGGATTTATGTAGACTGTTTCTAGGGAAAGGATGTATACTCATTTATGTTGAGTGCAGTGATTTTGATACTATTTTAATATTTTCACTCCCACAAGAAGACTTCATTGCTTTAACTAGTGATGGAGATGTTCATCAGTGGAATCATGTTGTACCAAATCCTACGGTTGGAGTATATAATGTGCCAGCTACCCCATTGTATGGACATGGTCCTTGCATTCCACATGGTGATAATTTGAGGTAGGTATATATTGGGGCTGGTATGTGTGCTAGAATTATAGATGGTGGTCAAGTGCATACTTGGAAGACTGCGATGAAAGGTGGTCTTATAGGCATGGTAGTTCCAAAGAAGGAAGCTTTGACACCACTTGGACATGAGGAAAGCCACAAGGATACTGTGATTGTTAATCTAGGTTTGTACCTTTGTTTCTGCAAAGCACAATCTCTGTATTAGATTTATTGGTTTATATTTTTAATGTATGTATACTTGTTTTTATACTCTCTGAAGGAAGTGTAAATTATAAGACGATTTTTCTTACCATTATCTCTTTTGGGTAGCATACACAAAAGATGTTGGCTTCGTTGCAACTATATTTTCATTGTACTAGGGGTTTAGATAACAAGAATATTCATTCTGTTGTTGGAGGTCTCAAGTCTGCTACGAAATTAATATGTGTAGCGGTATCCTTGATAGTAGTTGTCAAGAAGAAAACTAGAGGTCGAATGGGACTAAGGAAGAAACTACTGGTGCATCATCCTAGTGTTTTTATTTTTTCTTGAACTCCAGAGATAAAACCTTTGCAGCAGACTCCGTTTTCTATTTGAATGGAACTAAGGAAGAAACTAGTGGTGCATCATCCTGGGGTTTTGATTTTTTCTTGTACTCTAGAGATAAAACCTTTGGAGCAGACTCAGTCTTCTATTCGAGAGACACTATCATATTAATGAATATTTCTTTAAAAAGGAACAATTATTAGAAAATTTCACTAGAGCTTTGGAAATAACAAACAAAATGCAATTTCGATGTCTTAAATAAACTGTATAATCTCCCAAGATAGATGTTCATACCAACTCCCTCCAGACTGATGACTGATGATGCTCTTGGGGCATATCTAACATACTCTTCCATTGCAGAAATGAATGATGCTTGTGGATATTCATTTAGTAATTTGATTCCAATCCTCTGCCAGAAGCCGGGCCAAACCCTTCAAACCCCTTGCTGCACCAGAGCTTCGTGAATACTATTCCATTGCCGAAATGAATGATGTAGGTGGATGTTCATTCACTGATTTGATTCAAACCCTCTGCCAAAAGCCGAGCCAAACCCTTCAAACCCTGCTGCACCAGAGCTTCACGAAGCCATAGAGATAGATCTGCAAATCCATCGTTCTACTATAGAACTCTGGACAAACGCCCTCAAAACCTTAGCAAATTCGATTTCATTTTAGTTCAAAAACCAAAGACAGAGATAAAATGGCTCCAAATCCCAGGGAACACCTAGATTTTTTATGCTGTATATTTACATTGACATGTAAAATGTGCTCCACTCTCTGTTTGGTTTCTTTCCTGCTTCTTGTTGGTTTCCAATAATTGATTTGTGCCGCAGTCAAAGGAAAAAGCATTTGGAAATGTTGTATGGAAATATACCAATCATTTTTCATTTTTTAAACATTTTTTTTATTTTTCCCACTATCATTTTGAATTTTTCCCTCCACCACTTTACTTTGATTTGGGTTTAGATTATTGAATAGTATTTAATTTTTTAATATTTATGAATTTCCCTCCACCACTTTACTTTGATTTGGGTTTAGACTATTGAATAGTATTTAATTTTTTTAATATTTATGAATTTGTCAATTGAAGAGAATTTCTTATTTTTCTTGCAAAATAAGAAAAAAAAATATGTTTTTTAAAATAAGAAAATGAAAAAATTATATTAATTCATCTTTTAAGCTATTTTCAAGATATATAATGTTTGTATAAATTTTATAGAAGCTTTTTACCTTTCTTTTAAATGAATAATATTATGATTAAATTTTTAAACATTAGTTTCATTGAAAAGATTTTTAAACATGCACTTTTATATCAAAGCATAAGAAAATATAGAAATATATTTATAATTAATTTGTAATTAAGTTGGTTATAATTCTTTTTAACATGTATTCATGAATGTGGAAAAATATCTCTTGAGTATTTTTGCATAGAAAATAAGGGATAGCTAAACAATTTGTTATTAGTGTTGATGGGTATTTGCCTAGTTTTACACTATCAAATGCCTAGATCGACAAATCTCTTGAGTAAGGTGCGCCAGTCCACACTAACAAATTTATTGTGGATGTCATGCATGAATGTGGGGAAGCAGCCCCTTTGTCTCTAAATTTTAACGCTACAGATGGATTTAGAGACGCCCTTTATCTCTGAATCCATCTGCAACATCAAAATTTAGTGAAATGTAATATTTTAATATTAAAATTGCAATGTTCCATTTCTATAGTGACACAATTAAAAATGACTAACATAAATGACTAAATCATATAATTCTTGTACTTGCTAGTTGGTCATATTTTTATTCTTGGACCACAGTATTCATTTACGTTAATTATTTCTAATTTTGTCACTTATTATCTAGTCATATATTTTAGTCATGGACAAAATTAATCATTTAAGTTAGTCGTTTTTAGTTGGGTCACTTACTATCTAGTCGGTTATTTTATCCCTAAACTAAATCAGTCATTTAAGTTAGTAGTTTTTAGTTCGGTCACTTATTATCTAGTTGTTTATTTTATCCCTAGACTAAATTAGTCATTTAAGCTAGTCGTTCTCAGCTGGGTCACTTAAAATTGTTCAAATTTAGTAGTAATTCACTTAAAATAGTTGTGGTGACTAGGTTTTTTAGTCACCTAGTCACTAATTTCATCATTTTCTACTAGTGGATAAGTTTGCATTTTTTGTCATATAAGTGCAAATTTTCTTTTTTGGAAGATATAAGGAGTGTGATTATTTTTTTTGAAGTGTGAAGTGATAAAGTAAATATGGAAGGTTTTTAAGTGATTTTGTGAAGTGTAAACTTGAAAATTGTAAACAACAAATGTTTTTGAAGACATAAGGAGTATTTGGAGAGATAAGGTGTGAGTGATTAGTGCACACGGTTTTTGAATGCATTTTCTTCCAAAGTTTGTGAGTGTCAGATTCTCATTGTTTGAGAAAGCTTCAGTAGCAATGTTGTAAAAGATGAAAGATTGATGACCTTAATACTTAATAAAGACATATTATTTGTGGTGTTGATGTGTCCTAGATCCGCCTGAAATTGAATAAGGGGATCTTAGGTACACCATGTGTATGTTTGTGATGGCGAGTATTTTTATTGCTTCATGTTGTTGCTTATGATCTGTGTCTAGTTTTGACACATAAATCATCTCATTTAACACATACATAAAGTTCAATACAAGCAAAAACAACACATGTAACGAAGAAGCTGCAAGGAAGGATAATAAACTCAACCCATGCATCTGTGCACCTACAACAAATAATCAAAGTCTTCAACATCGACATTCTACTTCAACAAAAAAATTCACTCAAGTTGGTGAAATCGCGAAGTTTGGAAACACTTTTTGGCAGACGGCTAGAATTTAGGAGAAATTTTTAATTTATCATCTAAGAAAATAGTCAACTCTATTTCTCGACTGAGAGTTTCAAAAACTCTCTTTCGACAGTTTTATTGGGTTTAACTGGAGTTAAAAATCTCTCGGATGAGAGTTATGCATTTTCGCGTCCGAGAGTTTTATTGACGGAAACTCTCGGGAAGAATTTCGGATGAGAGTTAAAAAAACTCTTGGATGAGAGTTTTAAAAACTCTCGGATGAGAGTTTTAAAAAATCTGGGATGAGAGTTTTAAAAACTCTCATCCTAGATTTTTTTCAACTCTCGTCGAAGAGTTTTATTCCTATAATAAAATGCCAAAATTATTAAGTTGTTAGAATTGGTACTTTATTTTATATAAAACTCTCGATATTTTAGAATTGGTACTTTATATAATTTTAATAGTACTTGATTAAAATTAAAAAATGATAAAAAATAATAAAATTGTAATTTTATTTTAAATTATTTTATTATTATTAATGATAAAAAATACATGAAGATTTAATTAAATAAAATGTGTTACAATATTTTGTAATATCAATATTATATAAAAAACTAAAAATATTTTATATAAAACTAGTTGATATATTAATATAAATAAAATAAAATTCTAAAACATAAATCAAAATAAAAACAGTCATATATATATAATATTTTTTTTGAAATTAATGAATAAATTTAAATTTAAAAAACAATTGACTAAATGCAATGAGGTGATAAAGGAGACAATGCATAGCACCTTAATATTGTTATAAATTCTTGGAAATCTCGAGAACCTTTTGAAGTGAGATGAGCTTCCTGGAATGGGTCACTTTATCTTCCACTTCTATTTCACATGATTAAATTGAAAGGAAGTCTATTTTCCTAGGTATGGTTGTAAGGGGATAAACAATATTATTTGAACATTGAGTGAGAGGCCCTTCTTGGAATGGGTCCTCTTATCTTCCACTTTAGTTTCACAAGATTAAATTGAAAAGAGGTTTATTTTCCTAGGTATGGATGTAAGGGAATAAAGAATATTATCCGAAAATGAAATGAATGATAAGTGTGACATTCCAAGTAGAAGTGTATGGGATTGGAGAATTATGTTATTGCAGAAAACTAACCCTTGACCCCTTAACCCTTGACCCATAACCCTTGAAACCTTAACCCTTGACCCATTAAACCCTAATTCCAAACCCCTAAACCCTTAACCCCATAAACCCTAAACCTCTAAACCCCTAACCCCTAACCCATTTACCCCCACTAAACCTCAAAATCCATAACCCATTAAACCCCTAAACCCTAAACCTCTAAACCCTTAACCCCTACCCCTAACACGTTAACCCCTAACCCATTTAAGCACCTAAACCCAAAAACACCTAACTCCTAAACCCTAAAATCCTTAACCGCTAAATCCCCTAACCCCCTAAACCTATAAACCAATCCTAACCCATTTAACCCCCTAAACCCTAAACCCCTAACCTCTTAAACCCTAATTCCCAACCCATAAACCTTGACCCCTTAAACCCTATTTCCTAACCACTAAACCCTTAACCCCTAACCCCTTAAACCCTAATTCCCAACCCCTAACCAATTCAACACCCTAAACCCCTAAAAACCTAACCCATTTAAGTGTGGATTCAATTTAACCCCCAAAACCCTAACCTCTAACCCCTAAAATCCTTCACTGCTAAATCCCCTAAAACCCTAAACCTCTAAACCTGTAACCCATTTAACCCCCTAAACCCTAAACCTCTAAATCCTTAACCCCTAAAACCCTAATTCTGAACCCCTAACTAATTCAACACCCTAAACCCCTAAAAACCTAACCCATTTAACTCCATTAACCCCTAACTTCTAACCTCTAAAATCCTTAACTGCTAAATCCCCTAACCCCCTAAACCTATAAACACAACCTTAACCCATTTGACCCCTAGGGGCTAAACCCCTAACTGATTAAACCCTAATTCCCAACTCATAACCCATTCAACCCCTTAAACATCTAAACCTCTAACCCCTTAACCCTTGACCCCGTAAACCCTAATTCCTAACCCCTAACCCATTTAACCCCCTAAACCCTTAACCCATAACCCATTTACCCAAACTAAACCTCTAAACCCCTAACCCATTTAACTCCTAAACCCTTAACCCCTACCACTAACCCATTAACCCCTAACTCATTTAAGCCCTAAACTAGAAATCCCTAACCAGCCTAACCAATTCCCAACACCTAAACCCCAAAAAACCTAACCCATTTAAGTGTGGATTCATTTCCTTTGAAACCTAACCCCCAACCCCTAAAATCCTTCACTGCTAAATCCCCTAACCCCCTAAACCTCTAAACTTGTAACCCATATAACCCCCTAAAACCTAAACCTATAAACCCTTAACCCCTAACCCCTTAAACCTTAATTCCCAACCCATAACTCTTGACACCTTAAACCCTAATTCATAACCCCTAAACCCTTAACCCCCTAAACCCTAAGCCTCTAAACCCTTAACCCATAACCGATTTACCCCCACTAAACCTCTAAACCACTAACCCATTTAACCCCTAAACCCTAAACCTCTAAACCCTTAACCCCTACCCCTAACCCGTTAATGCCTAACCCATTTAAGCCCCTAATTCCCAACCCCTAACCAATTCAACACCGGAAACCCCTAAAAACCTAACCCCATTTAAGTGTGGATTCCATTTAACCCCCAAAACCCTAACCCCTAACCCCTAAAATCCTTCACTGCTAAATCCCCTAACCCCCTAAACCTCTAAACCTATAACCCATTTAACTCCCTAAACCCTAAACCTCTAAACCCTTAACCCTTAACCCCTTAAACCATAATTCCCAACCCATAACCCTTGACCCCTTAAACCCTAATTCCTAACTCCTAAACCCTTAACCCCCTAAACCCTAAACCTCTGGCTTCCCTTAACCCCACCCCAGCTTGTTTACCCCCCTTTAAACCTCTAAACCTCCCCTAAACCCTTAACCTAACCCCTTAAGCTTCCTAATTACCAACCCATAACCCTTGACCCCTTAAACCCTAATTCCTAACCTCTAAACCCTTAACCCCTACCCCTAACTCGTTAACCCCTAACCCATTTAAGCCCTTAAACCCCAAAACCCCTAACCCCTTAAAACCTAATTCCCAACCCATAACCCTTGACCCCTTAAACCCTAATTCCTAACCCCTAAACCCTTAAGCCCTAATTCCCAACCCCTAACCAATTCAACACCGTAAGCCCCTAAAAACCTAACCCATTTAAGTGTGGATTCCATTTAACCCCCAAAACCCTAACCACTAACCCCTAAAATCCTTCATTGCTAAATCCCCTAACCCCCTAAACCTCTAAACTTGTAACCC
Organism: Pinus albicaulis; assembly: GCA_034641835.2. Taxonomy (NCBI): domain Eukaryota; kingdom Viridiplantae; phylum Streptophyta; class Pinopsida; order Pinales; family Pinaceae; genus Pinus; species Pinus albicaulis. The sequence continues at coordinate 492,345,204 of CM076576.1, forward strand.
ATTTAACCCCTAAACCCTAAACCTCTAAACCTTTAACCCCTAACCACTAAAACCCTAATTCCCAACCCCTAACCAATTAGACACCCTAAACCCCTAAAAACCTAACCCATTTAAGTGTGGATTCCATTTAACTTTGAACCCTAACCTAACCACGAAAATTCTTCACTACTAAATCCCCTAACCCCCTAAGCCTCTAAACACATGACATTTAACCTAAACCTAAACCTCTACAATGCCTTAGCCCCCCTAAGCACCAGCCTAATTCCCAAACCCTAACCAATTCAACACCCTAAACCCCTAAAAACCTAACCCATTTAACCCCATTAACACCTAACTTCTAACCCCTAAAATCCTTAACTGCTAAATCCCCTAACCCCCTAAACCTCTAAACCAACCCTAACCCATTTAACCCCCTAAACCCTAAACCTATAACCCCTTAAACCCTAATTCCCAACCCATAACCCATTCAACCCCTTAAACATCTAAACCTCTAACCCCTTAAACCTTGACCGTTTAAACCCTAATTCCTAACCCCTAACCCATTTAAGCCCCTAAACCCTAAACCTCCAAACCCTTAACTCCTACCCCTAACCCATTTAAGCCCCTAAACCCCAAAACCCCTAACCCATTTGACCCCTTAAACCCTAAACATATAAACCCTAACATATAACCCCTAAACCCTAATCATATAAAACCCTAAACATATAAACCCCTAAAACTTTTGATTAAAACATTTAATAAAACTCTCGGCCTAGATTTTTCCAAACTCTCGGCCTAGAGTTTTCTAAGCTCTCGGCCGAGAGTTTCATCGGGTAAACTCTCGGGCGCAAACTCTCGTCTGAGAGTTTTTTAAACTTTCGGCCGAGAGTTTGGCCGCGTGGTTAAATGTAACTTTAGGTGGGTTAAACTCTCGGTCGAGAGTTTTATAAATTTCTCATTCGAGACATTATCTTGGCCGAGAGTTTCTGGTCAACGAAAAACCCAGAAAATTCTAGAGTTTTCAGGAACCTGCAACTTTGGAGGGACGGAACACCTAAAAAAACAAAATGTTATATGTCGGACAAAGTACCATTAGATTCATCTCTGAATCTAGTTTTTGATGATATGAGATTTGTGGAGTTTCATTAAAAAATTCAATTTTTTATTAATTTTTTACTAAACTATGTCACTGTGGAATTTCATTGTTTGAAAAATTGCACTAAATGAAAATTCAATAACTTTCAAATGATGAAACCAAAAAATTCAGAAAAATCATATTGCATTTCCTCTCCCTGTCTACTTCAAAAGGGTACTCTCATTTTTGTTATTGACAATCACATTGAAAACAAAATCTAGGGATCATAAAATGTACTAAAACATCATTGTTTTTTTGTCTTCGTCCATTTCAAAAAATAATAAAAAATAGTGATTTAATCTGAAAATTACCGAAAAATAGTCTGTGCACTAGTGCAATATATGAAGATTATGATGCTATGTTTTTTTTCCAAAAAAATGAATAACCTTCCCTAAAAAAATTTAGGGATCATAAAATGACTATTTATGTTTGCCTGAAAATTTCAAGTATATGCAGTTAGTAAATAGGAAATTTACCCCTCTATATGTCAATTTTTTTTTTTTTTTAAATATGGCTATGGAGGTAAGACAATTCTCTACCATTCTTGTTTTTATGTCAAAGCATAATTTTCAATAAAAATATGAGTTTAGTGGAGTTGAAGTTGAAAAACATAGAAAATTATAGTTTTCAACGTCAAAAAAGGGGAAAAAGTGTTTCCCAACTTCACATTTTCACCTATTCATGAATCTGGACACTCCAAAATTTCAAAGCAAAGTCTACATCAGCATTCTTGCAAATACATTTAAGAACTTGTAATCAAATTCATTGTTTTAAGTGAATCATTAAAAATTCATTGTTAATGAATTTTTAAGAGGAGAAGCGAATTCATTGTTTTAAAGTGAATCATTAAAATCAGTGTAAGCTTTCTTGGGTGCATTTTTTACAGTGTTTGACACCCTTTCTTTAAAGAAAAAATAAGTGAGTGCATGAGTTTTAACTCTAAAGCAAACAACAAATTCACATCTCCTGCAAGCGAGCGTGAGTATTCATTCAAGCAATTTGTGTCAAGATAGTACAAAGTTCAAACCTTCAAGCGAGCCAGTGTGAAGTTCATTGCAGCAACCATCAAAGAAACCAAACAAGTTCAACTCTAACATCAATCAAGCAAGTTGAGATCGACATCAAGCGAGTGTGGCTATTCATTCAAGTGAGCGTGAAGTCATCAAGTAAGTCAAGTGAGCGTTCAAGCAAACACGATCTTCATCAAGTGAGCATGAATTCCAGAGTTTAAGCAAGAAATTTCTGCAACTCTAGCAAGTGCAATCAACAAAAAATCAAGCGAGCATGCCATTCAAGCCACATAACAAGCGAGCCTGTCCTTCAAGTACCAAAATTAAGTGAAACGGTTCAAAGCATGACATCTCCGACAAGAGAGCCTGATTTCAAGTGAGCAAGTTCAGATGGTGAAACATATTTAGTTGTTAAACATTCTTCACAGTTTTATCATCTCAAGTGATGAATACATGGTGCAAGTTAGCAAAGAAACTCTTTCTAATCTTTCATGGCATCTACAACAAACACATGAAACCATTGAGTTTCTTCAACTCGAGTCGCAACTTCAACGAAATGAATTACAAGAAAAGAGTGATACTTTCAACCATCCAGATGATAAGTCATTCATCCCAATAGCTTCAAGTGTCGAAGTTGTTCCAGCTCAAATTTCTTCCAAGCCCATCATCAAGCCCTGGGAAGAAATTCAGAATAACAAGAATCGACAAGGCTTAGGATATGTCAACAATGACACCAACCTACATATCCCAGATTATTCCAAGCCAATTAAGTTCGTCAGTGCAGGATTTCTTGCCCAACTGACTTCAGCAAGTTCTGAGAAAGTTGCAGACAACCAGCAATGCACACAACCCACAGTTTCAGACAAACAGAATTGCACACAACCTGAAGTTGACGTTAAACCGAAATGTTCTCATTGTCAAAGAACCAGTCATATGGAAGATCAGTGTTTTTATCTCCATCCTTGTTGCCAATGTGGCAAGCCCAATCATTCCTCAGAGAAATGTCGCAACCAACAACAATCAACTAGATTGAAGATACATTATGAATGGCTCGACCCTTGGGAATGGTCATCCACAGTAAAAAGATTGTCTCATTTCTACAACCGACTACAATCACACATAGTGTAGCCAATAGTGAAAAGATGATGGTACTCTCATGCAGTTGAACGAGGGAGTACACCAGTGTAAAACTCCTACACCTGAAGGGGGGGAGTTCACGAACACTTTCCAAGAGAAGTGTCTCTCCTTTCAGCTAACAAAGGGGGGAAAATGTCAATGAGATTGACTGGTTGTCAGACTGAAAGTCTCGACAAAACCAACAAAATCAGCCAGTGGGCATCTTCAACAGCTAGTGGGCATCAACAAATTTTCTAGTGGGCAGTCGATAGCAAAGAAGCAGTGAACATTTTTCAACACAGCAAAAGAAATAGTGAGTTGTTTTTTGACATCATCAGCCAGTGGGCAAAGCAAGTGGGCATTCAACAAATTTTGTCAGTGGATAAAGGATGTTGATTTCACACAAAGGAAAAATGGATCCTTTTGTAACTTGGCACATGATGGAGTTGTCAAGTGAAATTCAGAGATGAATCAGACATGCAGCTGACTCATGGTCTCTTCAGATTGCAGTTTTTCAGCATCCAGCTTTGGCGGTTTTTCAGGAAATATTTTTGAGGATCAACATGGGAACTTGGAACATGGTTCCTTTCTCTTATTTTGGATTTTTCATTGAAGGGGGGAATGTTAGCCTCTCTCACAAAACAATAATAAATCCAAAACATAAATTAATTAATTAAATATTTCAAGTTAGGAATATGTGCCTAACTCTTGGGTTGTTCCTCAAAGTTTGGAGTTAGTTTAGTAACTCCTATCTTGGTGGGTGTTTGGTGAGAAATTATCTCAACCAAAGGAGTCTAAGATAGCATGGACTATCTTAAGACATTGTCTCTCATCTATTTAAATTGTAACACTAAATTCTTTTAATAAGAGAGAATGATGAGAATACCATGAGCATGAAGTCTCTTTTCTGCCAATATTTTGTGTTTGTTTTTGTATGTGTGTTTTCTTGTAATTTGTTTGAGTTGATTTAATTTTCTACATATTATCCCTCTGAATATTCTTTCGAATGTAATAGTTCTGACCTAATTTGGATGCTTCACGACAAAGCTATGCCCAACCTCCCACAATGAGCTAATTATGCACTGGTTCAGTAGAGAGAAGTTGCATGGTGTGCCACGTGTCACTTTTTCCTCCTTCGGCTCTGAAATTGATGCATAGGAAACTAAATTTTATGTAATTTTTTCCACTCTTTAAAAAATTCAAATATGATGCTCAAAGAGATAGTTTTGATGATTTTACCAAGGTCACCTCTTTTAGATGAAATTCAAGAGCCTGCAAAAACCCTAACTTCCACAAATCATTTCTTCGAAAATATTGCGAACCAAGATCTGAAATTTTTAAAAGAATTTCTTCATGGTTTCAGTTTCATGTGATAAAAATTTCATCTTCGTAACCTTCGAATAAAAAAATGTATGGCGAAAATTCCACGATGACCTGTTTGGAGCAGCGAAACCCTAGAATCCAAAGCTCTAATACCAAATGTTATAAAACCAGCTCCAAAAATAGAAGAAAAGAGAGATCAACACCTTATAAGTAAGCCACTTCGAGGGGGAAACCTCCTTTACATTACATAAACGAACAATTCTTGGATGATACAAATGACAAAACCTCATTCTATATATAGGATTCCATGGGGTCACAATATAATCCTAGCCAACCTAATAATAATAATGTAAGGGCACAATAATAAAAATATTGGGGTTACAGGGGTACACCAATAACAATAAGGGGGCTATACTAAAAACAATAAGGGACTACACTAGTAATATAGGGACCTAACATGTGCACAATGATATCAACTAGATAGATGATTACAAAGTTACAAATGAAATTCTTGAGGGTCTCATTCATGAGCCTCATGAAGGTACTGGGGGCATTAATTAAGTCAAAATGCATTACCAACCACTCATACAACCCATGATTATTTTTTAAGGTTTTTTTCCACTCATCACCCTCTCTCATTCTAATATTGTGATACCCACTTTTCAAATTTATTTTTGAAAACAACCATGCACCGCTCAAATCGTCAATTAAATCATCCATGTGAGGTAGGGGAAATCTATACATGATATTTATATTGTTTATTACCTTGGAATCAATGAACTTTCTTCAACCTTCATACTTTATTGGGCTCAAGACTATTAGTTTAATGTAAGGACTTAAGCTTTCCTGGATTAATATTTTTTCCAACAACTCTTGGACTTGTTTCCTAATCTCTTCATTTTATCGGGCATCATTCCTTAGCCTACTTTAATCTACAAAATATCTCGCAGAATATAATTAATTTTATCACTATAATTATTACAGGTGGAAAGGTATCATGCAGTTCATCAACAATAATATCAGAAAATTCATTTAACACATTTGTATTTCATCATACAAATCATCTAATTTTTTATTATTTAGTACTACATTGGGCTTACCAATTACAGTGGTGTACCCCATTTTCCTTTTTTATCTCTTGCAGTAGCTCCTTCCCACTCATCATCAACATGGTTGGGGTTGCCTCTTCCTTTGTCCCTTCATCATTTAATGGTAACAACACATGGCTATAACCATCCTTTTCAAGGATATATATATTTCTTTTTCCATCGTGGACAACTCTCTTGTCATACTGCAATGGCATTCCCAATAAAATGTGATATACATCAATAGGAATAATATCACATAATACTTCATCTTTGTAACCACCAATCTGGAATTCTACCTTAGTTCACTTACCAAAATTTGATGTCATTTATGCAACAAGGATAATTGATATGGGGTAGGATGGGCCATCTTCTATAATCCTAGCTTATCCACCATATCTATGCAGACTAGATTGTCAGTACCACCATTTTTAATCACCGTTTTGTATAAATTTCCCTTGGACTTACATATTGTCCTAAATAAGCTCCTTCTTTGGGTTGGTTCCTGAATATTGTTTTCTAATTTAACCAAAAAAAAAATTAGCATCAAGGATTTACCTCCTTCAAGAGTTTTTTCCTTTGCCTCTGCATTTGGTGCTTCTTCTTTGGCTTTTGAAATGTTAGTCCCTCTTTGATTCCATGACACATGTATTATCTATGCAAAAATATAACAACTTACTTCTCCTCCTCTTCCTCTACCTCTTAATAAGAGTCTTCTTCACCATGCTTCTCATCCTCTAGGTGATTTGTTGCTAGACCTTCTTTTGGACTCTAGAGTATTCCTCAAATAGAATATCATTTTCCCTTTGCTATACTACTTCCTTTGCTTCACTGACTTTTCTTTGTAGCCAATTTTTGTTATGCTCTTAAAACTACCTGGTAGTTATCTTAAATTTCCTTAAGGGGAAAGAAGCCAATCTCATCCTAGATATCATACCTTAGGCCATTAATAGATCTACCCACTTTCTCAACATCTTCCTCTATGTGGCCTTATTTTATGCACAATCTATAAAATTATTTTGTGTACTATTTTACTGTCACGACTTTCTACCTTATGTTTGGTAATTGTTTGAAAAAAAAAGGTTGGTAATCCTTAGGCATGAACTTGATTTTAAACATGGCCATCTTCCTCTGCCACATTTTATTTTTCTCCTTTCATTTCCTTCTCTTATTATCATGTACGTCATCCCATCGTAAGGCTACATGTCCCTTTATCTTGATCACACCATATTTGACCTTTTTTCCATCTTCAAAATATGCATAGTAAAATTATTTATCCATTTTACTGATCCATTTGAGAAACTCTTCCACATTTAATTTTCCATTGTACAGAGTAACCTTTATCTTTTTCCTGGATCCAACCTTGTTAACCAACATTATCAATTTTTCCTCTATTGTTCCTTCTCTTGGTGCTCCTTCTATTTCATCTTCTAAGCTCATATCTTCACGTTCCTTGACATATCCCATGTAAGGTTCCATTCCCTAATCTTCCTCCATGGCTTCCATTCTTGCTTGGATATACCTCGGTTCTAATATTAATTAATCGGTTGCCATATTTTTCTCTCATTTTCCTTTTCTGGGTAGCATGTTTAATGGGGTCCTTCTTATTCTCTTTCGAAATTTTTGAGCCCCAACCTCTGATATGACTTGATGTAGCAGACGGTGGTTAGATCTCATGACCACAAAATCCAAACTATGAATCCCAAGCTCTACGTGGTATGGTTGAAATATCAGGTGAACTATGAGCTCCAAATTACTACACTCTATATTTGGATCTTATGGAGAACACAAACTCCACTCGATCAAATAATCGCAAACCTCAATTTACTACGTGGAGTGGTAGAGTCTTGTGAGAATTGAGGACTCCAAAATTCATATGATTGAACCCCCAATATTTCATACTTATGACTTCTTGACCACATCACATTGGTTATTTGGTATGCCTTTAACCATGAGCTTAGAAATTGAGTGTGTCTAAATTCAACACAATTCCCACTTATGATTTAGACATGGATTTCACTGAGTTTTTGAAGGTTGGACATAAGGGCCATGTGGGATTAGAACAAAAAATTGATTTTTATGGATATCATCTGTTAATTCTTGTGGATTCCCCAAATTATGTATAACCCCAAATTACACAAAAAATTTATAACAGACCTAAAATCTCAATTTAGGAAAGAACTAGATTACAAATGGTTCAAATATTGATTCATGCAAGAAATTGACAGTAATATGTGTTCAATAGCAAAGAGGAGAATATCGATGTCATTAACGGTGAACAATAAAGGGTCTTGGATGGGCTCTCTCATTTTTCCTTTTTTTTTCTATCATGTCCCCTCACAAAAACATACTATCCACATATGTTTCCAAAAGAGTGGGACAATATCTTGTAACAAAAAGGGGAAGCTACTTGCTTATAGTGCCTCTCATATGATTACACTTGGGCATTTTCTAGAAACTATACCTAAATAATTAGGTGCATTTGTCCCATAATGGACACATAGGCATAACAAGTAGATTCGATGGGAAAATATCAACATGTAATGGGGCAAGAAAAAATTGCACAATGCTCCTACATCAAAAAAGCGGATATGAAGGTACATTAAGATCCTCAAATCAAATCAAGGAAGAGAATACACATCAAGGAAATTCATCAAATATTTCAGAAACAATAAAATTCACCATTAGTATACATTGCCACATACTCCTTGGTGAAAGAGAGTAATTGAAAGAAAAAATAGAACTTTGGTTGAATTTTCTCATAACATGACTAAAGGTAAGAACATTTCTAATGGATTTTGGGCTGAAGTAGTAAGAATTATTGTGTATCTCAAAATAAAATCCATACAAAAAATATTAGAGAATAGAACCCCTTATGAAATATTTTATTGATATAAGCTAGAAGTTATTCACTTGAGAATTTTCGTGGGTAAGTTACTTTTAGAAATTCCAAAAAATTACGGAAGAAATCTTGATACCAAGGAAATCAAATTAATCTCTATGTGTTATTGTACTAATTTTAAATCACGAGGATCCCATATTTCATAAATTCATTACAAATAGAGATTTTATATTTCATTAATATGCAAAATAGGTTGAACATCAACATAGAAATTTCAAAAACCTCTCAAGTATAAATATTATCCATTAACGACTAAAGTTATAATCACAAAGGAACCTTAAAACTTTGAGCAATAAAATTACCATAAAGAATTGTTGGCTACCATGAGTGAAGAATATATTGAAAAATGAACATGGAATCTAACAAAACATTCTTTAGGACTCTATAGGTTTAAAATTATTATTCACGTGTAAATTTAATGTTTATGCTAATATAGACAATTATCAATATATATTGGTGGCAAAGGGTTATTTGTTGAAAGAAGGAATAGACTATGAGGACATTTTTTCGTATGTAACTAAAATTGACACCATTAGATTAACAATTTTATTGGAGACTAAATTTATTGTAAAATACATCAATTGGATATTAAGTTAACCTTTTGGAATGGAGAATTAAATTTTTTTTTTTATCTTATTCAACTAGAGGGGTTTGTAAAGCAGGGTCAATTTTTTTTTTTTACAAATTAAGGAAATCATTATATGGACTCAAGCATGCACACATGTCTTGGTATATAAAAATTAATACTTTCTCCTATAAGTAAAATTTCATTAGAAGTAAAAATTTATCTAAATCCATATATCAAGATCGATAGAAATGTGCATATTACTTTGATTTTTTAGATGTTGATTATCTAATCATAATAGGAAGTGCTACTAAGTTGATTGAATAAATCAAAAGGAAATTGTCACAATAATTTGAGATTAGGGACCTTGGTTACTAGCATAAGTTTTTATTCCTTGAGATATGGAGGGGAAATGATTATATTTTGGTTACACAAAGTAAATATACAAAAGAGTTAATCAACAAATTTAATATGACTGAACGTAAACCAGTTTTTACTTCGAGAACATAATGTTAAGATCAATAATCATGATGAAACAAAACATGCAAATGGTACTGTGTATTGAGATTTGATTTGACATTTTAATTATTTAATTATAAACAAGCCCTACATTGCATACTCAATCAATATATTTAGTCACTAACATCACATATTTAATCAATATACTTATTCAATTCATCGATAAACCACCTGACATTCGTTGGAGAATAGCCAAGAGAGTCCTCTATTAATCTAAAGGGACTATATATTTTTCTTTTTAACATACTAATGATATGCATATTGAGTAGATGGGTTATTCACATTCTCATTAACCACGGGATTTCGTGTTGCATACTGTCAAAGCTAGAGGTAGGCACATGCCACCCCCTTTTACATATCATAAATTTATAAAGGAACACCAAATTCTAAGGTATTATGGACCCAACTCAAGTGGTTCATGTTGCTTTAAGGGATATCATACCCAAGCCAAGTAGTTTTAGCTCCAAGTGAACATATTGGGTTCATAAAAGAAATCATGAATATAGGAACCTAAATTTAGGGTTAGAAATTTTAGTAGAATGGACAATAGAAACTCAAGAAACTAGCCCAAAAACACACGCAATCAAGGAAATTAATAATTTAGTATATAAGAGTCTAGAGGTGACTTGTGACTTAGTAGATATATAAATATTGGTTATAACTTATGTATAAGTTGAATGGTCTATTATATATGCATTCAACAAAGTTTGATAGTGATCAAAGATGGGTTATGTAGAAAATCCTTGAAACCTTGCAACTTCTATTGATATCAAACTGATAACAAAGGACAGGATTTCTTTACGAAAAAATTGCGGAAAGAAAACAATGAATATAAGGACAATACCACATAGAAATTTATCTGAAGAACCCAACTGGGAAACCCCTCTAGGCTTGTATTATCGATTGAAAAATCTAATCTATTACATAGAATATGCTTCAAGCCCCAAAAGGCCCCAAAAATTTCCTTAAAATAAATTAAAGGGAAAATATTCATAAAAGGTTAAAATCCTCTTAAAGGAATCAAACTCAGCACTGCTATTTTGGAACTAATTTCCTAAACGCTTTACGATTTTCCTCCCTGAGATTCACATGGAACATTTCATTCCCTGCCCGAAGTTATCAGTCTCAAAATCTCGTAAAGTATTTTTAATTATTAATATCTTCGAGCCCCTGATATCACACTCCTATCCGCTGGTGATCTTGGGATGCTCTTATCTTGTAACTTTTATTTAAAAATTATTACGATGAATTATATTTTGAAGCCGCATTTTATCTCGAGATATCGGTCCATTGCTACAAATCAATTTAAATTTCTTCCTGATAATTCCTTTTCACCTCTTTTCATCCCAAAACCTTGAAATATTGGATTGTTTTGATATCGTAAGTTAATTCAAATCCCCTCTGATATCTCTATCCCGATAAATTACGTGGCACCCTTCATGTGTCTTACCATCCCATCCAGTTATTTGATTTAACTCCGTAATAATGGTCCTCAAACAAATAAAGGCTGCATTAATTGAAATTTTTGTTCCCTCGATTGGTTTAAAATATCTTTTAACATTGAATTTTCATTATTTCGTTTTGAGCCCACGCAAATCCTTTTCTTGCTAATATTTGTGTTTATTTCGTCCAGGCAAGCTCATATCCTTGGTATACAAATGAAATGAATAAATAAACTAATACCGAGAATAAGGTCTGATATCAGCAACCCACAAGCCCATATATTGAAGAAATTGATGAGAAGTTCCTGGGAGTTGGATTATTTTATGATAAATTGTGTACTAGAGATTCAGGTCATTCTTCTTGAGAACCGATATATCAATATTTTTAGGAAGAACAGTCGAGAGTTATAGTCCAAACAGTAACAACAGATGATAAAATTCTCTTATCATAAGCTATGGAGAGGCATGCAGCTAACTCATTTCTACATAGAATTTGGGAAAGGTTGAGGTTATTACTGTATATAGACATGGTCCGATGGGTGGTGGAAATTTTGGATATTTTAGAGAGACAGATTCATACCAGAAAAGGAATAATCATTGGCTCCTTCACCAAAAAATTCCTTTAGAATATGTACCACCTGATATATCCCCAATGTGTTTACAATAAGAAATATGTTGAATTCTTCATAAAGGAACATGGAAACCTAATAGATTCAATTAAAGAATGGTGGAAGAACTCCAACAAGCACAAAGTTGAGGAAAGTGGTTAGTATTCACTTGATTCCCTTGCATCCCCTTTTTCTTAATTTGTTGCTAGGTTGTGTTAATTATATTCCTACCCTAACGTGTCGAAATTCCTTGACAACTGGGTACCTTTAATTGATGGGTGCTTTGAGGGTTATATTTTTTATTGGGCTATTATTCTTTCTGATAGTTTAGCCAACTACATTTTAGCTTTTCGGTATTCTAGAAACATCTATGAGGATAATATTTCTCCCTTATACATGTCCACTTACATTATGGATACATTATGATGTTTTATGGATTTCCCTGGAATGTGCTAGAAATGGACCATTCAAGACCCTAAAACTATTAATATTTATCATGAAATTTTGTGGTAAAAAAATATTTCAGCCACTTCTACTAGATTTTCCATAAAGTCATGATTCTTGTCCATGAAATTATATTTGGATCCCGACCATCCAGAATGTCACCGAATCCATGGATAATATTTTCAGGGTTTTAAATCAGTTCGAAGAAGAACTATTTACTTATATCAAATTATAGGGAACCCAAGCTTAACCCCTTATTTATCCCTGACACAATAGTCTTCCATTAGAGAACTTTTGAGGTCTAAAATGGGTCTCCTAAGAAAAATTTGCAACCAAAATAAAATTTATAAGAACCAATAGGATTCAAGATGATGATGTCAACCGTGGGGGATGATTCACCATATTTGGGGTAAAAAAGTAAAAATATTAAGAAATAATAAAATAATAAAACTACTTTTTCAACTTATCTACCTAATTTTTTACTGCAATTCTGAGCTAGAGTACTCGCTGGATGCAAAATATAATTCATCATCCAAGGAGTACCTATGGTGCATACTTTCGATTGACCCTGCTACATGAAAAATGAGAAATACATTAAAAAACGTGATTGCAATGGTGATTTTCATGTATTTTCTCATTTTTCGTGTATCAGGGTCCATCAAAAGTATGCAGCATGGGTACTCCTTGGATGTAGAATCAAATTTTGCATCCAACAACCATTCTCGCCCAAAATTTGAGTAAACACATAGGGAGATAAGTTTAAAATACGAGTTGAATTTTTTTTTTTTCTTTTTTTCTCTCTAAAATTTGATGATGTAATCTAATATTATTTTATTATTTTATAATTTTCTTAGGAGGCCCATTTTAGAACTCAAAATTCCCCTAATGAGAGAAGTGGCCTATCAGACTGCAGGCTATAGAATTACTAAAGTATTGAAGGATTGTAATAAGAGAGCATGGCATGTCTTCCCCATGAAATTTGGTGTATTTTCATTGGAGAATTATCGTCGTAGTGAAAAGGAAACCCTAGAAATGTGAGAACTTAAATTGGCCACTATATCAAACAAGATTTATGATACAAGTTCAGTTGTTAATAATTTCACTACTTCAAAAAGGATTAAACAATTTATTCATGAAGATAAATTTGATGATATGTTTTCCCAAGCTCCCACTTATGTCATAGTGCTAAATCAAGTTGATGATCAACTGACATTAGAGGATAAAATCCAATTTAATCATTTTATAAATTCCATATTAGCCACCTTACCTCTTGATCTTCGATAATTACCTCTTCAGATAATGTCATATCTAAAAGAGCCTATTGTTGTCACTCAGCCTGGAACTTCCTCTTAGTCAATGCTTCCTCCTCAGGGATGAAAAAATGTTATTATAAGTTTTTCCACTTCAAAGGAAGGAGGATTTATTAGTAACACTAAATTGAATGAAGCCTGGAATGAATTTCATATGATTATGAATCCACAAATCGAACGCAAAACCACATTTGCTCAAATCAGAACTTCCTCACATCAAACCAATGTTCCGAGTACCCCTCATGGTAGTGGAAAACTCACAGGGTCAGAGAATACTATAGATTCTAAGTCTTCTCTATAGGAGAAGAAATATGTTGATTTCGTCCCAACCTTTCCTTCCTCTGACTTTATCCTCAATATCGAGGAGATTTCTCCATTGGATATATTTTACAATCCTCAAAATAAATTTGTAGTCAAAAGGGGAAGAAAGAAAATGAATATTGATTAGACTCAGGCACTACTATGTGGAAAGGCTAATCCCTTTGAATTCCTATGGAAAGGTTCTTTCACTGCACCAATAGATGAATTGGGAAAGTGAACTCAACTCATAGGAGCATATGCCTCTGCCACTATGGAAAAAATAGTGGAGGTTCAAGAGCTTCTAAAAGAAAAAGAGGAGAAAATTTACATGATGGAGCAAACATTCAATGCAGAGAAAAGGTAGATTAGTGAATAGTGGCAAAAATAATTGAGTGAATTGCAGGAGAAATTTGATGCATTTAAGATACAATATGATGAAGAAATGAAAATCAAGGATAACCAAATCAATGAAATCCAAAAAAGATTAGAACAACTACAATCTAGTCCTCCTCAATCAACAAATTTAGATAAGAGACCAAGGAATTGAATTATTTACTCACCCATCAACAAATATTTTTTGTAATAAAATTATGTTAATTCAAGATCAATGCAGAATAGGCAATATGCTTGTTGATCAACTTGCTGAAATGATGAGCTACTTTGATGAGGTAAATGAGAAGTTAAATGATTTCTTGACTTGGAAAGAAAACGCAGAGGGAAGAAATGAAAATTTGCCTAAAACTGATGAAACTCATAAACAATCATTCTCTGAGAATGGGAAATAAGGATGAAGCCAGCTAAGACCGTAATTAATTAATTTTGGGATTTATCCAATTCTATTATCAAATATGTCAATGATTTTTTACTGCAAGAAAATCTCATCTCCACCTGCTTTTCTCCACTATTACATTTTTCTTCTTAATATATCCTTCTATATTGAGAGTGTGAGGAGTGGTAATTCACGCTAATGCATTAAAATATATGGTAATATCTATTTCTTCTTTCCTTGGGGATGGTTCGTGGCGTATGTTGGTGTTGGAATCAACACTTGGACTGCATCAAGCACCTAACTAGACACATCTTAAGCTCGGGGGCTATCTTTTATGATTTGATTGGGTTTTTTGGAAAGTAGTTGGATCTCAAGCACTCTAAAAGGAACATTGAAGAGATAAAAAGCTCTAACACATATGAGGGCACTCATATATATGATGTGGTAACAAAATTAGTATTTCAATTATTAGAAGTATGGGAGAAAGATAATACGTATGTAGGACAAAAATCCATTGCTAGGAGGAAAAAATGACACAAATTCCAGATCTAAAATGTATAGTGAAAGAATGTTTTTAAAAGACTTACAAGAGTCTCACTTTACATTTAAAGAATCCCATTACAAGGAATGCTTCTGACTAACATGACCTCATGAATCGGGAATGCTTGGTGAATCAAGACTAACAAAAATAGATTAACATGCATGCTAGATCAAAGGACTTACAAAAACATGAAACATGGTTTAATTCCACCGCAAGGAATACTTATGAACAATATTCAATTCATACTGAATTAGGAAAGCTTGGAACAAGACTTACAAAATAAATCCATGTGTATTTGAGGTTCACAAGACTTATAAAAGCATAAGATATAACTTTTATGATAAATCTAGAAAGGCGGATAAAGTATGTAAAAACAGAAGGGAAAACAATACACACAACATATGATTTTGTGAATCTTCAAGAGTGTAACTGGAATATATTATGTGTTCGACAATACACTGTTCAGAATGACATGAGAATCGGCAATGGAGCACTGGGCCCTATGCCACCAACTCTCCCCTCTATTACATAAAACTCAACTTTTAAATAGAGTTGCACAAAACAAACTATTGCTAAATTTTAGGAATGAAATTAAATAAAACAAACTAAAAATAGTAAACAAATCAAATTGTTGCATAAATTTAGAACCGCTGAATGATTCGAGGCTTAGAAATCTGAAGCGTGAAACTGTTTGACTACCACATAAGCTTCTTTCTGCCACGTTCCATAACTATCTTCAGAAAACCGTTGTTGGATGATTAAATCTGGTGTTGCGTTGATTCAACAGATCTGATTGTTGTGCAGGCCAATTTTAGAGCTATTTTCCATTCTTGCTATATCATCATAGTTCTATATGAATTCCCTTTTCCTAACTTGACCCGTGGTGTCTATCTCCTTATTACCACAACATTCAACATTACTATGCCCTTTTCTCTTTATCGGGTCTTATCCTACCCGAGTTCTTCTATTGTGTTTTAGCCATTTTTGCATAAAACAACGTAAAAAACTCATGCACCCAGACTTTAAATATTTTAGGCTTCATCATGACCTACATCACCTCCGCTTATCGCACATCGCAAGGTTTGGGATCAGGGAAATGAGGTAAGTGATAAAACTTGCGAAGTGCGATGAGCGGAGGTGACATGGAGCAGCGATGGCGGGGAACAATCAGTGCTTTTGTTATGAGCGACGAGGAGGTAAATGTTAAACTCTGCGAAATCAAAAGTGCGATGGGAAGAAATGGTGTGGCATGGAAAGGCGGTCCCTTTGATATCGCATCGCAACATACAAACCTTAACTTGCGACAACTTAACAATAAACATAAAAATTGTCGATTGCGATGAAAGGTAAGGGTTTCCATATGTTTGAGTGCAGAAAGTGACCATATGATATCATATATGTAGTATATGATATGTATCAAAGGTTGCTTATGGGGGGCGGAGCTGTGGTAAATGACATAAGTGGTAAGTTTTAAGGGACGTATGATAAGGTTGTTAGTAGTTGGGCAGAGCTGTTTTTTTTTTAACTATAAAACTTGAATTTTAATAGTTAAAAAGGGGCTTCAAAAGAATTGAATCATAATTTAGTATATTTATTATCACAACTTATTGTCCTCATCCTGATTTTCATGGATTACAATGTCACCACTGGGAAGCCTTTCTTCTAACAACTTTCCAAAACTTTCCTTCAACCCTTATATCTTGACATTCTACATTGCTTCCATGTTTGTTTCTAAACCATCATTCGAAACACCTATGTCACTTTTTATACCATCCATCTTAGCATTCATCATGGCTTCCAATTCTTTTTTTATCACTTTTTGCGAAAGAGAAATTTGTTGCACTTGGTCTCATAATTTTGATATATCATGTTCCATTTCTTCCTCTTCTTCATGTGTCATAGTAGAGCTTTCTGGTTTCTTACTAGGTGCATCCTTTTTTTTTAGGCATTATAGATTCAAAAAATGATATCTTTGCTTCACTATTCCCTTTGAATGACTTCAAACTGATTTTTCAAACATAAGTTATGCAAGATTTTTCTTAAAATACTCACATTTTTCTTTCTTTTAGGAGATCTAACTTGAAACTATTGTATCTCTCTAATTTCGGCTCATCAAGGTCTGAAATTTCTTCCTATGGTAGCTCTTTGAATCTTCTTTCCAACTCTATAATTCAGACTAAGATGGGATTCTTTAAGATAAATTTATGCCCAATCTCACACGATAACCTGATTACAAATTGGTTCATTAGAGCGAACTTAGATGGAATTCCACGTGTTACTATTTTAAGCTTCAGCCCTAAAAATGATACATGACTGACTACAGTCTGTACAATTTCAATCAATTTTTACGAAATTCAAATTTGATACCTGCAGAAAAAATTATGTCGATTTTCACTAGGTCGTTGGTTTTAGACTAAATTTTGGAGCATGTAGAAACCCTAACTTATATGTACCATATCTCATAAAATGTAGCGATCCAATATTTGAAATCTCTACACAAAATTCATCATAATTTTGGATCCATGTGGTCGATATTTCCACTTCTGAAGCTCTGTAGAAAAAAAGGTATTTTGAAAATTCCACGATGACCTAGTTGAAGTAGTGAAATACTATGATCCAAAGCTATGATACCAAATGTTATGAAACCAACTCACAAAACAGAAGAAAATATAGATCAAAAACTTAAAAATTATCCTCTTCGAGGGGGAAACTTCCTTTACATTACATAAATAAACAATTCTTAGATGATACAAATGATAAAACCTCCTTGGTATATATAGGAGTCTAAGGAGTCACAATATAATCAGAGCCTACATAGAAATAATAATGTAAGGGAAAAATAATAACAATAGTGGGCTTCTATGGGGCACAACAATAACAATAGGGGGTTACACTAACAATAACAATAATGGGGATACACTAGTATTGTAGGGACCTAACAAATTATGCCAAGAGATACATATATACAATGTATCAAGACCTGCTGCAAAAGAGAGGATTTTTACATTGTACAACATATGTGCTTACACCATACAATATTATATAGGATTAGGAGTTTTCTCATGTAAATTACATGTTTTTTTTTTTTTATATATACATAAAAGTGTTTTTTCGCATATTAATTTGATTCGGTGAAACTGTTTTGGTATTCATGATAACTAATGTCCCATGTATTATATAATAATTTCGTAGTTCTTGTAACAAAATGGTATCATGGATGTAAATTTTGTGGACCTTCTCTGAAGGCTAGGTGTTCCAACCACCTATCTAGCTTATGAATTCTCCAAGGTATTCCTCCCAGAAGAACACCCTTACAGAAGAGAAACATCTGCTTTCAATGGTAAACCGAAGAGAACCCAAAGGCCTGAAATAATGAGCCCAAGTGAATGTCTTAGAGAATATGAGAAAGAGAAGGATAAGGAGATTACATAAATGTTTGATTCATATGGGGAGCCTATGTTCAATGATCTAGAATTCTTCGACAAATATGTTCAGAAAATTCCCATTGGGATGAAAAGGAAAACTTTCTTTTATGAGCTCCCATATTGGGAGCATATTAATATTTCCCACTTACTATATCCCATGCATATATTTGAAAATATTTCATCTTCTCTATGGAGGCTCATATTATCGAAAGAAAATGACACATTGGTTGTTAGGAGAGATATTATTTCTTCAAAAACTAAAAAGAAACATTGGCCAAGACAAGAAAGTAGAGGAGATTATGGTCCCTCTTGGTCTTCGAAATAAAGTGTTGTCCCATGGATTTTAAAGAGAGATGATATTTATTTGGAAAATGAATTTATAATGGGTATGAGGGTTCCTTATTTATATGAGTCTTGATTAAAACGTTTCTTCACTGTGGAATACCATTTTTCATGGGTGAAATTGCATGAATATTTGAACCTTCTAAATGTATTGAAGTAAAAAATATGATATTATTATTTTTTTATTGTTTTCATGCAATAAGATAAAATAGAATTAATTTTTATATGTGCTTAATTTGTAGTGTCACTATCCTCTTCTCATGCATGGGTGTGTGAACCATTAATTCCCCCAAGACCTATGATGTTCCATATGTAAACTATCTACATTTGTAAGTTGGATGACATCAAAGGATATTCATATGGATAGAATTTCGTGGTGGTCTGAAGAGATAGTTGATATTGTTTATATGTGTGAGAAGGAACTGCTGATGAGTTGCATGGAATTGTAGGTTCATCTTCTAATTCACTTAATAGATGAGGCTGAATTAGTTGGGGTGGTTTCTTATCATTGGATGTTCTTCTAGGAGAGTTACATGAATAAATTGAAAATTTTTGTTCGATAAAAGGAAAAACTTGAGGGGTTTATGGTAAACGGGTACATATCATATAATTTTTTCTATTATACAAGTGAGTTCATCAAGTAGATCTATAACACACCATGTGCGGTTATTTGGGATGAATAAAGGGATGAAGAAAAAACAGAAGGGTAGCTTCTCCAAACGAATGGAAAAAGGAACAAGATAAAGATTAAGTGAATTATCATTTGTGAAATTTATACACAGTAACTATTCACACTGAACTTCATAATTAATGCATATTTATATTTCATACATACTATATATGTTATTTTTATTTCATTAGTGAATTATGAAATTGAAGCCATCAACAAATTCATTCTATATAATTCGGAAGCGACACAGTCGTGGGATGCATTGTACAAACATAAGAGGAGGAAATGGGACAATGATAGGAAATAATTTACGTGGTTGAATGGTAGAAGTCTGCCTTCTCATGATAATTTAAAAGAAAATATGTGAATGGAATGCCCTAACAGTTGGGTTTCTTAACAAGTTAGAGAGAAATATAGTACATTTGGTCATTAATTGTGTGTTGAGGAGAATACACTAAACATAGGGATTGGGTGCAACAACTTGGTAGTAATAACTTTGTGTACATTTTTAACTTCATAGTGACCCTTTGAATTGTAACATCTATATTTTGTATTTTAATTATGTTCAAGTTATTAAACACATGAGCACCTCGTTGGCTCATTGATCTATGTTCAAGACATTCCGAAGACATGTGTCCTAATTGTCCATAATTGAAACATCTATGTTGATAATATCTTCCTCGACCTTTACTTCTCGAAAATGATATCCTCCCTTTAAAATCACTTTCTCTAGGTTTTTACTACTAGAACTTCCTTCTTCTTCCTTCATCTTGTACCTCATCCCACTATAGGGTTGCATGTCCTTTAATTCTAGTCATTGCATACTTGCTTGGCTTATCCTTTTCAACATCCTCATAATCAAATTATTTATCTACTATGTGTATCCAATCCATTAACTCATCAACATTCAAGTTACCTTCATATAATGGTACTTCAATTTTTTTCCTAGCACACATCTTGGAAAACATCTTCAACATTTTCTCCTCTGGTGTCTCCTCTACTTCTTCCAAACTAGAAGCATTTTATTCGACACCACTGACATCTCTTATGTCAGTTCCTATTTTTTTGGAGATTCCATGGCTTCCATCCTCTCATGAATCTCTATAATTCTACCTGAAAAGCCACATTTTCTGCAGGCCTTCCCCCTAGTGCTTCTTGTTAGCCTCCACAATGTCCCAAGGCTAAAAGGATATCGACATAGGTAACCTCAAACCAAACCTTTAGTTTGGTAGCTAGCCCTACAAAACTAGAGAGGGCTCTCTCTATGAAAATCACAGCAAAGGATTTGACTGGTACAAGAATGGATTTTAGGCTAAATAGCTCAACTCTAGGGTTTGAAAATTTTTAGGGTTTTTATGTTGGATGAGGGGTGAAAATTAGGGAACTAGGTCAAAGCATCAAAGGTTTTAGTTTCAAGAAATATAGAGGAGCAGGGTAAGTACGCTTTTCTAATATCTCAAGAGTTTGTTGGTGTAGTGTAGGGTTGAATGATCAAGAATATCATAATGAGAATGTATGCCATGAATTCATTAATCAAGAAGGTAAAATACATAAAATGATATTCCTAACAAAACAAAGCTTAATTAAAAGAATTTTTCTTAAAAATCTTAGAAAAATAATTGAAGATCATATATATGGTATGCATACTATTTTATCATTCATATAAATCTATAACAGAGAGAAAACATTATCACAAACTCACAACACAAGAATTCCTAAATAATAGTTGCAATTGTCCTTTGATTTCCTGTAACAATGACGAAGTACAAGCTACAAGACTTTCACCCTCTGATGTCCAACCATCAAAATGACTTAAAACCATATACATATAGACTAAAAAAAACTCCCCCTCTCTCACAGGTTGAATCCCTCAGTGTAGGAACAACTCACGTGAATTTATCAAAAAAAACCCTAATGACTATGGAGGTTAAAACAAATCCTCCATATAGACTTTGAATGACTTGCTCCTCATCAATGAAGTCCAAAATTACACCAAAATGACTCTAACAAGACCATTTAACTTCTCTTACATCATGTCAATATGAAATTAAATAAATTACATCATCAAAATTGAATTTGACTAAATAAAACTCGAAATTTGCACAAATAGGCAAAAGCGCAGCGCCAAAATTGTAAGGGACTTTTGAAGGCCTTCCCGTGCTCCAAATCTAGCTATGAAAGATGAAATGGATATTTGAGGATTTCTAGTTGTCATTAGAAACCTCAAGAAAGAAAAATGGACACTCCATGATAGATAAAAATGCATTCTCCCACAGCTAGTCCCAAAAGCACAACGCCTAGTCGAAACAGTGGCAGAAAGTGAATTTTTGACTTGTTTTGGGGAATTTTCTCTCAACCAGTTTGAAGAAAAGGAAACTAAGGTGGATATATTACATGTAGGAGTTATCATCTATCCAGCAAGGTAAAGTTCTTGGAAGTTGGAGGTCTGACGAAAAATCACAGTGCCTTGGCTGAAACTGATTTTTCCAATTAGGCCAAAAATCACAAAAATGAAAAATTTCCCAAAATTCTTCAAAACTTCAAAAAAATTTCTCCACGAAGCCATTTGATGATGTGTCATGCTATGAGGGAGGATTCAGCCAACAAATCAAGCTTATCCTTCTCTTTTTTCCTCATTAAGGTTTGCTTGAGTTTCTTCTTCAACTACTTGATCCTAATTCAAGAGACCTAGTTCCTTGTATAATAATGCATAGCCATGTGTATTTGTACATTTTTATTCTTTTTTTCCCTTTTGAGAAGCTTTTCCAAGTGGAAATTCATCCTATCTGACAAACCTACTTTGTCTTTCTAAAATTTTTCCAAAATGAGTTCATCAACTGTCATTTGAGCTTTTGGCGGAGATGTTTCTTTTTTCTGCTCAAGTGCTCTCTTGAGACCTCTTGTTCTTGGTATCCTTGTTCTAACCTGTTCTTCTTGATCCTCTGAATCATCAACATCAACTACTACCTTACCTTTTGCGTCATCCCTTGTCAAATCTTCTTTGGGTTTATTTAAGAGCATCTGATTTACATTTAGCTACATGTTCTCCTGTTACAAGAATGAAACCAAGAAATTTTACTTTGAATAACTGTATTTAAGCTCTCTAATCTCATCATCCTTCTCCATGATGATATTCTCTATTGTTTTGTCATTTTCATGCTCCAAATATTCTATATCAGTGTAAAGAAGGAATTGTTCCTCATCCTGCAATGGTGCCTCATGATGTGATGATGCTTCTTTCTCACCCGATGTAGGCTTGGCCCTTTGAAAAATGTTTGGAAAAAACACAAGCCTCTTTCCTCTAGAATAGGTCTGAGTCACCTGCTCCCCAGGAGTTTGGTCGTAGGCCTGCTTGTGGAAGAAACCTCTTGATGTGCTAGTGATGACAAAGGAGTATATTGACTGTTAGACTGAGCTCGAGAAGACATAAGAGAAGTTGAATACATAAAACCATCCCATGATAGATTGATTTGTGCTAACCGATGGAAATCCGGGATTTTCACCAAGCCATGGTGAAACAAAATATCATGATGATTTTCTCCCAATATTCGTACCTTCTCTACCATTTTTACCATAATTTTGTAAAGGTAATGATGCAAGTTTAGGGCTTTTACACTGGTGAAATGCATCAAGAGTCTCATATGATACTTATATAACCTTGAGTACGTACCCTCACATGTAAAATATCTCATGATAAATTTCATGAGAGGGGAATAGTTGTTCAACAACAGTCTAAATTGAAATATGTGTGTTGGATTTGCTTTGTATGTTGGCTTCAAATACATTATGTAGCTAGTCAAGGTTCCTACCCTTGAACCAATTCTCTCCAATGTTTGGAATACCTGTGGTTGTGGAAACGTTCTCTGATGAAAAATTGAACACCACTCCTACAATAGTCACCTTATCTCTCCTCAATCTGGTGGAAAAAGTGTTGTTAATTTTGTCATGAAAACCTAATTCCTCAACCTTTTGGCAAAAGGCAAGGAAACCAACATCATGAAATGACTTCTTGAGGAAGGGTGAGGACATGATCTCATGTGCTGAAGTGGGCTCATAACTTCTCACCTGACATCCTATTTTCCTCTTCTTCTCAGTGGTTTTATAATCCATTGCAAACCCTAGCTCAATGGGAAGGGGCATTAGGGTTTAGTGTAGGGAAAAACAGGGGATTTGAGCATTTTTTAGAAATGAAGGGAGATTAATGGTTTAATGATCTCCTAAATTATTTGGAAAATTAGGGGGGTGGGGAGAGATGTTAGAGAGTAGGTGAAAGTGAAATTTCAGGTAATGAGTAAGGGGAAGGGTGTCAAAAGGGGAAAAACAGTCATAGCCTAGGAAAGTGTAGTCTAGGCTAGGGTTTATGGGAAAATAGTGAAAATGAGGGATAGGGGTGAGGTAAAATGTCTATGAAGGTATATGAAACGTGGGGGAAGTTATTAGAGATTTAAAATTAGTGTTTTACTCTTAAATTTGTCAATGATATTGTGAAACCAAGGAAATGCAACCAAAACCCTAGAAGAGGGAATTGATCCTTCCAAGCAAAAAATGAAGACAAAAGAGGTAAATTTAGGGCCATATTACTTGTATATGATATAGTGGAACCTATTTTTGATGAAAAAATCCTCTAAAATGATGATTTGGCTCCCTTGAATAAAGCACAACACCTCTAGCAAAGCACAACAAAAGTGGAGCACAAGTGCAGAAAATGAAAATGATGAGGCACTTTTGTGGCAAGGAATGGCTGCTCTAAGGGTGAAAATGGTATTTCTAGGTGCAGAAATTTTTCTTGAAGAATAAATGAGAAAATGAGAAACTCTTTTGGTCTTTTATAGCTTGGAAATCAATTTTTCTTCTTGGTGGTGATGGGGTCCGACCATGTCCTTTCACATTTTGTTTTGAATTGATAGTGAACTGCAGAATTAGAACATTTTTATTCATATTACATCATGATAGAAATAAAATTACACTTCTGAAACCTTTATTGAATATTTTTCACTATTACTACTCCTTCAAATGATGGCCTAGATGATGACATGGCTTATTTACATGATATTTTTGAGGAATTGACCATAATGATGACACCTAATGGAGTATGAAACTGATGATTTAGACTTTCAAACATGACTTACCATGAGATGATGACTAAGATAGTGATCAAGACACTTCAATGATGACTCATCACAATGACTGATGGAAAAGAGTATTATGAAAATTTGACCATGAAATGAAAGGAGTAGTAATCATACCTAGACATATTAAGAAGTGACCTAATTTTTATTTGAAAACCTATTTGAAACCATAAAATTTGCAATAGGACCCTATCAAAAACCTTGTAAGATCACATTTGATCACTGGTGACTGGTAGGATTGACAGACACTAACACGTCTCGAGTTGTTCCTCTTGTTGCTCCTCTTTGATCTTCCGTGAGTATTTTTACTACTCTAATACCAAAACTGATGCAAGTTTCAACTGCCTACAAATTCTAATTCACAAATTAAAAAACCCACGCAACAATTACACTCAAAACTCAATTATAATTCATTTAAGATAAAAATATTTAAAATATAATATTGGCCTCATTATCATTGTACATTTACTCATACTCCACACCCCTCCTGCAATCACACACAAATTTTACAGAGCATCAAAATGGTTTCTTGGAGTATGCATCAAATCAACAAGTACGCTTCATGTATATTGATTTGCAATACTCCACCAAAACCAAAATAATATCATATCTTGAAAAATATACTATAATAAGATAGTTTTTTCCTTCTCTAGTTCTCCACATACTTACTAATTTATAAAAATCATTCTAAATATAAAATAGGATTAAGATTCATAATAAGTGGATACCACCCATTATTTTAGTAACTAATTTGGAAAAAATCAAAACTAAGACTACTTTTATTTTATTTTTCTTATTTTCTCTAGCCTACTCCATAATATTCAATGATAATGTTTCTAGAGTCCAACTAATTATTACAAAATTAAAATCATTACATCAAGAATCCGACTTCCTCAAAAAAAAAAAAATCTATTAAATTTTATAAAAGTTTATCGATGCTCCTGCATCAGATCATTTTCCAGATTTTAGAGGGAGGAGATCATTTTCCAAAGGAATAGGTCAAGGAAGATATTATCACCCAGATGTTTCAATTGTGAGAAATTAGGAAACATGTCTCGGGAATATCTTGAACATAGATCAACAATCCAACAAGGTGCTAATGTGACTGAGGTAAAGTGGGAGGTTACAGATCTAGTTGAAATTATAAATGCTCCTAAGGTAGGTCAATCTTTGCTATTAAAAAGAGTGTTGTTCCAAGCAGAAAAAGAGACCAAAGAACCAACTCAAAGGAGAAGTTTGTTCAAAACTATTTGTAATTCCAAAGGTAAGTGTTGCAAACTTGTGATTGATAGCAGCATCACAGATAATCTAGTCTCTATTGAAATGGTAGAAAAGTTAATCTTAAATAAGACACCACATCCTACACCTTATAAGGTCTCTTGGTTACAAAAGGGTCATCAATTTTTGGTTACTGAGCAATGTAAGGTATAATTTCAAATTGGAAGTTATAAAGATGAAATTGTCTGTGATGTCTTTCTAATGGACGTTTTCCATATTCTACTAGGAAGGCCTTGGAAATATGATACGAACATAACACATAATGGAAACCAAAAAACTTACAGTTTTGAGAAATATGGGAATTACATACACTTCTACAATTAAAGGATGCAAGCCATAATCATGTGTTAATGTTGGATAACAAATAATTTTGAAGGATGAAGCAAAATGCAAGGAATGTGAACCAGTAATTAAGGTAAATTAGTTGTTTCCAGAAAAGCAAGATTTGTTCATTGAATATGAGAATATGATAATTAATGAAATTTTTATGGTAGAAAATAGAGATTATCCACGAATATCCCTGGCAGAAATGGTTATGAATGAGGATATTTAAATAAATTAACAATAGAAGAATTTCAAGGAGAAGGTTTCGTTGGAGACCAGTGAGAAGTTAATGTGTGAAAATCTCCAAATTCCAGATGAAGATAACCATAATGAAAAATATTTTGGACAAGAAATGGAAGTGGTCAACAAAGCAAGTACCTTGGGAACCATAAAGAAAAATTTTCAAATTAATTCTCAAATAATTTTTTCATGTGCAGGAAAGATTGTTTCAATTGTATAGGTTTAGGTCCTTCGAAAGAAGTTCCTGAAGGAATTAGCGAGAAAAAATTCATCATGAAATTTTCATCCAATGAAAAGTTACAAAAAAGGGTTAAAGATCTTCTTAACATGAGTCGAAGAATATTTTGTTTTTCGGGAGTCTGATGTAGGAGCATCAACAAACTTTTATAAAATTTATTAGATATTTTTTTTTTTGAGGAAGTTGGATTCCTCATGATATGATTTTAATTTTTTAATAATTAGTATGACTCTAGAAAAATTATCATTGAATATTATGGATTAGGCTAGAGAGAAAAAAAAGAAAGTCTTAGTTTTTATTGTTCCAAATTAGTTACTAAAATAATGGGTCTTATCCACTTATTACGGATCTTGATCCTATTTTAGATTTAGAATGATTTTTATAAATTAGTAAGTATGTGGAGAATTATAGAAGGATTGGAAGTATGAGTGTAAGAGGAGGAGAAAGCTAATTCATTCAATTATTAGTCCTCTCTTGAATCATGGAAGGAAAAAAAACTATATTTTAAAGCTCCATAAAGTTGCCATAAACTATCCTCGATAAAGCGCTTAACAAGATGCTCGAGTCTCAAAGCTCTCAACATGTTTTTTTTCACGATGCTCTCAACACAATCCATAAGATCCCCCAAGGATCTTCTTTTTCAAGATTTTTAACAAATCCCTTTCCTTTTGATGCACTTTTATCATTTTTTCCTTCTAGAAGTTGTTCTTATTGATTCTTTAGAAAATGGGTCGATGCTCCTGCATCAGACTCCATTGGTCATATGCTATTTTTTTTCTCATAACAACTCAACTCGTGAGTTCCAACATGCCTCTGCAGTAAGAAGTCTCCAACTTGCTACACGATACCTCACCAAACTTTCTCCTCAATTTGGGTTTTTGGCATCTCCTCAGTTATTTCCTCTAGAACCATTTGAGCACTTCTTGCTCTAGGTTGTTGCAAATATTCTCACCTTCTTTTATTGGTACTTGCGTAGAGAAAACAAATATCTTACCATATATTCAATGACTTGTAATTTTTTCATTGCTTCTCCTCCAAACTACACGCGTCAATCTTCTTCACTTTGATACCACTTGATATGATTAGTAGTGCTCAAAGGTTTTCAACAACCATAACTAGCCCCTTTATCTGTGGATGATTGTAATACTAAGGTAGTGACAAAAAATAATATAGTTGCCATGGGGACATTTCAATGGAAGTGATGTCCACTCCCCAAAACCCATATTGTTTACTTGTATCTCTCCTTTCTATGGCAACTAATCACCAAAATATCCTTTTTCCGCAAGGGAGGAATTCATGGGATTGGATAATATGGCACATTATCATTTATTTATGATGACACCCCTATTAATCAAATTTATTTATTTTCTATTGCATCTACCTTTAAATTGTTATTCCTTAAACATAAAAATATTGATAGTCAAAGAATCAAGATAGAATAATCCTTATATGGCTACATATTTAGTTGAGGAAATGATACTTAGGATTGTCACCATTTTGAAGGTTACCTATAATGATTTTGAAGCCCATGATTATAAAAATCCTTGCAATGTTTCATGCCTCAGCCAAATAGATCCCTTGAAAGAGCCTGCACTCTTCATCTTTATTACTAGAAGCCATCCCCAAATTCCAATAGAATCTACTTTCTACATTCGGTATTTTTTACCAAGGTGATAAGAATAAAGAGATATAGTACAAGTTTTGACAAGTATCCAAGGTATTATGTTTGGAATATATTTTATGTTATTATATATGGAACTTTAATAACATGCTCATGAAAATATAAATCAAAACATAAAATCTGATAAAAGGTATGATTTGAAGAGTATAAAGAATCTTTAACTTGAAGTGGTAGAGAAATTCTTCTAGGTTCTTCTCAGAATGCATGTAAGATACCTTCATCCATTTTGATACTTATTTCTCTATTTTTTTCGTTTACGTGTGTTATAAAATAACACAATCATTTTTAATAACGAAATGAGAAAAGGTATACAACCTAGAATGATGAACCTCCTCCCCAACAACATCTTTCTAACCATCTGACATCTTGAATATATCCATTCAATCTAGAGTGAATTATACCCATTTTACTATCCTTGAATGAATGATTTGATAGATTAAAAAGTAGAATCAATCATAACTCTCAAACATGGAATACATTTTGGAAGATTCCATAATTAATATCCACTCTACGCTGACCAAATACATTCAAAGGAATGTTAGTTTTCATTAAAATAGGAGGAATAATAACATTTTCCAAAGAAGAAAAAGTATGTTTTGAAGCATCCATATGATAAGAGGTTCCAAAACCTAAAATCCAAGTATTATATGAGGAGGAAAGAGCAATTAAGACATGGTGATTATATTTATCATTAGGTGGCTTGTCTCCATACTTCTTCTTACAATGTTTTAGTAAGAAATATGCAATACTATGTTGCTAAAGAACTTCTGCGATGATATAGATGGTCTTCATTATGCATGAACTGTTTGGATGAAATCCTTTATTAAAGTAGTAGCACTTTGTTCTCTCCTTATTTCATTTCCCTACTTTGGAATCTAAATACTCAGTGATTTCATTGCTTACTCCTTTCTTGTGATCAACGCCTACCTTTCCTTTTGATGTATCCTTGTTTTTATATACAACAAGTGGATGAGCATAAAATAGTTGAGACCACCCATTTGTAGGAGCATATGTTTATACTATATGAATGATTCAATGAAGTCATCAAACTAACCTATCACCCTTGCCTTATCCATTGATATAATTCTAGTATGAAAAGAAGAAATAAAGACAGAATACCCAATTCTTGGGTTATAAATAATACATAATATTGGTTTCTTCTCTTTCCTATCAATACCATGTGACTTGACCTATTGAACCAAATTATTGAAGTTGGATAAGAAGTATTGTATGATGTAACATTTATTGGGATTAGAAATATGAGCTCATTCTATAACTAGTGTCCTCTTAGTTCATCCTTGTTCTTTAACAAACCCTTCAATTTGGTCTAGAAATCTCTAGGTGATGAATAATATTCTACATGGAAGAGTGAATCTAGAAATGTCGACAAGCATAGCAAACAATAAGTTTCATTAATAATCTAGAATTATTTTTCCTTGTCTATAATTGAATTAGAATTTAGTTCTATACCCATAGTAATCTAATAAATTATGTTGCTTCTCAATAGGAGTAGAAATTTTTACTTCCATTCGAATTAATTGAATGGAGTGAGGATCACTAATATGGGTTGTTCCACTTTCATTGTATTATTTAATTCTAGGTATTTTTCAATGAAATATATGCATTTATTATTACAAATACCTTGTGTGTTATGACACAGTGTTAGATTTTGATCACAAGCACACAATAATCTAGTTGTGAAAAAGATTCAACATTGGCAACTAAAAGCTTGAGACAAAGGAGAAAGAAGAAAAAACATCACACTTTATACCAAACAAACAATGATATCTAATTGAAGATATGAGGCCAACAAAATAATGTGTTAGAAAAATTATATATTACAGATCAATGAAACACACAAAATATGCGGAAACACAAACATAGAGAACATATAAATCAAGAGAGACACATATATACGTGGTTCACCCAATTTGGGCTACGTCCACCCTGAAAAGCTAGTCCTTCCTTTATATTATCCAACAAAATGAAGAGACACAACCTACAACAGCTTCGTTGTAATATCCTCTGTTCTCTCTCACAGTCTCCATATATGTTTCTCGCTCTTAGATTACACATACAATACACAGCTGCAATACAATACCCTTATACAAAACGAAGGGTTACCTTCTAGGGAAAAAAACCCTAAATTAAACATAACTTCTACCATCAAATCATCCGTCTAATGAACGGCCCAGATTGACTAGAAATTACCATACATTTACAAGGCAATTTTACATCTGTTTTTAGCTTCGAGGGCGATGCCCTTGAAACCCCCCACCAAGGGGGCACTCCATAAAGTCGCAGCTGCCCCCCGCTAGACCCCCCAGGCAACGTTTAATTACGGGCGGCATTGTCGCCCCGTTAAGAATAGGGGTCCAACGTTTTAATACAAAATAAAGAAGATAATTAGGCTCCACCTCCAACATAATGTAATTTCTTGTATTGTAAAATTTTTTGAGGAACAATGTGCACTAGTTTTTGGTCCTTATTGCATGCACATTAAATAAGCCACATACTAAAAATAGACATGCTATAAATAATAATCATAAATAATGGAAAAATATGGGAAAATGTGCATGTACACCAAGACCTTCTTGGCACACTAGTAACCCCAACATTTTATGATAATAATATTAATAAAATCGATTAGTTGTGTCCTTTCTATTATCTAGAAAATTGTATTTGCTATATAAATAACTACGAAAAAAATATTTCTTGGAAAAAATTGAATGCAAGAAGAACAAATATACAAGCGCTAGCCTTAAGCGATATATCTAACCCTACCCCGCTTTGGTGAAAGGAGGAATTGCACTTATTTTCACATATGGGGATCCTCTTAAAATTCAAATGGAAATTCATTTTGCATAAATATGATTATGTTAATAGTTTCTATAACTCTATAATTTGTAACAATTTAAATAGTGGCTAAATTATAACTAAATTAGTTGCTTTTATATAGTCTTGGAATTAGTATAATTCACTATATTATTTTGTGCAGCTTATTTTAAATAATCCCGAGTCTAACTTAGACCATAGATCATTGTTCCTAATTTTAAATATAAATTTTATTATAAAACTCAATCAATGTGATTATAGCAATAAAAAGTACTTATTATTTTATAAAAACCAAAACTAACCCATTGATAAAGAATTTTTAAGGAATTTCAACTTGCTACCTTCACTTTATCACAACTTCGCATTCAAGTTATTGTAATTTAACAACACCTTTATTAAAAAAAAATCATTCGACTAATACTTAATGTGATAAAGATCATAATATAGTGAAACAATGTATTAAAATTAATACATAACCAGATATAAGGCAATATATCTCAACCCTTTTAAGAATGATTCAAAATGTTTTAGAGAAACATCTTGTATAGAAGGCAAAGAAAATTGGAAATTTGTAATGATGTTAGATCTAAAACTAATTTGTAATGAGTAATTGGAACTAGTATGCAAGATATCTCAACCTTTTTAAGAAAGAATTCAAAATGTTTTAGAGAAACATATTGTATACAAGGCAAAGAAAATTGAAAACTTGTAATAATGTTAGATCTAAGATTAACTTGTAATGAGTAATTGGAATTCGAACTCATATTTTATAAAGCTGTGTAAATTTCTTAATGTTTTATTGGGCAATCAGATCTTACAATACAATACATTTTTATATGATAAAAGAAATTGAAAATGATTTTAAGTATCACATTAACGGGAAAAAGTAAGAACAATAAAAATTAATAAATAAAAAATTTTAAATTAAAACTTTTATTTTATTCTTTTTATTCAGAGCCTCTTCAATTTATTCATGAAAGAGTACTCCTATAAGCTTTAGAGATATCGTCTCAAAGTTCATGCCTTTTAGAGTTATGATAAAACACTTCTCCAAATTACAGTAGTATGATAGAGTTTTTTTCTTATGAATAAAATATATGAATTAACATTAAAAAGAAATATTAACATACTAAGATTTATGATAAGTGAGCTGAGGAAAATTTTTATTTTCAAATCTCTTCTCAACTTTCAGTTCCATAGTTACATTTAAAATTATCCTACAACACAATTATGTATTAAACACAATTTCTCTTTCATATATATATAATGCAAAGTAAATTTTTTGGAATAGTATTAGTTTATGTGAGGAATATTTTCTTTTTAGGAAGGATCGGTGAAAAATTTAAATGTTATATTTAGATTTACACAAGAAATGTAATCCCAACACCCGTCTGCCTAGTATCATAAGTGCCCGCGTATAAGAGCATGTAGGAAATCTCTGCAGAGCCGCGTCGGTTTACCAACATTGGATCTTTGTTCCTACTACTGAAATTCTGCTCTATCTCAAGTAGCTTGGAGTGAAAGCGTTGGAAGGCTTTTTCAACGCGAGAATCATCTGTCCAGTTGGAAGCGGAGCCCTGCCCCAGGTATACCTCGCCAGTGGAATGCTTCAATAGAAGCTCTAGGACAGCCATGATAGTGGCATAGGTCTTTGGATTGGACACAGTTTTTATGAAATAGGCTTCATGGTCACGAAGGTAGTCCAAGTAGTGTGGGATCATTTCTCTATAATAAGCTAATTGAGATAAATAATTTTTATATTATTATTATTTAAAATTAAAATAAGGGTGAATTCATGGAGGTGGGTTACTCTTTTTTGGAAGAACTTGTGTTCCAAAGGTTGAAAATGTAGCTTTGTGAGGGTATTTTTTAAGCTTTCCATCGAGCTTTTAAAAGGTCCATCTAGGGCTAAATAAAACCCTCAATTAAACTACATAACTCCATCTTGCTACCGAGCTTGATGCAGACACATAGCTTGATAGAGCTATAATATGTACATATGCCAGTAAATTTTGCTTCAACATAATGATAGTGTTTTATGGGTTCATGGCATCGAGAAGCCAATAGTATTGCACATGGTATAGTACAGTTTGAATTTTTGTATTATATTTAGTATTTTTTATTATTTCATTACGTATAAGTATGTATGTATTTTTAGAATTTGTTCTTGTTAGTAATTTTATACATTTTATAGTGTTGATAATACATTTGTATATTATTTATTGAATAATATATATTACTATATACTATATATAGCAAGAGAGGGGTTTTCAGAGAGAAATTGGGAGGAGAGAGACAAAATGGGAGGAAGAGAGAGAGAGAATGAGAGGGATGGACAAAGAGAGTGAGGGAGAGGGTGTAATAGGGAGGGAGGAATGGAGGGAAGGAGTGTGATGGAAAGAGATGGGGATGGATGGAGAGAGAAAGGGGGGAAGGGAGAGTGACAAAGAGATGGAGATAGTGTGAGGAAAATGAAAGGGGAATGGGTAGAGAGAGAGAGAGAGAGTTGGGAGGATAAAAGGATCTCTCCAAGAAGAATACACCTAAATACTAGCACACATCCCAATGCAAGGTGCAATACATATTAATCTATTGAATTCTCAATAAATAAGAAACACCTTTCGGTATCACACGAGTTTCAAGATAGAGGGATAGGTCAAGTTAGCTGGTAGTTTTGATTCTAAATAAAATCACTAACTATTTAGAGTGCTAGCTTAGTTAGCTAGGCTCTAACATCTAGGTTTGTTTTCCCTGAAGTTAATTCCAAGGAAGACAC
This sequence comes from Pinus albicaulis, assembly GCA_034641835.2. Classification (NCBI taxonomy): domain Eukaryota; kingdom Viridiplantae; phylum Streptophyta; class Pinopsida; order Pinales; family Pinaceae; genus Pinus; species Pinus albicaulis. Next base: position 492,379,190 of record CM076576.1, read on the forward strand.
CTAGCTGGATTAGAGGTGACATATACATTTATGATGAGGAATGGCTTAGGTGTTATGAAACACATTCATGTTGCATTAAAATTCAAATTTACATCATTTTATCTCTCTTAAAAAAAAAACTATTCTTTAAAATCTCTTGTTTGAATTAAAGAAATAAAAACATGTGGATGATTTAAAGAAATATAAAACAGACTCACAATTTGTGGAACAAGAAATATACCAGCATCTACAACGAAGTCCTCATAATAAAATTACCCTTGGGTCACCTTCCCTGAATCCCCTCCACTTCTAGATTCCTCTATCATGCACCTAGTTTCCTCATGAAATGGGGCACATAATTTTCGAGCTTTGATGCCATGCTATTACATTTACTGGTCTCCTTTTTTTCTTGTGCAGAGGTTAGAAGAGCCATATAAATGTTTTCAAGCATCACTCAGATTTATTCCATCTTAATACACCACATCATCATCCTAACATATTACGAGGTTGTCATTCTACACTTTCATGACCCTTCACTTAGCCATCATTCCACTAAAATATATTATGTGCTAGTGCATTCCCCAACCACCATAGCACTATAATGGTAGTGTGAGATCTTAAAATTCAATGACCATGGCCTTGATAGAGCCATAATGCCTTCCCAGAATACCAATTTTATCCTCAATGTATATTCCTTTTATTAGCCAAAACTTTTAGCCTATAGTGTGAAATCATGACTCGATGACTAGTACCTTAGCCTATTGGTTTCCATCATCAAAAATTCTCCTCGATCCTCCTAGCAGTTGGGGGAAGATATTCCTTAATGACCATACCTAATGGGCCCTTTCCAATAGTTTTTGAATTATTAAATCAACCATATCCATTCCCTCAATATGATTATTATTGGGCTGACATCACCTTAACGTCATGCCCATAAAAATCATCCATTGGATTCTATGGTTGGCTTGGAAAACACCTACGAGAAAATATTCCTCCAGGGGGATATGAATATATTCAGTTCCACATGATTGAATTTTTCAGTGGTATGACATCATGTTGATGTCACTAGCTATTGACTCCTTTAATTGACCTTTCATCCTGGTTGATGTCACTATCTCATCAGGTCCAACTATCGGTATTTGTTAATGGAGGGACGCAAAAGATTCCTCAAAGGGAATTTTTATGGAACTTCTTTTATGCCTTCCTCTACTTTAACCCCCTAACAAAAATAAATTTTAAAGGCTGCATTGGGTCTAAAATAAAGGCTTCCTAACACTTAAATGAGTTTTTTACTCCTTGGAAAACTCCCTTTCCACATGGTCACCATCTTCTATTCCATATGAAACTACTATGTTATTGCATGACCCCTATTTTGGGTCCATGTGTTGTTTTCTACTTCTTCCATGCATCCTCTACTAACATCATCAATGAAAATCATCCTTCCCATGAATATGCTATCATGCGTATCCATCACCATTTCTCATTGGTGTTTTCCATAAGCTAGGGGTAATGATTCTCTAAAATAAACTTCATTATTTTGGAGGTAAACTTCAAAATCCTGACTAAAACCCTTTTTCATTCACCATTGGGTTCAAGACCCAAATTTTTTCACACTTGATTGATTTATTTCCCATGTTTTCAATGCAACTCATGTGCAACACAACTATCCCCTAATCCATCATTTTGCACTCCATGTCACATCCTAGTACTAACACTAGGGCCACATATAAGCCATATAGCACTACCATGTGTCTCCATTCCTTGAACTTCCTCAATGCATTATCTCTAAAACTAGCTGATACCATCAAACAATCTCACTAAAATAACAAACACCAAATACCAATTATCACCCAAATATCACATTGGAGGAAGGGTAAGATAATAGTTACACTTTCCCCACATCCTTAAGAATATTGTCCTTAAATAAGGTTCAACTGACCCTTCCACATGATCCACCTCATTGATCACACTATTATGGAGGGAAGGTTAGTTGATGATCTGAATGAGATCTATATGTTAATGTGCTTGAGGTTGTATAAATTTAAAGTGTTAAAATCGAGTCTTTTTTACGAGATTTTATGTTCAATTATCACACACATAAGCATGAATTTAAACTTTGAAATAATAAAAAAAGAGCAGGAAAATATACCATAACAGTAACCACAAAACAACAAGTAATGAAGGAGTTCGCCTCCCTTGGGTTACCTCTTATGGTCCATCTTCCAATGGATTGGCCTATATCATTATGCTCAAAATTGGTGATTAAATAATTTTATAGTGCTCCAATGGCTTTAAAACCTATTCCATTACATTTAGAACTGTCCAAAACCCATGTCTATCGTCTTTCTGCTCCCAAAAATATCAAAAACTAAAGAAGTTATGAGTTTCCCTAGATTTGTTGCTAGTCGCTCTACAATTTCCCCAAAATCCAGCACCGGTCCTACATTTTTCCCCAAATTTCGCAAATGGAGTGACAGTTTGGTGGAAATCCGGTGGAATTTGTGGGGCAGATAAAATTTTCACCAAGCCCTAAACTCCAAAAGATGCGGCCAGTGAGGGGGGGGAACGTACCCTTCTTTGCCTCTGCACCCACAGTTCCGTGCCAAAGTCATATGGTAAGGTTTGTTGGGGGGGTGGGGGGGGTGGGGCTAAGTCCTAGCCCCTTACCCAATTAACTCTATTGCCAAAAATTAAGTATGGTTTGGGTCGTGGTTTAACAAGGACCATTGGTTAGCTCATCCGGTTATGACACTACATTGTTTGCTAAAAGGTCGGAGGTTTGAGTCCTATGGAGTCTATTCAAAATTATAACCAATTTTGGTGGCACCCATGTTGCCATGTGGTGGCCTCTAGTTGGGCCACATGGCAGCTTGTGGTTGGCCACCCAATCTACCAATAAAATGCTACCAAATCATCGCGAGTAATATTTGGACAAGTGGCGAAATATGATTGGCCCAACGAAGCCCAATCAGCCATGCCCAGTCAGCAGGCCTAGTGATCTGTACGGACTGCTAACTAGGCAGCCTACACAACATTTTCCAAAATTTTTCCTATTTGGGAAAATGAACAAACTCATTTTTGGGAGCATACGGTGTCAGTTTTCCATGAAACGAGTTGCGCTGAATTTAGAACAAAGAGAGTTAGCGCCGGATCAATTGATCCTTCCTCCACATGAATCATTACCAAAGTTCCATATTTGAGGAAGGGTTGGTTCAAAATTCCTCTTCATTTCCATCATTGAGAGTACTATCCTAGAGGATGTATTAAACTATTTTTTATGTGATCCACCTCCACAATAATACTATCCTGGAGAAAGGTTTGGTATGCCTTCCTTGACATAGATCATCATATAAATACCATTTTGGAGGAGGGATCAACTAACCCTTATACCTTTTCTATCTCCTTGAGAATGTTATCTTGGAAGATGGGTTGGTCAACTCTTCCATGTTATCCACCTCATTGATCGTACTATCTTAGGTGAAGGGTTAGTTTACCCTTGATTTATCTCAGCCTCAATCATAACCCATGGCATACTAGGTCGGATGCCATATGAATAGAAGGGTCGACCTGGAGCTTGAACGACACCAACCCTCACCTAAAATAGAAGCAAAAATCCTTCTGTTGGGTGAATCTATTTTGGCACATGGAAATTGCATGTCCGATGTCATGACAGTGAAGGCATCGATAGGGAACTCCCTAGTAGTCGTTGTAGAGATTAAAATAATAACTACTCCATTGTATTTATAGCTCGAAAATCAACCCTCCTCCAATATTTTCCTCAATCAGGACCCATGCCATATATTTATCAAGTTTCCGTAATCTTCCTTCATCCTAATAATATAAATTTCCAATATGATTGGATATTTCCTAGCTAGAAGACTCATTCCATAGTTCCAGTGGAAGCCCAAGAAGTTTAGCCCACACCAGGTTTCTTTGAGGGGTATTGCTAAAGGGGTCAAAATTTGCCTTCCACTTTTTTAGGATGAGAAATTCCCTCCTCTTAACCGATGGAATCCTTAGTATCTCGTTCACGTCCTTAGGGGACAAAAAGTGAAAAAAAATCCACTCATTTAATAATGCACTCACTTTCGGCCTATATTACTGAGAGCCACTATTCCTCCACCCATTTCTTTACCTGCTCCCCCATCATTTGTAAACGATTCCGCCTTCCTACCAAAGCCTTGTGTCAAAACCTTTCAATATTATCCCAAAATGAACCTGCACCCAAAACCAAGGGAACCTCTCCTCTAATTGCACTAATAGGAATCCTCACAAGATTGTTTGTCATCCTCGTAAAGCTAAATTAGTTACCAATTTTCTATTCTGAGCTGTAGTCAATTCCTTTGTATCTACTGTGAAATTATTCTTGCCATCGATTTTCCTTGGAGCCTGCAACATTTTTGCTAAAGCCTCTTGTTCGTCTTGAAACGTGATCTCTATCTGATTTTTTGGGGATGGAGACGTGGATTCGTGCAGTACCTTCAAATTTCCATCATCCACCAACTGTTCCATCGTATTCATGCCACCTCGCTTCCAGTCAGAAAAATAAAGACCTCTTAACCTTCTAAAGTGGAAGGGCTATCGCGTTTTAGTCGATCACTGTTGGATTAAACCCATATCAAAGCCCAATACCTTTAAAAAGTGTATTATTTTATGGATTCCCCGATGTCCTTTCAAATCTGACAAAATTAATCAATCACTTCATAGGAAGGACATGAATGTGACAAAATGTAATATCAATATGTTGGAATCATTTTGTTTCCACATAATTTTCTAACTTACTAGTTTTTTTCATGTTCATGGTTTCTTATTAGCATAGAATCTATTTGAGTATTGATGACAGAAGCTAGCTCACTATCAATTTCGAAGCTAATTGATTGTTTTTGTTCAAACAAGCTAATTGTCGATGTAAGAATCTAGTTTCTTATTAGTATAAGAAGCTAGATGATTAAGAATGTTGAAGCAAACTGACTATTAGTGTCGAAGTCTAGCTAACCATCAATTTCAAAGCTAGCCAACTTTAGATGTCATAACCAGATCCCAAAAATGAGAATTTGGTAGCTTTAGCTATTTTCGGCTATGGATTGATTTTAATGGTAGTGTGAGGATTTGACTTGATTTTGGCACCTTACCTATGACCTTCACAGGATGCCCAAGATGTTTATATAGTTGGATCCATCTTTAGACCAATGAAAATTTGTATTATATGTAAGATATGAAAAGAGGTAAATGATGATTTACTTTAAGAAAATATTGGTCTTTATGTCTAATTAGAGCTTACGGTCTCAAGGTGTTGATGTCAAAGTTATTTTTTTTGTTAATTATTTTACACTTAATTTTTTCCTAATACTTAATTAGGACTTCTAATAATTAGTTTTTAAAATTGTTGTTGAAAGTACCTCATTACTTTTGGGTATTAGTGTGAAATGAAAGTAAATAGATGTTCCTAGTTACTAATGTGAAAGGAAATCATGTCATTATTTTTTAATTATTAGAGAGAAATAAATCTACTTAGAGTTATATAGGTTTGTGACTATTTTTTTTATTAGAGAGAAAGGAAAGTAATTACAGTTAGAGAGAAAGGAAATTACCCATTTTTCTTCTTCAACTGCATCCTCAAAATGAATTAGGTCATCTACATGACAAAATAACGCAAATAAGTAATTCAGACTAGCACTATTATCAACTTCATCTTGTTCATAAATTTCATTTAAATTTATGAATTTTGGTCTTCTTATGCTTGCAGAATATGGGCTTGACATGCCACTTGGTGTTGCGCTTGAAGTAGATAGAGCTATGTATCTTTGTGGTGTGCTTGGAGAAACACTTGTTTGGTTGTGCAACATTGTCCTATTATTTTTTTGCGGTGTCACATGTTCATTTCTTTTTTGAGCTTGTGTAGGTGAAGGCAGAGTCATCGTTGAGGAATTACTTGTTGCGGTTAATTCCTATTTGTCTTCATGTGGTATGCATTTCTTCACCTTGACTGTCTTCTCTAAGTTTCCATCTTATGCTTCCTCTTCTATGAACTGAACATCTCTTTTGATTATTACCTTCTTGGTTGATGAATTGTAGAGCTTATGTGCATTGGATTCATCATTTTATCCAACAAATATACATTTCTTCCGCTTTTTGTCCAACTTCTTTCTCAACTCATACAGGACATGTGCATACGCCACACATCCAGACACTCTCATGTGATTGACATTATGCTTTCTTCCACTCCATGCCTCTTCGGAAACTGTGTTCTTGATGCTTTTGGTTAGACATCTATTAATGATATATGCTCCACAAGCGACAACTTCAACCCAATAATCATTTGGAAAATGTTTTTCGTTCAACATACTCCTTGCGATTTCCATAATTGTCATGTTCTTCCTTTTTGCGACACCATTTTGTTGAGGTGTATGCCTTGTTGTAAATTGCTTGTGAATTCCATGATCCCTACACAAACGTAGGAAGTCATTTGTGATGTATTCACCGCCTATGTCAGTCCTCAACACTTTGATGTATTGCCCACTTTGCTTCTCAGCAAGAGCTTTGTATTGGCAGAAGTGCTCAAACACTTCACTTTTCTGTTTTATGAAGTAGACCCATGTCTTCCTTGTGTAGTCATATATGAAGGTCAAAATATATTAGTTGGCCCCAATTGATGGTTTTTGCATTGGTCCACGTAAATTTGAGTGGACAATCTCCAAGGGTGACTTTGCCCTGATTGACTTTCCTGCTGGAAGTAATTCTCTATGTTGTTTTCCCAAGATGCATCCCTCACATTAGTTTTCCAGTTTTTCTATGATTGGAAATCCTTTCACCATTTCTTTCCTATGCAACAAATTCAAACCTCCAAAGTTGAGATGACCAAATCTCAAATTCCATAACCAATTTTCATCTTTGACCTCTACTTGAAATTTCTCTTGTGTGACAATTGCAAATTTTCTTTCATTCCCTTGTGAATTCATTGATAGTTGTGTTTGAGCACCTTATTCCTTCAAATCTGATTTTGGCTTGAGAGGAAACATTATATTGTTTATCATGTGAACTTTTGCAATCAGTTTTCTTCTTGGAGACTTGTCCAAAATCGTGCACACATCATTTTTGAAAAATACATTGTAGCCCTTTTGCATGATTTGTCCAATGCTTATGAGTTTATGCTTCAAACCAGAGACAAAGTAAACATATGAAATATACTTCGTATCTTCGTTCTTTGTTAGAATTTTGACTCTACCTTTTCTCATGACAGAGACTTTGCTATCAGTCCTAATTTCACTTCATATTTAAGAGTTTCATCTAAATGGGAAAACATTTCTATGTTCCATGTCATGTGGTTGTTACACCCTAAATCTAGAAACCATACATCTCCTTGTTTTTCTTATGCTACATTACAAGCTAAAAATATGTTATCATGGTTCTGATTTTCCTTTATGAAATTTCCACTTAGTTTGTTGCTTATTTCATATTTCTTCTTTCTACATTCATTTGCATAATTACCATACTTCTTATAATAATGACATTGAACTTGATATTTATCATACCTATGACCTTTTTCTTGATTCTGGCTTGGACATTGAATATGATTTTGATTTCTTCCCCTTCCACTTGAGCTTGAAGGACTGCTTCTTCCACCTTTGTGTGGGCTTCTTCCTCTTCCTCTGTAATTTGATCTTCCTCGACCTCAACCTTAAAAAAATGAAACTTGTGTCTTGAAAGCATGCTCCAATAAGGATTTTATTGCTATGTTCAACCTATTTTCATGAGAAATCATTGATTCATGAAGCTCATCCACTGAAAATTGTGAGAGATCCTTTGTCTCTTCTATGGACAAAACTATGGCATCAAATATTGCTGGAAGACTTCTTAAAATTTTCTCAACAATTCTCCTTTCCTCAATTGTCTCACCATGAGGCTTGATTTTAGTAACCAACCCAATTATATGTGTAAAAAATGAGTCTACATTCTCAAACTCTTTCATACAAATTGTCTCAAAATCTCTTCTGAGCATTTGTAGGTTTTTTTTTCTTCACCTTTTTCATGAATTAGTAGGATTTATGGAGGGTATCCCATGCTTTCTTGGAATTTTTTTATGTTGCAATACTTGGGAAGATACTTTCATGAAGTTCTTGAAATATGTAGAAGAGGGCTTTGGATTCCTTCTTCCTGTTGTCTCTCAAGACACCCTTTTCTGCTTGTCTCAAAGTATTGTATACTACTGCATCTGCTAGTTCTTGGAAACCATTCTCCACCAATACCCAAAATAGTGTCTTTATTGTAATAGGCCAAAAGTCGTAATTGTTTCCATTAAACTGACGTATTTTTGGATTAGTCAAGCTTGTGCTTGTTGTTGCCATTTTCACTGTGTGAAAAAAAAAAAATTTCTTACTCTGTAAAAAATTTCTCCCTACTGCTGAATATGCTCCACAAAAAAATTTAGAACACCTTTTAACTCCTAAGTAAAAACACCTTTGGTACACAAACTTCACAAATAGTTGCAGAAATGTCTTAAACCAGAGGATTCAGTTGTGGAAATTAAATGATATGAGTCCTCTTTTCAATACAAAGTGGTGGAGATTAAAACATGTTGACTTGCTCAACTATAATGGAGGAAACTAAATCAAACAAATTACTCACTCTGAAAAAGAGTAAAACATAATGTTTGAGCACACATGAAATTTAGAGAACCATATCACAACTAACAATACCTTATATTATGATTAAAAAACACAAGAGATAATTCATATTGAGGTTGCTGCTCCTTCACCAGTAAAGCAAGCGTTCTTACTAACACTATAGCAAGTGTTCTTACAAACGGTAAAGAAAGTGTTCTTAATAATAGTAAAGCAAGTGTTCTTACTTATTTACACTCACCAGGGGTTCGAAATTAACACACATTGAAACACAGTAACATCATGTTTTCACGTGCCAACCAAAAGTTTCTCCATGATTTTCTCCACAGATTTCTCAAACACCACACTACATTTTTAACCTATTATTGCTTGTTAATTCAAAATATAAATATATAAGACATTAATACATGACAGACAAAATTGTTTTTACTCGCCATTAATAAATTCCAAATTGAATTTTAATTAATTTACTCTATCGTAGAATGGGTAAAATGTATTTTTCTCATAACTTCATTTATGCGAAGTGATTTCCTGCAAACACAATCCACAACCTGCAAAACATTCACTGAGGTATGGCTACATGCGCTGGTTGAAATTAACTCTCCAACAGTGACGAGCTGAAAATTCACGTTCTATTGCAACAATTCAAATAGACGATCTCCAAATCTGGCAGATAAATCCTTTACATCGGGAAGAGACACTTTTTGAAGGACAACCCTCCCTTCGATATTGGTAACTCCCTTCTTGCACCTTCTGAAAATTTCAAAATTTTTCATTCTTGTGTCCAGTTGTAATGCCCAATCCATGTATACTTTCACTTAGAATCCTTGAGTGGATGTCCTTTCTTGGTCTACTACAAAGATATTGGTATTTATAGACTGCTATAAAACAAACAAATTTCCTCCCTACCAAGACAGTTATGGACCAATACCCAATGTCTATATTTTATTATAGCATGCACGGATCAATTTATTTCTTTCCACTATGTCATGGATAAAATTATTCCTCGTCCCACTACAAGAAGAAGGGTCATTTAGCCTCGCGTTAGCACCACTATTTGTAAAGGATTTGAGAAATATATTAGGTCCCTATATTACTAGTATAGTCCCTTATTGTTGTTAGTGTAACCCCCTTATTGTTATTGTTGTACCCCTGTAACCCCCATATTGTTATTATTGTGCCCTTACATTATTATTGTTAGGTCGGCTAGGATTACATTGTGGCCCCATGTACTCCTATATATAAAAAGGAGGTTTTGTCAATTGTATCATCCAAGAATTGTTCATCCATGTAATGTATTGGAGGTTTCCCCCTCGAAGTGGCTTACTTATAAGGCATTGATATCTCTTTTCTTCTATTTTTGGAGCCGTTTTCACAACATTTGGTATCAGAGCTTTGGATTCTAGGGTTTCGCTGCTCCGAACAGGTCATCGTGGAATTTTCGCTATAATGTTTTTTCTACGAAGGTTCAGAAGTTGAAAATTTTAGAGCATGAAGCCGAAATCCTGAGGAAAATCATCACAAAATATCAGAGCTTGGTGCACAATATTTTCATAGATATGATCTGTGGAAGTTAGGTCATTTTCAGGCTCTGGAATTTCATCTCAAAGAGGTGATCGTGGGAAACTCTTCATAACTCTCTCTCTGAGCATCGGATTGGAATTCTATAAAAAGTGGCTAGAATCACATGGAATATAGTTTCTTCTCTATAAATTTTAGAGCTGAAGGAGCAAACAGTGACATGTGGTAAGTCATACAAGTTCGCTCTACTGAACGAGTCCATAATTAGGTCATTGTGGGATATTGGAGATAACTTTGTCTTGAATAATCCAAATCAGGTCAGACCTACGCATTCGAAATATGATTCAGAGGGCTATCTAAGGGTCAAATTTTAGATATTGAATATCTGCAATAACAAAGATAATTCAATTTCAATATCGAGCTCCTCAAAAGCAAGAAAAAGGTGTGTATTTTTTTCCAAATTGCATGTCTTGTTTGAAGAATCAATTTGAATTGATTCCAAGGGCATATTATAGAATAGATATCAATATTTGGTTTTAAAATTCCCCCTAAAAATAATTCAACACCCATTAAGCCTTCAAAAGGCTCTACTATGGTTCATGAAGATGAAGAAATGCAACATGACATAACAAAATTACAAGAGCAAATGCACCAAATTTCGCTCTCGAAAAGAGCAACAAAAAATGAAATGGATGTTTTGAAGAAAAGCATGGAAGCTAAAATGGATGGTTTTAAGAAAGGTATGGAAGCTACAATGGAAGGTTTGAAGGATGGTATGGAAGAAAAAATGGAAGGTTTGAAGGAGGACATGGAAGGTATGAAGGAAGGTTTGTCAAAGTTGATACAAGAAATGATTCCTAATGGAAAAAATATAGTAGAAGAAACTCATGATGAGGACAAAACAAATGTTAATCGTGATTTCATAAACTCTAATGTTGGATTGAAGAACCACCATATTCCAAAGATGGATATGAGGAAATTTGATGGCAAGGATCCCGGAACATGGATACTACAGATGGAGCAACATTTTGATCTCAATAAAGAGCAAATTATAGCACATTATGAAGATACAAAGAGCAACACCTTCTTTAGCCAATTGATAAATCTCAAACAAAAGGGTTCAGTGGTGGAGCACATTGAGGACTTCCAAAAATTGAATATAAGGGTAACTGATATTCCATAGGAACACATGATTGATGTCTTCATAGGGACCTTAAAGGATAACATCCAACATGAAGTTCGCATTTGGGAACCTCATTCATTAAAGAAGGAATTCAGGTTGGCAAGAAAAATTGAATGTAAACTTATGGCGACAAGGAAGCCTACCACTCACATATATAAAGATGGAAGTGTTGCTACTCCTAGACTTCCACAACCTACAAGGTTGACACCACAAAAATTGGAATAAAAAATAGTAAAAGAGCTTTGATATAGTTTTGATAGCAAATACACTAAAGGTCATAAGTGTGTTGAGAAGAAATTATTTTGCATAGATTGTGAAGAGGAGGAAGAAAATGAAGAAGAAACTTCAAAAGAAGAGGATATACACTAGGAAGCAACCCTAGAACAAGAAGGAATGAGTCCAACCATATCATGTAATGCATTGGCAGGAATTTCCACTCCTCAAAGTCTCAAGATAGAAGTACATATCAAGAAGAAAAAGGTAATAGTGTTGATTGATTCAGGTAGTACCCATAATTTTATTCATTGTAAGGTAGCCAAGGAATTGAATTGTTTCCTATACCCAACACCAGAATGTCAAGTGATGGTTGCAAATGCAGGAGCTATAAATTTCTCAGGAAAATGCCATAATATAAAGCTAGCCATGGGGGAATACGTATTTAATAGTCCAATTCTTTCCATCCCAATGGGAGGTGTTGATGTTGTACTAGGAGTACAATGGTTACAATATTTTGGGACTGTAGCTTTTAATTTTCAAGAAATTTTCTTGAATTTTTTTTCGGAGGGAAAGGAAATCGAATTACAGGGTATCATAGGGAAGAAAATAAAGATAATAAGCTCTAATTTCATGACAAATCTTCTGAAGAAAGAACAAAGAGGTGTAATTGCACAATTATGCTCACTAGAAGTTCCAACATCAGAATCATCTTTCTCCAGATATCCAAAAAGTCTTGGACAATCATTCCAAGGTGTTTGATACTCCCAAAGGACTCCGACCTATTCGTTATCATGATCATGCTATTAATTTGATTCTAGGAAGTGTTCCTCCAAACATCAGGCCTTACAAATATCCTTATGTTTAAAAAAGCGAAATTGAATGTATGATTGTATAAATGTTAGAGGCTGGTATAATTCAACCTAGTCAAAGTTCTTTCTCTGCCCCAGTAGTATTAGTGCACATGAAATATGGATCATGGCGCATGTGTCTTGATTATAGGAAGCTCAATAAGCTCACTATTAAAGATAAATTTTCCATTCCTATGATTGATGAATTATTGGATGAATTACATGGAGAAATTTATTTTACCAAGTTGGATCTTCATTCAGGATATCATCAAATTAGAATGAAGACTAAAGATATTCTAAAAACAACATTTCGAACTCATGAGGGTCATTATGAATATTTGGTCATGCCTTTTGGCCTTACCAATGCACCTTCTACATTTCAAGGGTTGATGAATTCCATTTTTAAACCCTTCCTTAGAAAATTTGTGCTAGTATTTTTTGATGATATACTAATCTGCAGCAGGTCTTGGAAGGATCATGTTCAACATGTTGACAGGGTGCTCAAACTATTGGAGGAGAAACAATTATATGCAGAAACATCCAAATGTTTCTTTGGAGTACAATAGGTGGAATATCTGGGTCATATTGTATCTCACGAGGGTGTTAAGGTAGACCCTAACAAAATTAAAGCCATTAAGGAATGGAAAGTCCCCACAACCATATAGAAGTTGCATGGATTTATCGGGTTAACAGGGTATTATTACAAGTTTGTTAAGAATTATGCGAGAATAGCAGCACCTCTAACAACATTATTGAAGAAAGATGCATTTTCACGGACTCTTGAAGCAACTAAGGCCTTTGAATATCTTAAAGAGGCAGTGTGCCTAGCACCAGTCTTAGCTACGCCAGACTTCAAAAAAAAATTTATTGTGGAATGTGATGCCACGGGAAATGGAATTGGTGTTGTTTTAATGCAATAAGGAAGACCCGTTGCTTTTGAAATTCTTTCAATCAAAGGAAAGTATTTACAAAAGGCTATTTATGAGAATGAAATGTTGGAAGTACTACATGCACTAAAGAAATGGAGACCTTACCTAATGGGAAGACACTTCAAGGTAAAAATTGATCATGATAGTATTAAACACCTTTTGGAACAAAGACTATCTTCAGAAGAGCAGCAAAAATGGGTGACAAAGATGTTGGGTTATGACTTTAAAATCATCTACAAAAAAGGGAAGCTAAATGTTGTTGCAAATGCACTCTCAAGAAAGGATGAATAGGTGGAAGCATTTCTTTGTGCCATTTCTATTATCCAACCAGATTGGATAACCGAAGCAAGGGATGAATGGAAGAAGGACAAAGAAGTGTGGACACTCATTCAAAAGCTGCAGTAAGATCCTAGTACATTTGATACTTTTAGTTGGAAAAATGATTCCTTATGGTACAAAGATCGCTTATATATTTTCAAGAATTCCCAACTAAAACAAAAGATTCTTTTGGAATTGCACACTTCTCCTGTAGGAGGACACTCGGGATTTTTTTAAAACTTACCATAGGGTGAAGAAATTATTTTTGTGGGATGGCCTTAAATCTGATATTCAAAATTTTGTGGCGGAATTTTTGGTTTTCTAACAAAATAAAGTTGAGACAATTAAGACCTCGGGTCTTCTACAACCTTTATCCATTCCAAGTCAATGTTGGGAGGATATTTCAATGGATTTTATCACAGGTTTACCTAAGTCCGAAGAAAGGAGTGTCATCATGGTGGTAGTTGATAGACTTACCAAATATGCACACTTTTTTTCATTATCTCATCCATTTAAAGCAAGTACAGTTGCTACAAAATTTATGGAAACAATTCAAAAGCTACATGGAAACCTGAAGATTATTGTAAGTGACAGAGATCCCATTTTTATAGGAAATTTTTGGATGGAATTATTTTCTTGTTTGGGTACTCAACTACCTCATAGCTCATCTTATCATCCTCAGTCCAATGGTCAAACAAAGATAGTGAATAAATGTTTGTAAGGATATCTTCATTGTTTTGTATCTGATAAGCAAGCACAATGGGTCAAGTGGTTACCTCTCGCTGAATGGTGGTATAACACTTCCTTCCATACTGCAGCAAAAATGACCCTATTTATGGCACTTTATGGATATCATCCATCATCCATCACTTCTTCTTTAAGGGAAAATTCTAGGGTTCAAGTAGTAGAGGATCACACCGAGCATCAACAAGAAGTTCTCCAACTCTTAAAGGGTAACCTAAATTTGGCACAAAATTGAATGAAACTACAGGCAAATCAACATCATAGTGAGAGAAGTTTTGATGTGGGAGACGGGGTATTTTTACGGCTACAACCATACAAACAAATGTCCCTCAAGCAAGTTAAGAAGTATAATAAATTATCGCCAAAGTACTATGGTCCTTACAAGGTTTTACAAAATATTGGTACTATTGCATATAAATTGGAGCTTCCTGCTTCTTCACGAGTGTGTCGAGATTTCCATGTTTCATGCTTAAAAAATTTTATAGGGGACAAAATTCCAGTTCAAACAATATTTCCATAACCTGATGAGGAAGGAAAAAACATATTGGAACCTGAAGAGTCATGGAAATAAGAACACGACAACTACGAATCAATCAATTTCAGAGTATCTCATCAAATGGAAGAACTTACCCACTGAAGATTCTACATGGGAGGATTAGAATTTTATACAAAAGCACCCTGAACTACTTAAGAATTGAGGACAACACTTTTTTGAAGGAGAGGAGCATGTGAGGTCCCTATATTACTAGTATAGTCCCTTATTGTTGTTAGTGTAACCCCCTTATTGTTATTTTTGTACCCCGGTAACCCACTTATTGTTATTATTGTGCCCTTATATTATTATTGTTAGGTCGTCTAGGATTACATTGTGGCCCCACTAGGATTACATTGTGTCCCCATGGACTCCTATATATAGAAAGGAGGTTTTGTCAATTGTATCATACAAGAATTTTTCATTCATGTAATGTATTGGAGGTTGCCTCCTCGAAGTGGCTTATTTCTAAGGCATTGATATCTCTTTTCTTCTATTTTTGGAGCTGGTCACAACAAAATCCTTATTTTTCAAATAGTGGTGCAAAAGTGGTGATAATGTGGGGATATGCAAGTGGTGCTATGTTTTCTGGTGCAAAAGTGGAGTTAGTAAAAAATGTTAAATTTGGTGTTAAATGCATATCTGGAATTCCATGGTGTATGGTGCAAACCACTAAAAACCAATCTAACATGGATCAAGATATTGTGATGCAAAGCACCAAAACCAATTTTACAAAAATTAAAAATTTATCATAAATATATCAAAATTATTATTATAATAATAAATTGTATACGGTGCAAAGTAACATAAAATAAAAAATGGTGAAAAGATAACATTTTCTATTATTATAATGAAATTTTATATGGTGCAAAGCACCATAAAATATGAAATGGTGCAAAAAAAGTAGCCTCCTTTATTTATAAAGGTTATATCACTATTGCAGTAAAAAATTATCTTTAGAAAAAATTATATAGAAATTGTGAATTTTTTTGTTTCTTCAATGACTAAATCATGTTAGGGCATGATGGAATCGAACCACAAACTTCCTGCTTGCTGGGCAGGTGCTCTTCCATTGAGCTAGTACCCTTTAAATAAATGTGTTATCTTAATAAGAAAAAATAAAAATCAAACAAAAGGAATGTCATAATGTGTTATCTCAATAATGTATCTCAAATAAAAAAGTACCTCCCATCAATATGGCAATGCCACCCAAGTATTGGATTTTCCTCTCTCCAAATCAATGAGCTTCAAAGTACCAACCTTCAATGCACCCCAGATTTTGTTGACAACAACAGTAGCTAAATATTCTTGTTCACTGTGCTCCACAATGATCAAAATGGGATACCTCCCACGAATGGCATCTTCTAACACTGTGATTATGTCTCTTTCATTTGTGATCTTATCAACTAATAGAAGCTGCAATTTACAATAAATAATGATTCAATTTGTGTCCTTGATAATTAGAATGAAAAATAAAACACGAACAAATAGATATTTATCATAACCTATGCTTAGCAATGCCCATATTTATTTTAAATAATTAAATCAACACTCCCAATTTAATAAAAAAACCAAAAAAAAACATAGGGTACAAAATATACAATTTCATACAAACCAACACAACCCAAAATCAACCTTGAGGGTGTATGATATGCATACTGGTAAGATGGAAGTGACGAGGAAATCATTTCACAATTTCATGAGAGCAAGGGTTAAGAACTGGAGATAATTTATTGGAACATTGATATAACATGGTTTCTACCTAGCTGGAACCTTGCAAAACATAAAAGTTCCACCTACATTTATGCCATGTTCCAGAAAAACGTCAAATTTCCACCTACATTTATGCCAAGTGTGTATGGTGATGAAATATTGAGGGGTTTATTTTAAAAAGGTGTGATTTTCAATTATTCTCTCTCACGCTATGAAACAAATGAATAAAAACACAACAAATAAACAAGAAGAAACCTTTTTTTCATCAACTACCTTGCAATTCTTATACTCCACAATTATCTTCTCACAGTTTGTTATGAAGTATGGAGAAATATAACCATGATCAAATTGCATTCCCTCCAATTGAATAACAACACAACAAAGAAACAAGAAGAAAAGTAGTTTGCATCAATTACCTTGCAATTATTATACTCCACAAGCATCTTCTCACTCTCTGTCACATCTTCTCACTGTCTGTCACAAAGTGTGGAGAAATATAACCACGATCAAATTTAATTCTCTCATCACAATTTGTGGATAAATATAACCACAATCAAATTGCATTCCCTCCGCAACATACAAATTATGCTATGCACTTTTTTCCTCTTCAAGTGTGACAACACCTTTCCTTCCAACTTTTCTCATAGCCTCTGTTATCTTTTTTCCTATTTCATAGTTATTCATGGCATTCGCTGAAGAAAAATATATTAATTCATTGTCCTCTACCTAGAAAATAATTCAGATTACAAAGTGTTAACATGTGTAACCATTCATACATGACAAAAATTCCAAAAATACAATGTTTCACAGGAAACTCCTCAACATGCTACCTTGGATTAAATTCCAAAAATACAAGTGTTTCACAAGAAACTCCTCAACATGCTACCCTAGATTAAGGATTAAATGATAAGGTTGCATCAACTACTTCCATAATAAAAGTTCACTTAAACCATAAGACTAAACAACTACAACTATTAAATATCTAACAAGACCACACACCAAATGTATTCCTCAAGAAAAATATTGTATGAAAAATGAAACAAATTTTACAACCAAAAATACCTTTGGAAACTAATTCATTCAATTAGGTGCAACACCAAACCATCAGAAAAATAGAAAACTAACCTACTCAAAATATGAGTATTTACCTCCTTTGACAAACGTTTGAGTTCCGAAAGATAGGCCTTTGTTTTCATGCCAATGTTCCTAGTAATTTGAATGGGATTTTCACCTACTGCAACTGATCTGAAATTGTGAGAACAAAGTATTTCTCATACAGAGATTGACTGTAGGGGCATTCACCGGATCTTTCACCTTTCAAAGAAAGGATGAATCCGGAGGCTATCTGTCCCTTCTACAGACTCCGCCTAAAGAAATAAAAAGTAATCACAAATATCCGATGAATGAAAGTATTTGTTTTAACTGCAAAGTATTCATTGATCCAACTTTAATGTGTGAATAGGCAAGTATACATATTCTGCAAATGAAGTGTAATGGTTTGAAGATGAACTAGTAAGTTTTGTTCACTGTTTAAACCTGCTTGGGAAAAGATAGCTTATACAAATTTACTGTTTAAAGGAGCAGAATCTGAAAATATGTAGCAAAATTATACAGTATGACAGCAAATAATTGTTTAAGCAGTTCACCCCTCTCTTGGGCTACCTCCGCTGGGTCCAAAAGCCTCTAATTAGGCTTTTTCCTCTTTGATTAAATGCTCAAAATGTGAATACAACTGTATAGAAGCCTCAAATGGAAAAATACACTGCAAAAATAGATTCAGAAGGCTCAAATCAGTAGAAAATGACTAAACAAACACCTCCATTGGATGAAGATTGTCCAAAACAGCTCTTCTTCCCTTAGGCCCTGGTGGCTCCACGACCAAAAACGCTGTTATATTCTCTGTTAGAGTGCCCTGATGTCTCTGCAAACACTTCCAACAGCTCTAGAATGCTTCCAACACCCAAAATCAAAAAACAATTCGTCCAAAAAGGACTTTCCTAGCCAAAGTTATGGCTAACTGAAGTTGGCCCTTCAAAAGCTCCGCTAACTGTGGAGAACTGGAGTTAACTCCAGTTAAAAACGGCAACCACCCCAAATTTGTTGGGCGCGCTCCAAATTCAGCAGCAACATTTAATATGACTGTTTGGAAAACCCGTGTTCACATGCGTTCAACCCGCAACATTTAATTGTTAACAAACAGTTTTGAAAACCGTGGCAAATAAACCCGCCGGATTAAGCTCGGTTCACATGGAAATAGTTACATAACTGTTTTAACTTCTCTTGTTTGAAATCCTCTCCACTCCAACGTAATGCAGCACGTGATTTAACACGTCATCCATAGCCCACGTGCCCTTTGATGTTTAATATATACGTTGGTTCATACCTTTTAAACCATTGCATTTGACTTTTTGAACCAATACGTTGCCCATAACGTGCCACATTAAACCTTTAAAAATTGAAATGTGGGTTTTTAACATATTACATTGTTCGAATTTTATTAATATATACGGGTGGTTTTAATATTTAGATTTTATTAAGGTTTAAACTTAATTTTTTTTTTAATAATTAATTAAAACATATAATTAGTAATATAATATATGATTGATAAAAACCATATAAATATTAATAACTATATCATTTAATTAATTAATTAAACCTTAATAAAAAATAAAATTATCTCAACACAATATATTAAAAATATTTCCTTCCAAAAATGAAAGTTATTGGGCAATTTCAAAATGCAATATCTCCTCCATACGGTAACGGATTTCAGTGCCGTTTACAGCGTTGGGATCGTATCGCCGAGCTCTTTCCATTCGATCTATTTTGGAGAAATTCTGAGTAACTTCATTTTTGAGCATTTTTCTTCAAGAGACTTGATCTCCTGATCACACCTCCCAAATGGGAAGCTTTTGGACCCTCAAAAGCTTTCTGATTACTGAAACTGATGATGTGGAGACTGATTCTCCACTCTTCCACCCTTGAATAACTGAAATCTACCCGATTTCATCAAATGAATCTTTTGAGAAAATGATAATCTGTCTCTGGAATCAACTAATCTACCATTGCTAATATTGACGGAGTCATGATGCAAACGATTAAAATTTGCAGAACAACAATTGTAATTTGCAGAAAACAAAATTTTTCTACATTGATCAAAATTCCCATAAGACTTAAAATACCCTTCACCTTGCAAACTGTTCCCATGGCGAATTCTACCATTCTAAAACCAACCATTTCCCATTCTGAATTGTGTGTCCTTCTTTCTTGCACTGCTTTGCTTTGACACTTCATTCTCTGCATTGGGTGACCCAAAAGGTAATTTGCACAACATAACATCATATTTTTTCAAAGACAAACTATTATCAAACTGAGAAAAATCATTAGAAACATCATAAGAAGGCAAATGCTCAAAATATGGTCGTTTCAAAATTAACAAAGTTAGACTTTGACTTACATTAACCAGTCTTTTCAATTGACCTGCATGGAGTAAAGAAGATTCCAGCTTCTTCTTGTGAGCTCTCACAATGTACTCTTTACCATATTTGAACAACTGATACTTGTTTTCATGGCGATGAAAGATAGCCTTCCTGTCAAATAAGTAAGGACTTCCCAAAACAATACCTGAGATATCAAGCGGCACCACATCAAGTTCAACTGTGTCAATAAAGTGTGCAGTTATTGCAAAGCGCAATATGCACTTTCTTGAGACTTGCAAGTTGGCATCCTTGCAGATCCATCCAAGTGGATAAGGATTTGGATGTGGAATGGTCTCAAGTTTAAGCTGCTTGACCAAGTCTTCAGATATAATATTAGCTTGTGACCCACTGTCAAATAGTGTGTCAATTTTGGTATGTTTGGAAATTACCCTCACATGGAAAAGCTCTATCCTCCTCTTTTCATCATGAGTATCTTTGTGACAATTCAAAGAGCTAGAACTAGGAATTGTGTCTTGCACCACTTCTTTCCCCTTAATGCTCTTTAAAACCATGCCTATGCTTTTTGTCTCATCACTTGAGTCTGACCCTAAGTCTTGCTCAACTATTGCAACAATTTTCTCCTTTTCTTTGGTTTTGTTTTTGTTCTTGAATTTTTATGGTTTCAGTTCAGGATGAAGCTTCCAACAATGATCTTCATCGACTTGTCTTCGAACAGTTCTTGCAAAAGAACTTTCCTTTGTCTTTTCTTGAATTTTCAACTCTCTTCTTTCCTTTGTTTTTAAAATTACTATCCTCATCAAAAATATTCTTTCCTCTAGCTTCTAAATGTGTAGCCTGCACACAGACTTCATCTAAGCTGGTAGGATTGAACAATAGAATAGTATGTTGCAGATAATTGTGCAAACCTCCTATGTATTTCAACAAGGTGTCTTGACTTTGTAAGTCTACTCCAAGTAGAAGTGCTCTCCTTCTAAAATCTTGGGTATAATCTTGCACATTTTTACCTTTAAGTTCCCTAAAATTTTTCCAATTCATGATTGCTTTCTGAATATGAGCAAGAGGATAAAACTTTTTCTTAATAGTTGTAATAAAATCAGTCCAAGTTAGAGTTATCTTACCATGCTTTTTAATTTCCTCCCTGGTCTTGGCTTCCCACCAAACCAAAGCTGTTCCATCCATTCTCAAAGAGGCTAATTGGATTTTTGTTTCATCATCATGCAAATTCTGAATTCTTAGATAGACTTCCAGCTGTCTAATCCAGTTATCCAATTTTTCTGCATTCACATCACCATTAAACATTGGCAACTCAAACTTCACATCAAGATTTAACAAAGGATTTTTAAGAGATGTTTTTGTTTTATGTGACTGATTAACAGAAGTAGAAGAGGATGATGTGGAGGAAGAGGATGATGATGGAGATGGTGGATCACCATTTCCTCCATTCCCTTTCTTAGACTCATATTTGTCTTTATTTCCTCTTGAAGAATTTCCTTCTTCTCTTTGGTTTCTAGACCCTTGTCTAGCAATCCTATAATTTCTCTCCTGGTATAGGATCCTAACCATTTCAATCAAGTCCAAGAAAGCTTTTCTAAAGACTCTTTCTTCTTCCTTGGGATCCATTTCCTCATGTACTTCTCCTTCTCTGGAAGACATGTTTGTGGCTGATTCTAAGGCTATTGAGGATGAACTAGAAGGTGGATGTAATGGCACTCTAGCCCTCCTTGGTTGAGGATTAACTTGTTCTCTAACCAATTGACCTTCCCCTCTTTGCAATTTCAGCCTAGTAAGCATCAAATTTTGCATAATAATACAATTTACTTGCACAAATTTCACAAACTCTTAAGCAAAACCTTGAGCTCTGATACCAACCTGATCTGAAATTGTGAGAACAAAGTATTTCTCATACAGAGATTGACTGTAGGGGCATTCACTGGATCTTTCACCTTTCAAAGAAAGGATGAATCCGAAGGCTATCTGGCCCTTCTACAGACTCTGCCTAAAGAAATAAAAAGTAATCACAAAGATCCGATCAATGAAAGTATTTGTTTTAACTGCAAAGTATTCATTGATCCAAATTTAATGTGTGAATAGGCAAGTATACATATTCTGCAAATGAAGTGTAATGGTTTGAAGATGAACTAATAATTTTTGTTCACTGTTTAAACCTGCTTGGGAAAAGATAGCTTATAAAAATTTATTGTTTAAAGGAGAAGAATCTGAAAATATGCAGCAAAATTATACAGTATGACAACAAATAATTGTTTAAGCGGTTCACCCCTCTCTTGGGCTACCTCTGCTGGGTCCAAAAGCCTCTAATTAGGCTTTTTCCTCTTTGATTAAATGCTCAAAATGTGAATACAACTGTATAGAAGCCTCAAATGGCAAAATACACTGCAAAAATAGATTCAGAAGGCTCAAATCAGTAGAAAATGACTAAACAAACACCTCCATTGGATGAAGATTGTCCAAAACAACTCTTCTTCCCTTAGGCCCTGGAAAAGAGTGTGATCAAGATCCTTTGAACCGACAATGCCATGCTCCCCCTGAGATTGTGTTGCATCTTAAAACATAATATGACCAACAATGCATCCTTTTCATATGACCAATGTTCCCCTTGAGTCTGTGCATTCAGAGATGCCTAACAACACCTCACAACCAATTTAATCTTCTGTATTTAAGTAGATCTGATCCTCTGCATGGCAGAGACTACTCCCAGTTTCTGTCTGAGATATTCGAACACTTCCCTGGGTAGAGGTTTGGTAAACATGTCAGCAACTTGTTCTTTGGAGGAAACATACTCCAATTTCACCTTTTGTTCAAGCACTTGTTCACGTAAGAAGTGATATTTGATGGGAATGTGCTTGGTCTTGGAATGCATAGCAGGGTTCTTTGAGATACTGATAGCACTTGTATTATCACACATAATGGAGATAGGAGGTGAAAATTTGATTTGAAAGTCTTTTAGGGTTTGCATCATCCAGAGAAGTTGAGTGCAACATGATGCAGCAACCACATATTTTTCTTCTTCTGTAGATAAGGCAATGGAGCTTTTCTTCTTGCTGAACCAAGATACTAACCAGGGCCCCATATAGAATGCACCACCACTAGTTCTTTTCCAATCATCAGCACTTCCAGCCCAATCTGCATCAGTGTATGCATGAAGAGTAAGATCAACATTCTTTGGATACCATAGTCCAAAGTCTTGAGTTCCTTGTAGATATTTGAATATTCTTTTCACAGCCTAAAGATGAGACTCCTTTGGATTAGCTTGGAATTGTCCAACAATCCCAACTGCATGCATGATGTCTAGTCTTGTCCCAATGAGATAAATTAGACTTCCTATCATAGATCTATATTCAGGTTGATTCACCGTGGGGAAATCATCATTAGAACTGAGATTAAATCCAGTTATCATTGGTGTACTTACAAGTTTGCAGTCTTCCATGCCATACTTCTTCAGGATTTTCTTGAGGTCTTTTTCTTGTGATAAGAATATGCCATCTGTTGCTTGTTTCACTTGCAAGCCAAAAAATAATGTTAGTTCCCCAAGCAAAGAAATTTCGAATTCTTGGTGCATATCAGAAGCAAATTTCTGACTCATAGACTTTTTATTACTTCCAAAAATGATATCATAAACATATACAACCACAATCAATAGTTTGTCATTTTCAGTTTTTGTGTATAAGTTGCTATCAGTAGACCCTTTTGAAAATCCTTGTTGATGAAGATATTTGTCAAGACGATAGTACCATGCACTTGGAGCTTGTTTGAGACCATATAGAGCCTTTTTAAGTCTACAAACAAGTTTTTCATTATTTCCCAAAATGAATCCTTCTG
The DNA here is from genome assembly GCA_034641835.2 of Pinus albicaulis. Lineage (NCBI taxonomy): Eukaryota > Viridiplantae > Streptophyta > Pinopsida > Pinales > Pinaceae > Pinus > Pinus albicaulis. The sequence goes on from CM076576.1 coordinate 492,403,071, forward strand.
GTTGTTCTATATAAACTTCTTCTTCTAGATCACCATTGAGAAAAACAGATTTAACATCCATTTGATAAACTTTGATTTGTTGGAATCTTGAAAAATAAAGAAACATTCTTATGGCTTCAAGTCTGGCTACAGGAGCAAAGGTTTCTTCAAAGTATATACCTTCTTGTTGAGCATACCCTTTGCATACAAGTCTAGCTTTATTTCTTATAACATCCCCATTCTCATTTAGCTTGTTTTTGAATATCCATTTAGTTCCAATGACATTTTTGTCATGAGGCCTTGGTACTAATTCCCAAGTGTGATTCTTTTCAATTTGATCAAGCTCTTCATTTATGGCTTGAATCCAACATTCATCTTTGCTAGCTTGACTGACACTGTGAGGTTCAATAGTGGACAGAAATGCCAGATTGCTAGAAGATCCCACAAGAGTCCTTCTTGTTTGTACACCTGTTCCCTTTTCTCCCAAAATTTGAGATTCTGGATGATTCTTTTGAACATATCTAGATGGAGCCTTTTCAGACAAATCCTCTTCGGGTTCTTCACTGGGTTCACTATTTGTATCATTACTATTTGATGTAGAAGGATATGTGTCATCATCATCTTCATCTGTTGTTTGCTTTTCTTCTTTTGGAGCTGCAGGAGACTCATCAATAACAACATCAATACATTCAACAATCTTCCAAAGTCTTTTATTGTAACATTTATATGCCCTACTCCTAGAGGAGTAACCAAGATATATTCCTTCATCTGCTTTGGGTTCAAACTTGCCAAGTTTTTCATCATTATTCTTGATAAAGAATTTGCTCCCAAAAATTCTAAAATGCTTTATAGTGGGAGGATTACCATACCAGAGTTCATATGGAGTTTTATCACTATTTACATGAACATGTGCTTTGTTGAGAATGTTTACTACTGTATGTGCTGCTTCTCCCCAAAATGTGTCAGGTACTCTGGAATCATCAAGCATAGCTCTAGCCATTTGTTGAACTGTTATGTTCATTCTTTCTGCAACGCCATTCTGTTGTGGAGTGCCAGCTATAGAGAACTATATTTTTATGCCATGTTGTTCACAAAATTCAAGGAATTCATTGGATGTATATTTTCCTCCTCGATCAGATCTGAGACACTTGATTTTTAGGTCTAATTCATTCTCAACTAGTTCTTTGAAGATCTGAAATTTCTCAAATGCTTCATCTTTGTGTTTAAGCAGCCCAATCCAACACATTCTAGAGAAATCATCAATGAATAAGATATAGTATTCTTCACCACGTGGTGACTTTTTCCTCATAGGTCCACATATGTCAGCATGAATGAGTTCAAGAGGCTTACTTGATGATCCTTCCTTGGCATTAAATTGTACCCTGGTTTGCTTGCCGAATTGGCAAGATTTTCATATGATATTTTCAGGTAGAGTAATATTGGGAAGATCACGAATAGCTTTAAGTCTGCTTGATTTGTTGATTTGAGAGAAGCTCAGATTCCCTAACCTTCTATGCCATAGCCAATTTTCTGAAGATTTACTCAAGTAACATTTTTCTTTGGGGTTCTTCAATATATACAGTTTGTTTGGAGTTCTTTTTCCTTTTATAATTGCTTTACCTGTATCAAGATCACGTATCACACATTATTTTGAACTAAAGACAACTTCAGTTCCTTGATCACACATTTGACTTACACTTAACAAGTTATGTTTTAATCCATCCACATACATGACTTCATTAGCTTTCACCTTTTCTTTTAGAAAAACAGACCCTTTTCCCTTAATGACTGCAGGAGTATCATTTCCAAATGTAACATTCTTTTCTTTTTCTAGAGCACTATATGCAAGAAGTTTGGTTTTATTACCTGTCATGTGTCTTGAGCATCCACTGTCAATGTACCATTGGTTTTCTTCATCTTCTGCAAATAACACTATGCCAAAATTTTCAACTTGTAATTCCTTCTTTTTCCATACTTTGGAGCTTCAAGGAACATGTTCTTTTGGCTAAACTTTTCTCCTGCATTCAGATTCTTCATGGCCAAAGTTATTGCAATAAGCACATTCAACTTCATTTTGAAGAGGAGAAAAGTTTTTATAAGTATTCTTCTTTGTTTCAATATCAATCCTTTTCTTTCTTGCTTCTCTTGTCATGATGGTTTTATATGCAACACATTGAACAAATTTATGACCAAAATTGTGACATGAGAAACATTGTCCATTGAAGAAGAAATTTATGCGATCATAAAATCTTCTATATGAATTTACCTGTTGATTGGTGTTTATTTGAAAGACATTCCTGTTAGTGTTCTTTGAATTGAGATGATCATGCTTTATCTGTAAAGATTCTTTATTCCCTTGCTGAGTGGCAGCATGTTGTAAACCAGCTGTAACTGCTTTTAGATAATTTTTTGCTGAAGCCTGAGAAGATTCTCCAATATATCCAAGACTTGTCTTTATAAGAGGAGAACGTTGTACCTTGATAATCTAATCTAATGTTTCAGATCCTTTAGTAAATCTAAGATTCAGAGTTTTTGCTTTCTCAAGTTCTTTTCTTAGACTTACTACCTCACACTCTAATTTCTCATTGTGTTTCTCCTTTTCTTCAAGCTGATTTTTCAGAGTTTCTATGATTATTTTACTTTCTTGTAAGCATTTTTTGAGTTTATTGTTTTCATCAAGAAAATCACTGTCTTCTATATCATCCACAAAAGTATCTTTTTCTTCTCTAGATTCTTTTTCAAATGCCATGAGAAGTCTAATATCTTGTTCACATTCTTCCTCACTATCAGATAACCCATCACTATCTTCATGAGTATAGTAACTCTTTCTAGTGCTAAAACGATTCTTATTCCTTTTTGCTACTTCCTTCCCCTTTTTTATGTGTTTATTTATAAGGACACTTAGTAGCATAATGGCCAACTCTTCCACAATCAAAACATTTGAAAGGAAGCTTACCTCTGAACCGTCCTGTCCCAAGTTGAAGTTTCTTTACAAAGTTTATCTCATATTCTTCTGAGATATTTCCTGATCCTTCTGTTTTTTGTACTTCCTTCCCTTTTGTAGAAGTTCTAAAGACTGCTTCTTTGACTTCAGAAGGTCCTCCTCTTCTCATTTCATATGCAGTTAGTATGCCATGAAGTGGCACGACAGTAAGGTTTTGAAGATCCTGCTTTTCTTCAAGGGCAGAAACTTTTGACTCAAATTTTTTCGTTAGTGATCTTAAAACTTTCTCAACCAAGGTAGATTCGGTTATTGTTTCTCCCAGATTTCTCATACGATTTAAAATATCATCAAGACGTAAAAAGAAATTGGAAATGATCTCCTCATTATCCATTTTTAGATTCTCATATTGAATTCTGAGAGTTTGGAGTTTAGCACTTTTTACCTTTGCATCACCTTCATAACTTAGAATGATTTTGTCCCATATTGTCTTGGCTGTATTCAGCTGCATGACTTTGACAAATTCTGATTCGGTTAGACTTCCCAATAGAGCATTGACATCCTTTGCTTTCATTTCATAATTCTTTCTTTTCGTCAGATCTGTTGGTACTGCAACTGGGTATTGATATCCTTGTTCAAAAATTGCCCATACCTCTGCTCCCAGAGACTGAAGATAGGATCTCATCCTTGTTTTCTAGAAGATTAAATTGTTTCCATTAAAGAGCGGAGGCCTGATAGATGTTGTTCCATCTTGATTGCTCATCTTGCTTGATCTTCCTTCTAGCGGCTAAGATTTTTCAGAAGGACCTACTCAGATACCAATTATTGGGAAAAATACTGAGAGGGGGGGTGGGGGTGAATCAGTATTTAGGACTGAAATTTTTTTCTTTTCTTTCTCTTAAAACCATATGTTACAGTACTGCATCCAATATGTATGTCCAGATATCTTATTATGTCTTTACTTAGAGTATTGCATCAGATAAGCATTAAGCATGAACAGAAATAACAGAACAAACCATCACACAAAAAAACACATATGAACACCAAGATTTAAGGTGGAAACCGAATTCGGGAGAAAACCACCACTACTGTAATCTCAGTCTTCAATATCTATTGTAGATAAAACTTCTTACAATATATGCTGGTGCAGACTTATACCAGCACGCAGACACCCACCTGCAGAAGGCTTCAACCTTCTCTCGTTTACCAGCCTCTCTTGGAAGGGAGCTACTACCCCCTGCTCACATTTACCAGCTACCACTGGAAGGGAGCTACAACCCCCTCTCTGAAGACTTCGACCCTCAGCACCACTGCGGACCACGTTTCATCAACTTTCATATACGACATACCTTGTCGGTCACCAAATTTATTTATTTTCTGTATACTCACACAAGTTCCTCATGATTTCGTCCATCATTCACACTAGAGATTCATCATTATATTCATGGGTGCATCGTAGTTTTAGATTTATCAGTTAAGAACAGAGCTCGCCCATACAGATATTATTTTTAGAAATTTTTATTCACAACCCTTACAATGCACACATCGTTCTTTATTTTTCTTCTCCTTATATAGTTTTCCCTTTATTAAAACCATGAGTCAAAACCACGAACTGCTAATGGTATTCCTCTGACAGTATTCCTTTTAGTTTATCCCATGGGGTTTTTTGATCTCCTTTTAATTTTTATTTATCAATTTGAAGAAATTGATAAATAAATATATTTACAATTTTGAACAGAACTTTAGGATTAAAGTTAACCCTTCGCATTTTAACCCTTCCAAATAATATGGTAAACCTTTGACCCCAGGCCCACAAATATATTCAATAGCCAATCAGATACGCGCATGGTACCATAGGTAAACTTCACGCAAGTCCATCATCCGATTATCGTTAGATTAGCAAGCTTCCAGATCAACGACGTATAAGAATATCGCTCGACCTCCGATACCGATCATTAATGTGTGATGGCCCACCGTACTTGTGTTAATCTTCACGCACCTTCAACAAATGACGAATTTCTGATGACCCCTTCCCAGATCAACGACACTCAACGATATCGTTGGGCATCCTGGGTCGAACTATAACGCGCGATGGCGCACAGTAAAAAGTGGTTTTGTAGAATCGTATAGGGACGCGTGTCGCCCGTTCTATGGAATCGCTCCCAACCTCTTGAATACCGCTTGCCCGTTGAGAGCAGTGCGATGAAAACCATAAACCGCCTTCACTATTCCTCCTTCATGGTTCCGCCCTTCGCTCAAGGTTTCGTTCATGATTCAAAAGGGTTAGTTTGGGTTTGCGCTATAACTCTAGTCTATCTTTGGCAGGATTTCCAATAACCAATGAAAAAATGTAGTTCTCTTCCGATGGGATTTCCTTACAAACATTGACTCGTGACAATTCAATGTCATTCCTCAATTCTGCTATGATATATATAACATGTCAACCTTCCATTTCGGAGTTCTATCCTATCACAGTTTCACTTCTACCTGTACATTCAAAAACATCATATCTCTGCCACCATTAAGTTCTTTAATGGATACAATGAATGCCTTGAGTGCCCCCTATATATTCCACCAAGTAATTCCACGACTGCAAATATCAAACTAAGCCAGATCTTCATTACAAGAAGGTCTCATCCTGGAATTCGAATTCTACCACCATGATTCCTCAACAAGATTTGACTTTTAACTCCATACGCAGAGACTCATACAGAGGTTCAGGTATATATTCCACACACAAGTCATATATATTCCAGATTTACTCAACCATACTTAACACAATTCCACAGTTCTTCATCCTAATTTAACTCTACTGCTCTGTCTCTAATTCCTCTATTTCATCTGCTGCCTCTGCTACCCTCTCTGTCTCTTTTGCCTTATGGATAGTTTAGGTGTTGCTCCTGTGCTTTCCAATTTCGTTGCCATCAATGACAACATTTACAACAGATAGGTCACAGACAATTGTCTAGAAATAGAAAAGAATGTTACTTTTGGAAATGATACTCCTGCTGTCATTAAGGGAAAAGGTTCTGTTTTTCTAAAATAAAAGGTGAAAGCTAGCAATGTTATGTATGTGGATGGATTAAAGAATAACCTGTTAAGTGTAAGTCAAATGTGCGATCAAGGAACTGAAGTTGTCTTTAGCTCAAAATAATGTGTGGTATGTGATCTGGATACAGGAAAGACAATCATAAAAGGAAATAGAACACCAAGCAATTTGTATGTATTGAAAAGATGTAAAGAACAATTCTACTTGGGTAAATCTTCAGAAAATTGGTTATGGCATAGAATATTGGGGCATTTGAGCTTCTCTCAAATCAACAAATCTAGCAGACTCAAAGATGTTTGTGATCTTCCCAATATTACTCTACCTGAGAGTACCATATGCAAATCTTGCCAATTCGGTAGGAAAACCAAAGCACAATTTAATGCCAAAGAATGATCAGCAAGTAAGCCTCTTGAAATTATTCATACTGATATATGTGGACCTATGAGAAAAAGGTCACCCAATGGAGAACAATACCATATTCTGTTTATTGATGATTTCTCTAGAATGTGTTGGATTGGGTTTCTAAAACATAAATATGAAGCATTCGAAAAATTTCAGATCTTCAAAGCACTGGTTTAAAATGAATTAGATCTAAAAATCAAGTGTCTTAGATCTGATAGAGGAGGTGAATATATATCATACAAATTTTCTGATTTCTGTGAACAACACAACATAAAAAGACAATTTTCTGTAGCTAGTACCCCACAACAAAATGGCGTAGCAGAAAGAATGAATAGAACAGTTCAACAGATGGCTCGGGCTATGCTTGATGATTCAGGAACACCAGACACATTTTGGGGAGAAGCAGCACATACTACTGTAAATATTCTTAACAAAGCACATGTTCGTGTAAAAAGTGATAAAACTCCATATGAGCTCTGGTATGGTAATCTTCCCACTGTAAATCGTTTTAAAGTTTTTGGAAGAAAATGTGTTGTGTAACCAGCTCCAAAAAGACAAGAAAAGAGATATAAACGCCTTAGAAATGAGCCACTTCGAGGGGGAAACCTCCAATACATTACATAAATGAACAATTCTTGGATGGTACAATTTACAAAATCTCCTTTCTATATATAGGAGTCCATGGGGCCATAATGTAATCCTAGTGGGCCACAATGTAATCCTAGCTGACCTAACAATAATAATTTAAGGGCACAATAATAACAAAATGGGGGTTACAAGGGTACAATAATAACAATAGGGGGGTTACACTAACAACAATAAGGGACTATACTAGTAATATAGGGACCTAACATGCCCCTCTCCTTCAAAAAAAGTGTTTTCCTCAACGCTTGAGTAGCTCTGGGTGCTTTTGTATAAAATTCTCATCCTCCCATGTGAAATATTTTACGAAAATTTCTTCCATAATGGTCTCTAAAAATTGATCGTAATTTTGATTTCTTGTTTCTATATTTCTTCTGTAACTTCTTTTCGATGTGATGTTGATCTTCTGTTGTTTCATTAGATTACGCACCAAAGTTTGGGTTATCCTTTGAGATTTGGAGAACTTGTTGTTGATGCTCGATGTACATTCCATTAATTTATCATCCATATTTGCTATTATTTGATCCTTCAAACCATCAACTTACACTGTTAATGTTCTGATTTTAAACCATCTATTTCATCTTCAATTTCTCTTCGTAATATTGAAACTTGTGCACCCAATCTTAGTAATTTTGATATCTCATCATAACTCTTCCTCTTCTGTACGTCATAGTATGAATTTCTGAGAGATTAATGGGTATGGAATTATTTTTTGGAGGCATTATATAACCCAATGCTGATAAATATTCTTCAATATTTCCTTGGAATCCTTCAAAATTCTTTTTCAAAGAAACGTTATGCAATTCGGAAAAAAAAATACACACCTTTTACTTGCTTTGAGGAGCTCGATATTGAAATTGAATTATCTCTGTAATTGAAAATCTTCAATATCTGAAATTCATCCCTATAGTATCCCCCTGAAGCTTCTTTCAAATTCCACAGGTCTGATCTAATTTGGATTCCCCAAGACAAAGTTGTGTCCAATCTCCCACAATGACCTAATTTTGGATTGGTTCAGTAGAGCATACTTGTAGGAATTTCCACGTGTCATTGTTTCGTCCTTTGTCTCTGAAATTGATAGAAAAGAAACTACAGTCTGTTTACTTGCAACCACGTTTTACGGCACTCAAATCCACTGCCCAGAGAGAGAGTTATTGAAATTTTCCCACGATCTCACGAGATGAAATTCAGGAGCCTGAAAAAGCACTACCTTCCATAGATCATATCTCCACAAATATTGTGAACCAAGCTTTGAAATTTTTTGACGAATTTCCTCAAGGTTTCAGATTCGCACCATATGAATTTCAGATTTTGAACCTTTGTAGAAAAAAATTTATAGCACAAATTCCACGATGACCTGTTTAGGAGCCTGAAAAAAGACCTAACTTCCACAGATCATATCTCCAAAAATATTGCGAACCAAGCTCTGAAATGTTTAGAAAATCTTCCTCGGGATTTCGGCTTCGCACCCTAAAAATTTTAGCTTCTGAAACTTCGTAGAAAAAATGTTATAGCGAAAATTCCACGATGACCTGTTTGGAGCAGCGAAACCCTAGAATCCAAAGCTATGATACCAAATGTTGTGTAACCAGCTCCAAAAAGAGAAGAAAAGAGATATAAACGCCTTAGAAATGAGCCACTTCGAGGGGGAAACCTCCAATACATTACATAAATGAACAATTCTTGGATGGTACAATTTACAAAACCTCCTTTCTATATATAGGAGTCAATGGGGCCATAATGTAATCCTAGTGGGCCACAATGTAATCCTAGCTGACCTAAAAATAATAATTTAAGGGCACAATAATAACAATATGGGGGTTACAGGGGTACAATAATAACAATAAGGGGGGCTACACTAACATAATAAGGGGCTAAACTATTAATATAGGGACTTAACAAAATGTTTTATCAAGAACAATGATGAAAAACTTGGCAAGTTTGAACCTAGGGCAGATGAAGGAATATTTCTTGGTTACTCTTCTAGAAGTAAAGCATATAAATGCTATAATAAAAGACTTCAGAAGATTTTTGAATGCATTGACGTTGTAATTGATGAATCTCTCTCAACTCCAAAAGGGGAAAGACAAACAACAAATGAAGATGATGATGATGTATATATTCCTACATCTAATAGAGAGAATATAGAAGGTGAACCAAATGAAGCAGTAGAAGAAGATCTATCTGAAAAGGCTCCATCTATTTATGTTCAAAAGAATCACCCAGAATGTTAAATTTTGGGAGAAAAGGGATCAGGTGTCCAAACAAGAAGAACTCTTGTAGTGTCTACTAGCTATCTAGCATTTTTATCCACTATTGAACCACAAAATTTCAATCAAGTTAGCAAAGATGAATGTTGGATTCAAGCCATGAATGAAGAACTTGATCAAATTGAAAAGAATCATACTTGGGAACTACTTCCAAGACCTCATAATAAAAATGTTATTGGAAGAAAATGGATATTCAAGAACAAGTTAAATGAAAATGGAGATGTTATTAGAAGCAAGGCTAGACTTGTTTGTAAATGGTACGCTCAACAAGAAGGTATAGACTTTGAAGAAACATTTTCTCTTGTAGCTAGACTTGAGGCCATCAAAACATTTCTTGCTTTTTTAAGCTTTCAACAAATCAAATTTTATCAAATGGATGTTAAATCTTCTTTCCTCAATGGTGATCTAGAAGAAGAAGTTTCTATAGAACAACTAGAAGGATTCATTTTAGGCAATGATGAAAAAATTGTTTGTAAACTTAAAAAGGCTTTATATGGTCTCAAAAAAGTTCCAAGGGCATGGTATTATCGTCTTGACAAATATCTTCATCAACAAGGATTTTCAAAGGGTTCTGCTGATAGCAACTTATACACAAATACTGAAAATGATAAACTATTGATTATGGTTGTATATGTTGATGATATCATTTTCGGAACTAATGAAGAGTCCATGAGTTAGAAATTTGCTTCTGTTATGCAACAAGAATTTGAAATGTCCTTGCTTGGGGAACTAACTTTTTTTTCTTGGCTTACAAGTGCAACAAGAAACCGATGGAATATTTTTATCTCAAGCAAATTTTGAAGAAGTATTGGATGGAAGACGACAAACTTATTAGCACTCCAATGATAACTAGGTGTAACCTCAGTTCTCATGATGATTCTCCCGTAGTGAATCAACCATAATATAGATCCATGATTGGAAGTCTACTTTATCTAACCGGGAAAACGCTAGACATTATGCATGTAGTTGGGATTGTTGGATGATTCCAAGCTAATCCAAAAGAGTCTCGCCTTTAGGCTATCAAAATAATATTCAAATATCTGCAAGGAACTCAAGACTTTGGACTATGGTATCCAAAGAATATTTATCTCACTCTTCATGCTTACACAGATGCAGATTAGGCTGGAAATGTTGATGATCGAAAGAGCACTAGTGGTGGTGCATTCTATATGGGGCCCTGATTAGTACCTTGGTTCAACAAGAAGAAAATATCTATTGCCTTATCTATAGTAGAAGTAGAATATGTGGCTGCCGCATCATGTTGCACACAACTTCTTTGGATGATGCAAACCTTACAAGACATTAAAATCACATGTTCACATCCCATATCTATTATGTGTGATAATAAAAGTGCCATCAGTATCTCAAAGAATCATGTTATGCATTCCAAAACCGAGCACATTCCTATCAAGTATCACTTCTTACGTGAATAGGTGTTTGAAAAAAAGGTGAAATTGGAGTATGTACCCTCCAAAGAACAAGTTACTGATATATTTACTAAACCTCTTCCCAGGGAAGCCTTTGAATATCTCAGACAAAAGCTGGGAGTTATCTCTGCCACTCAGAAGATGAGATCTGCTTAAATTCAGAAGATTAAATTGGATAAGAAGATTTCATAAAGGGCACTCGCGTATATACACGAGTTTATATACAAAAAGACGTGTATGGGTTTTTGATGGCATAATTTTCTGAGTCAGCATTTTCAGAACGATTGTAGTACTATTGGGTATCTCTGGTGATGTTCTAGTTCTTACATTTCTGTTTCATTCTCTAAATTTTTGAAGATGCCTTGATGATTTGCTGTTGAAAGTGTTCAGGATGCACAAGCTAAGGGGGAGCACTTTCCCTGTGGGAAAGGATGTATTTTTGGCATTCTAAGTGTTTTTTGTTTTCTGATCTAATGATTAAGATTCATTGGTCTTAGTTATATATGTAATTTGATGAAAAGGTCATGTTGAGACCTATGATGTAAAATTGTTATATTCAGTCATGTAAGGACTTGGTCAAATTTTTAAACCTACTTGGTTGAGTTATAGAGTCATGTACTTCATTGAAAAATCTATCTAAAGTGTCAGCATGAACTCAAGGGGACCATGGTAAATTTAATATACTTCAGATCTACAGAGCTCATCTTTCTACAAGGGAAGAGAAACCTTGTTTTGGTTTGATCTGCCCTTTGGCCTTGATGTCAAAGGGGGGGAGTATCTATCTGTTGTGGTGATCAAACACCATCGTGGCCATCATGGTTGCCATCAATTCCAAAGGGGGAGATTATGGGCATTATGAAGTAATGTGTTGTCCTTGATGGCAACCTACTTGATGCAACCTACTTGATGAGTTTCCTATGATAAGAAACTTATGTGTTAAAAATGTAAGAATAATGTATCTATAGATTAGTTCAGATGTGACAGAGAAAATAATTCCAGTAAGTGCCGGAGAAATAAATATGTCACAATGTATAAACGGGTTTGTAAAGGCTGAGTCACGTATGCACGCGGGTAAGTATGTCCCAAGTCGCGTATGCCTTTTGCACTCCAAAATTATAATACCAAGGGGCATTACCATGGTATTATCCCATGGTATTGAGCATTGTATTGTCTATTTGATTCCACCCAAGAATAACATCGAAAGTTGTGTGGTTTTGACTCATGGTATTGGTAAAAGCTAAATCTATTTAAGGATAAAAAGATCATAGTGCAAAGTGTGCATGTGTAAGGGTTGTTGATGAATAAATTTATCGAAGGAATATCTACATGGATGAACTATGTTCTTGATTGATAGATCTGAATCTATGATGCACCCATGGATATATTGATGGTTCAAGATCTCTAGATCTAATGATGATGAATTTCTAGAATGATCTGCTGGAGGAATGATGAAGAACTGGCGCAATTTTTCTGAAGAAAATGAATAAATCTAGGTAAGTTTTATAGATATGGACTTTTCTACAAAATTTATTTTTTAAAGATCTATACACTAGTTGGTTTCAACAAGAGCGCGTATATACATGGGTTCACTTCATGAAAAGTGCATATGGAAGGTAGGGTTTTCTGAAGGATAAAATACACAGAAGTATACGTAGGTTGATGTGCAGGAAAGCGCGTATGTACGTGGCTTCAGTGACACAAAGTAGCATATGCTATTTGAATCAATGAATGTTCTGGGTTGAGTTTGTATCTACATATCTATTATGAAGTCTAGGTTATTTCTGAAGTTCTGGTCAGAGTGTTCTCACGGTTCTAATGGAAATATTGGGAAAATTTATTATTGCTGATAAAGGGTTGTGTTGAAGCTGTTTGATCCAGTATGAAAATTGATGAAACGTGGTCTGCAGTGGGTTTGAGGGTTGAAGCCTTCAGTATGGAAGTAGAAGCTTCTCGCCAATAGAATATGGTGTTATGTTCAAGGGGTTGAAGCTCCCTTCCAGGAGTGGCTAGTAAACGAGATCAAGGGGTTGGAGCTCCCTTCCAGTAGCAGTTGGTAAATGAGTGAAGGTTGTAGCCTTCTGCAGGTAGAAGCCTGCATACTGATATGAGTCTGCATCAGTACAATGCTGTAAATTTTTTTCCATATAATAAATATTGAAGACAGAGACGACAACAACAGTGGTTTTCTCCTAAATTGGGTTTCCACCTTAAATACTGGTGTTCATGTGTGTTCCACTTGTGTGATGTTTTATACTACTGTTACTGCACATATTTCCTATTTATCTAACCTGATGCATAACTGGTAAATATGTTTTAAAGTCTGTTTTTAAGATACTTTATAAACTAGAAAGTTATATTAGTATACGCGAGATCAGTTCATAAAATCCACGTATGAAATTCTGTAAAAGAAATATTTAAAGTCAAGTTATAGGTTCCCAACATCATTGATTGAACCATTTGGTAATATTTAAACCATTTTCTTGCCTCTCCACTTAGATACTGCACAAAAAGTCTCATCACAACATCAAGATGCTCTACATTGAAGTTTTTAGAAAAAGTGCAAAACAAAGGCAAGTGTTGTTATGAAGTTATTTCATCTTCACCAGTAAATCTAGGAAGCAACGTAAGGTACTCCTGATGCATTGCATTCATTTGTTGGGGTCGATTTAATGGTGCATATCTATTCATCAAGAAAGTAGTGGCTACCATGTTTATGCCCTGATTGACTACTCCTTGTGTGGGGGTAATATGAATACCAGTTGTAGGTGGGGATAAAAGGGGTGGAACAACTGAAATGGGAAGGGGTATATGAACAATAGCAAAAGAAATGGCAACTGAATTAGGTCGAAATTTTGTAAATGGAAATCATATAGACTCATAAGATAGTTCATCTAATGTTGGTTCTTGGAAATGAATGGGTGAGGATAAGGATTCTTTTTTCGAGAAAATGAGTTTCTGGGAAATTTCCTTGGATGGAAAGATATGATAACTGCTACCTGGTGAAAGCAGTGTGGCATTAGGTGTAGAAAATATTTTTGTTTTCTGGCCCTTCTTTGAAACTAAATTTTCTGGATCTGACAAAATAGGGACTTTTTGCTGAGAGGTATCTGACCTCGTGTGAGGCCTCTTAGGAGCCAAAATTATTTAAAATAAAGCACAGCTTAGTATTTCCTCATCTCTGAACAACCGGAGGAAATATGAACAAAACCCAGGGAAAACTTTGAATCTTTGCTCCCCGGCAGCTGCGCCAATTAATGTTGTACCTTAAGAGACAATCCCTTAGTTGTGATAAGGAATCAGTGCTTAAGACATTTATATGATTATGTCACAACTATTTATGTCTCTGTTTTATTAACCCTCAAGTATTTATAATCAAATACTTAAATATCAAATATGATGAATGCTTTACAATTCTACCATTTGTTGATGTGGAATGAAGTGACTAGAAGAAAATGAAAGAAGAATCCCAAACTGATATGATGTTTATACGGAAAATATCATCTCAAACCCTAGAAGAAATATTTGAATGTAATAGTTAAACAAAGCAGCGCCAATTAAGGTTTTTAACTCTTGCATATAGAGGTAAAAAGAGACCTGTTGCTCATAACTTTGTTTTATTCATAGATAGAAAACACATAATGTAAACTTTAATACACTTCAACATAAACAAAATGCTAGAAACTTGCTTACTCATTCATTAATCTTTGAATCTCTAAGTACAAAAATAATTGTCTGAAGGTCCAAAACTCAGAACCTTTCCTTCCCTTGAAAATTACATTAAATACAGTAAAAATTAGTTTGGAATTGTTGTAACCAATTCTAACTACCAAAAGTACTTAAGACTTCGAAGGCTGTCTATTACATGCCTTGAAACATGTCTTATTACAATTACATTGTCTTCAAAAAATAACATAAAATAAATATCCTGATCTATAGGAATTGCAGATGATGTGGTTTATTTTCATGGGTCAACTGATTTGTCTTTCTTTGATGATGATCCTTTTGACAGGTCTTTTGTCCAAGCTCTGCACTTTTTCCATATTTCTACCTTTGTCCTTGATGAATGTGTCAAATTGTGATATTAAAATTTGAATGCAGTAATTCGATCATAGGACATCCTTTCTATGAAAAGAGTCTTTACCATCTACAAGAGTTGGAAATGTCTCTGCAAGAAGTTGACCATTGTCTCTCCTTTAAGCACCTAAGTCTTTTCATGCCTGTTATCAACTTTGCCTTTTGTAAACACTAATAAGTTCTCATAAGAATTCCATGGCATAAGATTTCCTTTAGCTCCCCAACATGATGGAAAGCCTACTCTTTTCATTTTATCAAATGCCTTATCAAACTGACTTATTTCTTCCTTAATTTCCATCAACTTCTTCTCTACAGCCTTTATGAGATC